>JAJJWW010009023.1:0-127690 GCA_023531295.1 Papaver armeniacum
GGAAGAGAATCCCGAGGATCGAAACATAAGTAAGTTAAGAATCTTTTAATTAAGGTTATTAATTTCATTTTGTATGGAAATTACGAAATTAGTAATGTGCATTTACTAATTAGATTTTCCGAGAGATTTCGATCGTTATTTTTGGATAAAAGTATTTCCGGGAATTATGAAAACCGAATACGTGCTTTTATGAATTTCTTGAGAATATTTTGATTTTGGAAATTCCTTGGTGTCCAAACTTTCTTGTCTATAAATACACGAAGTTTTCCTTTCTAGCAAACTAATCCTTCGTAACATGATTTACTCTTTTGTTGTTATTCTTGGTGTAGCCGCCTATTCGAGAGGAGAGTAACCTAATTGGCGAAATCTCTTACAGACGCTCAATTTAAAGTCTTCTTTGGGATTGAGAAGCTACGCGCGACCGTTGGTGGGAAACTAGATAATTGCGGTTTATCTTTGTTTTCGATTGATTTGATTGACTAACGGTGGTTGAAATCGATTGCACCTAGTTTGTTTATTCTTGAGAATCTTCTCTTCGATATAAGATTCACTCAAACTAGTTCGAGTTTCGACGAGGATCTTTAGACTTGTTGTTAGTTCTAAAGGCGATATTGTGATAATCCATTGTTAACGAGACTCCATTCTATGCGTGATTGATCACAAGAGATTCAAGTGATTGTGTGCGGAGGTTTTATTGAAGATTTAAGAAGATTTGAAGACAAAGAAGATATTGAAGATCTGACTTGGGTTTTATAATCTTTGGTGTGCACAATACTTGTTTCGGTAAAAGAGGATCCAATTAATAATCGGTTTATCCTTGTGGTAGATTGGATTGATTAATTGAGTAGATCGGCATAAATACGTTTCCTTATGATTAAAGGTATTGATTGGCTTAATCTTAAACGATTACCTTTGGGTGATTGAACATAAGATAGATCTAAGGACCCGACGAAGGAGTTTATGTTAAGATAAACAGAAGAGCCTTTGTCAGACTCATATCACTTGGTTGAATAGAGTTGATACCAAACAAAATTTGGAATACGAACCAAAGGAATTGTTCCAAGTACGTGACTTATTCACAAGTCGGAGCGTGGGAATACATACGAACTAAGTGAACTATAGAGTTAGTTACTTTGTCTCTCTCCGAAGTTAGGTGTAATTTTGTGTAGCGGCTTAATTCGAGAATATTCAATTCGGACAAGGTCCCGGGGTTTTTATGCATTTTGCGGTTTCCTCGTTAACAAAATCTTGCTGTGTCATTTACTTTTATTTTCCGCATTATAATTGTTTTATTATAATTAAAGTAAATTACACAAACGTTAATTCCTATTTACTTGATAAGCAATCCTATTGTATCTGGTTAAATCTGAACCTTTGTATCAAGTAAACATACTTCGTTGTTGTATTGTCTCGATCTCGTATCCATAGACGATCACACGAAGTGTGAACCGATTAGTTATATTGTCTCGACTCGGTCCATAGACAATCACTTTCGGATAAAGGACTTATAGGTAGGAAAAGTTTTAGCTTGAGGTATGTTTGGGTACCCTCGCCTTTTCAATTGGTATCAGAGAAGGCAAACATGAAAAGATCTAACAATCTGTGTTTGGTGCGATCCAACCTATAAGAATGAATCCAAAGGATGATTCAGTTAACGTAAGTCAAGATAATGAGAATAAGATCTCAAGGAAAACCAATGGAAATTGGTCTCGAAAGTCTTTTCGAAAATCAAAGAAAAAGTCTATGACTAATATTTTGATTGCGGATCAGGTTTCTGATCAGAAAAGAGTGAGTTCGAAACTCACGAAACATGGTTTGGACTCGTCTCCAATTCATTGTGAAAAATCGTCTGAAAAGAGATTCGATTCTCTTGTCTGCCCAAGTTCTGAATTTCGTAAGGTGATAGAAAGCTTTTTCAAACATATTGAAAAAAATTCAGAAACAGGTAAATCCATTGACAGTCTAGATGATGTCCTAGAACTTAACGTTCAAATGAATGTAAGAATATGTGAAGGAAAGGGAGAAACACTTAGTCTTCAAAATAATCTGATAGATTATGAGGAACAAAAACTAGCTTTATGCAATGAAGTTCATCAACAGACTAAAGAGTGTGAAATTCTTACTCAATCGCTGGAACACTCACAGATAAGGAATAAGGTCCTTATTGAGAAACTCCTTACTGTAACATGTCAGGAGGTATATATATGAACAAGTGTTTAGAAAAACATTTCCATCAAGGAAGGAAAACCTTAAGAGGACATATAGAACGTCTTGAACAAGAGACGTTAGCAAGCTGATCGCGCAGATCTATACAAAACGGTTCAAGTTCGAGGAACATACCATCCTGGGCACAAGATATAATTAAGGATATTATATCTCGCAATTCCCTTAACAAAGAGGATGGGTTCATAACCCACGAAGAAGAACATGATCATGTTCAAAAGGGAGAAAGATCTTCTCCTGTGATGTATGATGAGGATTATCCTCATCTCAGTGCGTAACCGCATTGGAATATGCATCCTTACTTTGCCCAATCTTCGGATGTAAGGAAGCACACATACATGGGCAGCTGGTATCCTACTAATATCTCTTATTCAATATAGAGAGATTACACAATCTACCTTAAGGATATATTAATCATCTTTAAGTGTAGAAAGGTTGTCTTACAACAACTTGTGTAAAAAGGATAAGTTAGTATCTTCTGATACCTATTTTGGAGAAAATCTCTTTGGAGTATATTGTGTTTCTTTAACACATTAAGATGCGAAAATCTCTTCAAATCTTGTCAGAATTATTTATTTAAGGCCGATATCTATGTTTGGAATGTGTTAAAGGTATTCAAGTATTTGTACTCAACGTGTCTGAGAACTTATACTAAAGGATGTATTCTCAAAACAGATCTCAAGCACAACTTCTGAAAGCCTTGAGTGGAATGACTTCTAAGGATAATACTCATCTTGATAATGCCGTCAAGAAATCTGGTTGTGAAAATACCGATAATGAAAAGGATGATATGAATCATCTCCTTGTCCAAAGCAGTTTGGATGCTAAGGTTGATATTATCAATCTTCGACAAGTCCTCCTCGGTACCATCGAAACTCATCATAGAGAGGCAGCATTACTAAGAACTGTTATCCGTAACCAAAGGAAATTGATTAGACTTGGAATCGGTAATAGGGAGTATGCTAGGAATATTAATCGAAAGGTTAATGCTTTAGCCTGTGAACATAACCAAGATACTGTGTGAAGAATTCGAGATATCAGTCGCGATGCTGCTGATGAAGATCCTGAAAAATTTGAGGAAATTGAAGATGATCTTTGAAAAGAACCTGTCAGAAGGTTACTAGAGATTAAGTTATTTGCTGTAATACTTAATCTAGTTTAATATACATCAATTTTTGATTTCTTTCATTAATTGTATTGGTCTATTATGAATAAAATTATTTGTTTGAGTAATTTTTCTTGTGATAGTTTTTGGTTTACATAGCCTGTGCTTAATTGCTTTTACCTTATTGCTATGTATGTTTATGGGATGTTTGATTTCGGTTTTACTACCTTAATATTCGATCTCATATTTTGTGAACCCTCATGGTTTGGGTGACTTTTTTATTTAGCGGGATTAAGTTCTAGCCCTAGTAGGTAGGTTTTATCAAAGGATTATGAGGGGTTCTGATAGAAACAATATGTGAAAAAGTCATAATATGTTGAATCGGTTTTGGTTTAGCATAAAAGCATATGTGTTTCGACGGTTTTCAACTTTTGCTTGCAATTGTTAAAACCGATTTTCAACCTTTCTATGGTAAAGGTTGGTTATTGTTATTCTTTTGTTTTTGGCATAAGGATGACAACATGATGATATTTTGATATCAATTCTCCCTGGATGAAGATGCAATCATATTGGAGAAGTGGATGCGAAATTTGAGGTCACAATCTTGTTAGTTAATTGTTTTCCTGTTTAAGAAAAGCCTGAGTTTATATTATATATATTTGTTGCTTTTGCTTAACAAAATTTCGGTTCAATTGATATTTATTCCATGATGCGTGTGTGGATGTGTGTTTCAATTGGTTCCGGTTAAGAAAAACTATTGTTATCTTGCTTTATTGTGTGGTATCAATTGTTTAGGCTTACAAAATTTCGGTACAATTGATGTGTGTGTGTGATTCAATTGGTTCCAGTTAAGAAAAACTATTGTTATCTTGCTTTTGTATGGTATCAATCGTTTAAGCTTACAAAATTACGGTGCAATTGCGGTGCTTATAATGTCTATATTGTTTCAATTGCTTCCGGTTGAGGTGAATAATTATGCAAGTTGATTTATTTTGGTTTGTATGAATTATTTATGGCTTAACGAAATAATATGTGTACGGGATGAGTTGTTTAGTCCAATTTGATTCTGGATAAGAAACTAAGTTAATTCTGATCTTAGTTAGACTTATCGAAGTGAGGTTTCGGTTATTCAAGTCTAATCGAATGCCTAAACAAGAAATGCTAGTTAACTAACCTAGTACTTGTCTTGTTTAAAATTGAAAGGTCTAAGTTTATGGATAATTAGAACTTGATGAGAAAAATGGAGTTTATCTTTATTTTGGTCTTATCGAATTAAGCGGTTGTTTTTGATCAATCGGTTTAGCAAAGGGACTAATATGCTTAGTTGTTTTTGGTTTGCTAAACTAAATTGGAAAAATTGTTTCGGGCAATTGTTTCCTTGGTAACATATCAAAATAAGACTACTTGTAGTTTCGGTTTTGATATTGGTTATTAGAACATGATGTGTGAAACCCTCGTGCCTAACTCTACAGGTTTGCAAGTCTATTCTGAGATTTGTAAGATTCTTTTCGTGTTGTCCATTATTTATTTTTCGTTTCTTTGTCATTTTTGTGACAAAAAGGGGGAGAAATATATGGAGTAAACAAGTGATGCTGGCATTGATATTTATATTGATTGGCATCGCTAGGGAAAAGAACATTGGTACTTGAATGTTTTTATCTAACGAAAGAGTGAAAGCACAGACTAAGGGGGAGTAACATGTCATATGATTGGTATAACAAAGATGTGCGGATTGAATATCTACCTATCTTCCTTAGGGGGAGTAATAGCTTTGTTATTATAATGTCAACAGCGACATTTTCAAGGATTGAATGTAAGCAATTTCATTGTGTTGTTGAATCGGGAATCAAGCGGATTGTAATGAATTATTGTAATTTGTTTATCCATATGATATAAGAGTTTTGTCATTAAAATTGACAAAGGGGGAGATTGTTAGAGCATGGCTTGGTTGAACCCACCAAGCGTTGGTATGTCAAGTTTGGTTGTCATATTTTAGTGAACCAAAATTCATGTTAAGAGTCGCTTGATTATGTACTAGAGTTAAACTTCGTATAGGTTAGCTTGAAAGTATTAGGATATGAGACATTACAAGTATTGCGAAGACTTGAAGATGTGAAGAAGCAAGGAGATACAACGACAACACATTCACTCAAACTAGTTCATAGTTTCGACAGGGATCTTTAGACTGTTGTTAGTTCTAAAGACGATATTGTGATAATCCATTGTTAACAGACTCTGTTCTGTGCGTGATTGATCACAAGAGATTCAAGTGATTGTGTGCAGGTTTTTATTGAAGATTTAAGAAGATTTGAAGACAAAGAAGATATTGAATATCTGACTTGGGTTTTATAATCTTTGGTGTGCACAATACTTGTTTCGGTAAAAGAGGATCCAATTAATAATCGGTTTATCCTTGTGGTAGATTGGATTGATTAATGGAGTAGATCGGCATCAATACGTTTCCTTGTGATTAAAGGTATTGATTGGCTTAATATTAAACGATTACCTTTGGGTGATTGAACATAAGATAGATCTAAGGACCCGACGAAGGAGTTTATGTTAAGATAAATAGAAGAGCCTTTGTCCGACTCATATCACTTGGTTGAATAGAGTTGATACCAAACAGATTTGTTGTTCCTTTACTGTTTGGAATACGAACCAAAGGAATTGTTCCAAGTACGTGACTTATTAACAAGTCGGAGGCGTGGGAATACAGACGGAACTAAGTGAACTATAGGGTTAGTTACTTGGTCTCCTCTGAAGTTAGGTGTAATTTTGAGTAGCGGCTTAATCCCGAGAGTATTCAAGTGGACAAGGTCCAGGGTTTTTCTCGCATTTGCGGTTTCCTCGTTAACAAAATCTTCTTTGTGTCATTTACTTTTATTTTCCGCATTATAATTGTTTTATTATAATTAAAGTAAATTACACAAACGTTAATTCCTATTTACTTGATAAACAATCCTATTATGTTTGGTTAAGTCCGAACCTTTGTATCAAGTAAACATACTTCGTTGTTATATTGTCTCGATCTCGTATCCATAGACGATCACACGAAGTGTGAACCGATTAGTTGTATTGTCTCGACTCAGTCCATAGACAATCACTTTCGGAGAAAGGACTTATAGGTAGGAAAAGTTTTAGTTTGAGGTATATTTGGGTACCCTCGCCTTTTCACTTATAGCTAAGTCTTGGATTAGGATAGAATATGTAGTTGAGCTTTAGACTTCACAGCGTTCATCAATTGAATATGAAGAACTACTAAGGGGAGCTTGTGGAACTTCATCAACAAAAGGTATGTGGAGACTTGAACTCATCTATCACTCAAAAGTCTATTTCTACTCTATCTCCTATTTGAGACAAAAAGTCGTATAGCTATATAGACTTCAATTTATACACATTTGATATTTAGAGCTGAGTTTAAATCGCATACATATTTCTTGAAATATGTGTTGGTAAGCTTTCTCTTTAACCAAGTTCATCTTATATTCTTGACGAAAGTCAAAAGATGATCATGTGAAAATCGCTTGGTAACATCTTATATGATTTGTGTGAGACAGTCATTTGGGGTAGACTCGGAATGTTTCGTATTGATCATTTGATCACTTGAAAATTGGTTTGAAGCTAATAGTTTGTGTGAGACACCTATTGTCGTCTTCTAAGAATGTTTCAATGATTGAAATGGGAGTATAGAACAATTAACCAATGATTGGATATAGCACAATATGCGTACTTGTATGATAATGTTGCAAGTTATTCCAAGTCTGGGAATCTAATGTGCATACCCGTATGCATCGATTCAACAATTGAAGTCAGGAACTATAGTATGCGTACGTTTGCATACAAACTTCAACCGAGTTCGGTTTTGTACGAAAGTATGCGTACTTGTTTGCATCTTGACGAACACGAGGCAGTCCGGAACTCTAAGTATGCGTACCCGTTTGCTTACTTAAGTGGTTAAGTTCTAAAATCGGCCAACTCATGAACAAATACATTTGTATAATAAGGAATGCAATCTTATGCAAACCGTGGCTATAATGTTCATGAATTGATTCGAGTGAATCAAAACCGATTTTGCTTCAATTGTGTCTTGTATACTTCTATGAGAATAAACAATTGAACAACTCTATAACTAGTTTCATTTGATTCATTTGAACTAGTTGTGTTAATATGAACAAGGTTGATTTGAGAGTGTTCATATGGCTAACTTCGGATAACTATTGTTGAGCCAACTAAGTGTACACGTTTAGGTACGGTTACCCATATCTAAATGAAGGTACATTTATTTGTGTGTAACAAGCCAAGACAATCTAACGGTTGAAAGATATTGGCTTGAATCTAATCAGAGTTTTCATCTAACAATGAATATTGATTGCTTTGTCCCAAAGTTATCAAACCCCGATTTGAAGACTAAACAAGGGAGAACTCTAGCAATCGGGAAACCTAATCCCCACACCTCCTATGTGATATTAGTTGCAACTAGAGTCGATTCTCCTTTAACCTAGGTTTTTCCTAAAACCATTATAGGTTAACGATTTAAAGACTTCATTGGGATTGTGAAGCCAGACCCAACTATTTTCTCTGTAGTTGTGTTTTGTGATCTTACTTTGTTCTATCGTATTGAGTACTATCTTCTCTAAGATTTGCTCGAGATTTAATCTCCGATAGGTAAGATAAAAAGTAGTCACAAACATCTTCGTCTCATCGTTTGTGATTCCAGAATAACTTGTTTCACTACCATATGATTAAGTTATTGTGAGGTGATTGATATTACTTGGCCTTTCTTCGGAAATATAACTCTGGTGTATCAATTGGTTCCTATTCACCTTGATTTATCAAAAGACGGAACAAAACTCGTAGGTATTTCTACGGGAGACAGATTTATCTAGTCAATAGACTTTTCTGTGTGAGACATATTTGTTTATTAAGTCTTCGACTTTCGGTCGTAGCAACTCTTAGTTGTGGGTGAGATCAGCTAAGGGAATCAAGTGCGTAGAGTCCTGCTGGGATTCAGAGACGTAAGGAACGCACATGTACCTTGATCAGTGTGAGACTGGTTAGGGCTAAACTACATTCCGAACGAAGTTAACTTGTGTTAGGCTAGAGTCTGTAGCGGCTTAATACAATGTGGTGTTCAAATCTGGACTAGGTCCCGGGGTTTTTCTTCATTTGCGTTTTCCTTGTTAACAAAAATTCTGGTGTGTATGTTATTTCTTTTCCGCATTATATTTTCAATATAATTGAAATATCACAGGTTGTGCGTAGTTAAATCAATTAGATAATCCAACCCTTGATTGTTGATATAAATTGATTGAAACTTGAACATTGGTCTTTGGTACCGTTCAAGTTGTTTCTCATATCAATCAGGCTCACATAACTCTTTCTGTTTGATTGCCGATTTTATTGAGAAATAGAGATATAACTCTTGGATATATTTCCATTGATTGAGTCTGACTGTCTAGTTGATTCTATTGGAAATTATATTGGAGTTTGTCCATACTGATTCCTAAATGAATTATTAGGTGTGGTTGTTGTACCCCCGCTTTTTCACTACCAAACAACCTTTGTATGTCACATTAAGAGTATCAATCTCTTTTTCCTTTAGATAAAGGGTTCTGGTGAGTTTATCGTTAAGTTTATCAAACTCAAGATTCTTCACTTGAAGTGACGATTTGAGCTTCTCCAACAATTTTTTTAGTTGAAGATTTTCTCGGTGAATTTCATCACTTTTGTCCAAGAATTTATAAACCTCTGTGTCAGACTCGTATTCTGAATCAAAATTTGAGTTAACAGAAGTTTCTGCAAAGAGAGCAGAATTTTCTGTGCAAACTTCATAAGTATGCGTATAATTAACATACTGACAAGATTTTATTTCTTGTATTGTTGAATCATATGGAGCGTCGAAGCGAGAACGTCGTTTCTCAGATCTTCTGCTTCTCTTCACAATATCTTTGATCTGTTGTGTAATCAAGGACCTATTAAGATCAACAAGATCAGTGAAACATTCATCAGCCCAAGACAAGCTATAAAATCCACTTGTATTGGTTATAGCTTTGAAAGCAGATGTTCTGGCTGTATCCCTATCATGATCAAAGATTTTCAACTTTCCAACAAGAGAGTTTCTGGAAAGTGTTTCAAGGTTATTACCTTCAATGATGGCATGTTTTTTAGAATCGTATCTAGCTGGTAGAGATCTGAGAATTTTCATCACAATGTCCTTTTCCGGAATAGTCTTACCCAATGCAAAGGGTGCATTAACAATTTCAGACACTTTGTGATTAAACTCATCAAATGAATCTCCATCAGCCATACGAGGGTTTTCCCATCTAGAATTTAGGTTCTGAAGCCTAGCTTCTTTCTCAGAGGTATTACCTTCAAATACGGTTGCTAAGATATCCTAAGAATCTTTAGACTTAGTGCAAGAAGACACATGGTGCTGAAGATATGGGCATATGGCATGGATAATAGTGTTTAACCCGTTAGAGTTCTACTTTGCAACACTAATTCGTATTCACTATAATTCGCTATGTCTTTCACAATAGTTATAACATCTATTATAATTGTGGGGAGTTCGTAACCGTTTACAACATGAACCCATGTCTGAAAGTCACGGGTTTGAAGAAAAGCACGCATAGAAATTTTCCACCATATGTAATTTGAGCCATCGAAGACTGGTGGTACGTTTATCGAGATAACACTTCTGTCCATAACGTCAGATTGCTACAAACACATAGATCTTAGCGTGTTTGCGTGCTCTGATACTAATTGTAAACGTGGGGGTACAACAACCACACCCCACTATTTCGTTCGGCAATTTGTATAGACTAAACTCCAATATAATTCCGAGAGCACCAAGTTAATGAGTCTCAATCCAGAAAGATATTAAAGAGCTTTATCTCTTTCTCAACACAATTAGTAAATCAAACAGATAGAAATATGTGAACCTGATTGTAACGAGAATAACTCGGATGGTACCAAAAACCAATGTCCGAGTGTCAATCAAGTTTTATCCAACAAACAAGGTCGGATTTATAAGATATGATTTAACAACGCACAACATGTGATATTTTAATTATATAAAGAAAATATAATGCGGAAAAGAAATAACACAGACACCAGAAATTTTGTGAACGAGGAAACTGCAAATGCAGAAAAACCCCGGGACCTAATCCAGACTTGAACACCACACTGTATTAAGCCGCTACGTACAGACTTTGGACTACTGCAAGTTAACTTCAACTGAAATGTAGTTGAACACTAACCAAGTCTCACACTGATTAAGGTACAGTCGTGTTCCTTACGCCTCTTGAATCTCGCAATACTTTGCGCACTTGATTCCCCTTGCTGACGTCCTTTACATCCTAGAAGTTGCTACGACCTAAAGTCAAAGACTTATAAACAAATATGTCTCCCATAGATAAGTTTATTCTATTTTTTATTT
Source organism: Papaver armeniacum (assembly GCA_023531295.1). Taxonomy (NCBI): domain Eukaryota; kingdom Viridiplantae; phylum Streptophyta; class Magnoliopsida; order Ranunculales; family Papaveraceae; genus Papaver; species Papaver armeniacum. The sequence continues at coordinate 10,767 of JAJJWW010009023.1, forward strand.
CCGTCTTAAGATAAAGATCAAGGTGAACAGGAAACACAACTAATAATCTGATTTTATACTCCCGAAGAGCATCCTAGAATATTAGTTACCTCACAATACCCAACTGATATACATGAAAAGTTACTGCAGAATCACAAGAGTCTGAGACAAAAAAACTGTTATGATTACTTATTATATATTACCTATCGGAGATAAATCTTGAGTAACCTTAAAGAATATTAAACTCAATACGATAGAAAAAGTAAGATCAGGATACACAACTACAGAGAAAATAGTTGGACCTAGCTTCACGAATCCTAAATGAAGTCTTTAAGTCGTTAAACCTAATAATGGTTTTCAGAAGAACTGGTAACCTAGGTTAATGGAGAATCGACTCTAGTTTGCAACTAGGACACATGGAAGTGTCGGGATTAGGTTTCCCAGATGCTAGAGTTCTCCCTTATATAGTCTTTCAAATCAGGGTTGCTTACAATCAAAGCTAAGATAGCTTGGTAACAAAGAAATAAATATCCACCGTTAGATGAACTCTTGATTTAAGATTCAAGCTAAGTTTGCTTAGAAAATAAGCAATCAATCTCCACCGTTAGATAGTTTAGCTTGATACACACAAATGATATATACATATATTTAGATATGGATGAACCGTACCTAAACGTGTATAACAAGTTGGCTCAATAACAGCTAACCGAAGTTAGCCATATGAACACTTTTAGCTTAACTATATTCATCTAACACTTCTAGACTCAATATGATAATCAATCAATCATGATAGATAACCAAATGTATCTAAATGTGTTTTTAAGAAAGTTGTTCAAATGTTCACTATCTCATAGAAATATCCATGAACCATTTGAAACATATTCGGCTTGGTTTGTAAGTGTACAAAGTACTTATACAAGAACCAATTCATGAACATAATCCCACGATTTGCAAATTGAGTTTGCATACCTCAAAGACATTGAAATTCAGGCACTTTAGTTCGCAAACGAACTTGAGTTCATGTGTAAAGTCAAATGAGTTGCATACAAACTATGTGAATCAACTTGTCAACTGCCAATTTAGAACCTACCCACTGAGTTCGCAAACTACAGTTCCGGACTTTACCTAGCCTTGCCGTTCGCAAACAATAGTTCCGGACCCAACAGGTAAACCTGTTCACAAACAAGAGTTCCGGACCCAACTAGTATTTCACAGTTCACATACTGGGTACGCATATTGTGCTGTATCCAGACATTGGTAGTAGTTCGAAAACACTCATTAATCGATTTGAAACATCCTTAGAAGACAACACCGGTAATCTTACACATATCAATAGCTTCAAGTAATTTTCAAATGATTAATGATCAATAAGAAATATTCGAATTTAACATCATATGATTGTCTCACACAAACCATGTAAAATGTTCAAGGTTATTCTTACATGATCATCTTGACAAAATATTTAGTTTCCAACAAATAAATTGTTTACAACTAAAGTTGTCAAGTAGATGATGAAGTAGTGTAAGCTCCAAACTTGTATTTCGAGAATTATATAAATGAGATAAACTCGACTCGAAATTTCAGTTATGTATAACACAAAGTCTATATAGATATACGACTTAGTCTCATTAGTAAATAGAATTGAATAGACTTCTGAGTGATAGATAAGTTTAAGTCTCCACATACCTTTTGTCGTTGAAGTTCCTCCAAACTCTTAGTAGATCTTCTTCTTGAATCGGTGAACGCGGTGAAATCTAAAGCTCAATTACACACTTCTATCATAATTCGAGATATAGCTATAAGTAAACTAGAAATCAAGATATAGTTTTGATCAACAAAACTTGACAAACAAGCTTGAGATAGCAACACTTGCGAGTTCGACCGAGCAGTGCTGTAACAAATGTGTTATTATTTTTCTATACTATGACATTTAAATTTTTATTTCCTTAGAGTTTGTTAATGATTACTTGAAAGATGTTTAGTTTTCACTGAGCACCCCTTTGGGACGATGTGCTGATACGTACGATCTCTGTACCTGGGTGACTATTATCATAGAGGCGAAATTCAGAATAATAATAGACAAAAACTAGAAAACATAACACACCAGAAAACCATATTCAAAGAAATTATCTTCTCTAAATTAAGAACAAGAAAACTATTACAATTTTTTCTTTGTTACGCTCACAATCTCTCTAAACAGTGAATAACCTGAAACTGCTTTCCAAGCTTGTTTTCTGACAATAACATAGGTATTTGTCTACAAGCTTTATCTAGGTCTCTGTGGTAAACCTCCTTTTCTAGGTGTAAAACCACACTATCAAGATGTCTTAGCTATGAGCTAAACATTTTTAGAGCACTGCTCGGTCGAACTCGCAAGCGTTGCTATCTCAAGCTTGTTTGTCAAGTTTAGTTGATCAAAACTATATACTTGATTTCTAGTCTACTTAGAGCTATGTCTTGGATTTGGATAGAAGGTGTAGTTGAGCTTTAGACTTCATGGCGTTCACCAATTGAAGACGAAGATCTACTGAGGAGAGCTTGGAGGAACTTCATCAACAAAAGGTATGTGGAGACTAAAACTTATCTATCACTCAAAAGTCTATTCTATTATATCTTCTAATGAGACTAAGTCGTATAACTATATAGACTTTTATATTAGACACATTTGATATTTCGATCCGAGTTTATCTCGCTTATCTATTTCTCGAAATATGTGTTGGAAGCTTTTTGCTTTAACTATGTTCATCATATTCTTGACGAGTTTAGTTGGATACAATTTATTTGTTGGAAACTAAATATTAAGTCAAAAGATGATCATGCGGAAATTGCCTTGAAACATCTTACATGATTTGTGTGAGACAATCATTTGATGTCGACTTGGAAAGTTACATATTGATCATTCGATCACTTGAAAGTTACTTGAAGCTAATTGTTTGTGTGAGACAACCATTGTCGTCTTCTAAGGATGTTTCAATGATTGAAATGGGAGTTTATAACAATTAACCATGTCTGGATACAACACGGTATGCATAGATAGTATGCGAACTGTATTGGTATAATTCAGGTCCGGGAACTTTGTTTGCGTACCTAGTATGCGAACGGTTGTACCTGTAAAGGTTAGGGAACCTTGTTTGCGTACCTAGTATGCGAACGGTTTCACCTGAGTTGGGTCTGGGATAGCTATTTGCGTACTTGGTTTGCGAACGGCTGGACAAGGTCCGGAGCTGCTGTTTGCATACCTGGTTTGCAAACACAGTGGTTAAGTTCTAAAATCGGTTAAATATGATTATCATACTCATGAACTAAAACATTTATGAATTACGAAATACAATCTTTGCAAACCGTGGCTTAATGTTCATGAATTGATTCTTGTGTAAGTACTTTGTAGGATTACGAATCAATCCGATTTTGTTTCAATTGGTTCATATATATTTATATGAGATAGTGAACAATTGAACAACTCTATTTGAAATACAATTAGATTCATTTGATTATCTTTCATGATTGATTGATCATCATATTTGATCTAACTTCGGTTAACTATTATTGAGCCAACTGAATATACACGTTTAGGTACGGTTACCCATATCTAAATGAAGGTATATTTCATTTGTGTGTAACAAGCTAAGACCATCTAACGGTGGAGATTAATTGATTTAGTTCTAAGCAGACTTAGCTTGAATATTAAATCGGGATTTCATCCAACGGTGAATATTGAATGCTTTGTTACTAAGCTATCTTAGCTTTGATTGAAAGCAAACCCTGATTTGAAATACTATATAAGGGAGAAATCTAGCAACTGAAAACCCAATCCCGGCACTTTCCTGTTTCCTAGTTGCGTACTAGAGTCGATTCTCCTTTAACCTAGGTTTTTCCGAAACCATTATAGGTTAACGACTTGAAGACTTCATTTGGGATTCGTGAAGCCAGATCAATAATTTTTTCTATAGTTGTGTATTCTGATCTTACTTGTTCTATCGTATTGAGTACTATCTTATCTAAGATTTGCTCGAGATTTATCTCCGAAAGGTAAGATACAAAAAGTAATCACAACAGTTCTTCGTCTCAGACTTTTGTGATTCCACAATAACTTTTTCTACCACCATATAGTTAAGTTATTGTGAGGTGATTGATATTTCTAGGCTGCTCTTCGGGAGTATAAGACCGGATTATCAATTGGTTCCTGTTCACCTTGATTTATCAAAAGACGGAACAAAAAGAATAGACATATCCGTGGGAGACATATTTGTTTATAAGTCTTCGACTTTGGGTCGCAGCAACTCTTAGTTGTGGGTGAGATCAGCTAAGGGAATCAAGTGCGCAGAATCCGGCGTGGTTCTAAAGGCGTTAGGAACACGACTGTACCTTAATCGGTGTGACACTTGGTTAGGGCTCAACTACATTCCAGTCCAAAGTTAACTTGTAGTACGCTAGTGTCTGTAGCGGCTTAATACAGTGTGGTGTTCAAATCTGGACTAGGTCCAGGGGTTTTTCTGCATTTGCGGTTTCCTCGTTAACAAAATTTCTGGTGTCTGAGTTATTTCTTTTCCGCATTATATTTATTTATATAATTGAAATATCACTGGTTGTGCGTAGTTCAATCAGTTGATAAATCTGACCTTGTTTGTTGGATATAACTTGATTGACACTTGGGCATTGGTCTTTGGTACCGTCCAAGTTATTTCTCATATCAAATAGGCTCATAGATTTCTATCTGTTTGATTTTCTGATTGTATTGAGAAATAGAGATAAAGCTCTTTGATATCTTTCTTGATAGAGCTCACTTTTAAGTTGGTGCTCTCGGAATTATATTGGAGTTTAGTCCATACATATTTTCGAACAAAACATTGGGTGTGGTTGTTGTACCCCCGTTTTTTCATTTGGTATCAGAGCAGGCAAACATGTTAAGACTTCATAAGTCTGTGTTTGAAGCAATCCTATGTGTATGGATAATAAAATCTCTGTTGACTCTTCACCAATTTAAAACTACCCAACTCCGAGCGTATTCTAGAAACCATCGATGAGGTTGAGTGTTTTGATCTAGAAAAAATCATCAAAAATATTTGTCGAGAAAAATATCGTTTGATAAGGAAAATTGATGGTCTTCATTGCGAAATTTACATCAAAGATTCTGATCTTCGAGAATGCTCTGAAAAGGTTATTGATCTCCAAAAGAAGTTAGATGAACAAATCCGGATCAATACTGATCTTATTGCAGACATTGCAAAGAATAAGGATTTGGAATCTGTAAAAGAATCTTCAATGGATTTAAGAAACTCCTTTAATCCTTCATTGAAGGATTGTTGCAAGTCGGGAGATAAGCGAGGTTTAGGCTTTGTAAAACCTGATGTGACTCATACTTTCTCAGATGTGACTAGAGATGTTGGTAATGTATATTTTGTGGTTCTCACGATCATTTTCAACATACATGTATGGAATTTTAAGAAAAATTTAAAGGTTGCTAGTGAACTTCACAAGAAAGTTGTGCGAATTTTTACTGCTCTAAAAAGGTGTACAAAACTAACAAGAAAACCCAAATGGGATGGTAGTGTTAGTATGGGAGCCTTTGCTCTAAAATCAAAATCACCCTGTAGATGGGGCAAAACGAGTTGCTGGTTTTTACAGAATTGAGGAGATGACCGTGCGGAGGAAACTCCTTGAAGCGAGCGAACTGTCAAACCTCACACAGATGCACTGCAAGAAGGGAGTGCTTTGAATTCGAGAGATCAATCTGTAGGACTCCGGCCTAAACCAAGACAATGATCGTTCCAGAGTCAATTAGGTCACAAGAGAGGATGGGCCGATCTGTAGGAGGGAAGTTGAGAAATGTGTGAGATCAATGATGATCAAAGATTGTAGGTGTGTTGTGTATTCTGCGTGAAAAAAATAAAATAATCTCTGATTGATTGGATTTGCTATGTTGAGAGTAATTGCTCAGACGTTGAGATGTTAATCTCTTGTTGTCTGTTTGACGAAAGATTATCTTGTTTTCAATCATGATTCAGAGATTTATTTATATTGCTAGAATTGTGAAACACCTTGATCCCATGAAGTGTGACAGTTCTTGGAGTCAAAGAGTAGGGAAGTGGAAATCGTGTTAAAACCAGTTGCTCATCGTGCGGAGACTTGGTTGATTTTCCATCCACTACTTTGCTAACTCCTCCAACTGATTGCACGACTTGCTCACATTCTCATCCTGTGTATGAACACATGTGATGTAGACTGCCATACCAAAATCCTAATTAATATCCCCCCATGTAACACGATTGATGTCTTGTGATTGTGGAGTCTGCAAGGCAGACGTGTATTTAGTTAGTCAGTTGCTGACTTCATGGGACGATGAGTCCTTGTATTGCTGAGTTGAACGTGATTTGCAAATGTTCTGAGACTCATGAATTGAACGTGTCCGTTGAGACAGAGGTATAATTCTCAAGTAAATGTTGATAGTTAAGGTGAGCAAATATTGCTCATTCGATTAATTGTTGAATATTGATAGTTGAACTAATATTCCTTGGTTTGAGCAAATATTGCTCATCTGAGAAAATATTGCTCGTTTGATGAATTATTGGTAGCAGGACCAAATAAAATATTAATTTAAAATACTGGCAGCTGAACCGAGTATAATTAATAAAAATGTTGATCATGGGATCAACGTAAAATTATTTGCGTTTGAATATGGAATTATGAACCTTGGACTCGAAACCCTAATTCGATCAATTGATGATTTATTTAAAAATCAACCACGGAGTGAAGGAGGGACCGAATACATGGGATGATGGGTCGACCATGTATCGCCCAGATGCTCGAGTGAGCAAATACCAAAGTCTCTTGAAGACCAATTGATGAAAAGATAATTAAATGCTGGTTTAATCATTTATTAAAATAATGCTCGTCTGATCCTTTAGGTGATAAAATCTAATTAATTATGAAGAGATGAGGGACCGACCAAGGGGTTATGAAACTGGCCCTGTTTGGTCACGGGATCGTCGTATGACGATCGTTTTATGAAATTCCAAAATTGTTTGGAAGAGTTTGAACAACAAATTAGGTCAAATGATGAAAGTATGAGGGACCGGCCTCTTGCAAGCCAAATAGCCAACCTTGGTAGGTCAAGGTAATATGCTCATGTCACCAAAGTGTTCGCGTCTCAGTCCTGAGAATTTTGATATTTTCTAATGTGCGTTTGAGCAACCATTTGAGAAAATATGAAGAAATCAAGAATTTTTTCTGAAACTGAGGAAACTTCATGAGATGAAGGAAAAGTAATCATAAAATGAAGGAATCATGAAGTGTGGGACCGGCTATGGCTAAGGCATGGCCGGCCGGCCAATGAGCTCGGTCCCATAGCATTTTTCCTAATTTTATTATATTTTTCATGATTTTAGGGAAATACCATGAAATCAAGGAGTTTGTTGAAATAAAGGAGTTTTCCTTGAAGTGAAGGAGTTTCCATGAGATGAAGGAAACAAATAATATTAATAATAATAAAATAAGGGTGTATGGGACCGGCTTGGGCATGGTCGGCCGGCTAGGGCCCGGTCCCGTGAGCTTTCCCTAATTTTATGTATTATTTCATGATTTGGAGGAATTTTCATAATTTGAAGGAATTTTCATAATTTTAAGGAAATATCATGAAATCAAGGAATTTCATTGAATGAAGGAAACATAAAAAATAATAATAATAAAATAAGGGGCGTGTGGGACCGGCTAGGGCATGACCGGCCGGCTAGGGCCCGGTCCCAGGAGTTTTCCTAATTTTATATTATTTTCCATGACTTGAAGGAAATATCATGAAATTAAGGAGTTTTCATGAGATGAGGGATATAATAATAAAATAATGATGAATCATGAGGTGTGGGACCGGCCACGACTAGGGCATAGCCGGATGGCTAGTAGACACGGTCCCACGACACCTTTCCTAATTTTATATTACTTCCTTGATGCGAAGGAAACACCATGAAAATGAGGAGTTTCCTTAAACCGAAGGAATTTTGTTCAAATGAGGGAATTTTCATGAGATCAAGGAAAACAATAAAAATATGATAAAATATAAAAATTGGGCGTGGGACTGGCCACGGCACGACCGGCCGGCCAGTGGGCCCAGTCCCCAGCGCCTTGATTAATATTTTATTATTTATTATATTGTTCCTATTTTGCATAGGTTCATCGTTCCTTCGTATTTTGGAATGCTCGTTCGTGCATTCAGGTGCTCGTTAGTGAATTATTGCTGAGTACACTTGCACCATTTTAGTCGGGGCTTACTCGATAGTTGCTCAGATGCCCGTGTGTTGAATATTTATTACTAACCCGTGGAATTCTGCTGGGAAGAACCATGAATTGAAGTAACGAAATATTATGAAAAACGTAGAATATTTTCAGGGATTCAGTTAATGAATATAATGATTTAGGAATAATTAATTGATGGCTCTATACTAGTACTATCATCTAGGAGCATTAATTATTCAGGAATTGAGTGATATGAGCTTGTTAAAGCGTCATATTTCTTTTATATAGTCAGGGAAAACATTGTTACATCCTGAAGACGTTATTGCTCTATACTTGCAGGCAAGCTGTCTAGGAGCCGTCCAATCTTTCGATTATATATATAAGTAATTACTAAAATTGCTCAGCATTCATGAGATATGCCATTGCCTCAGTTGAGAGACTACACATCTGCATATACTCTAAGAGACACTATTCTCAGTCAGAGATTCTCGTGGCATGAGCTTTCATGCTCCGATGAGAGACATGATCCTCAATACTCATCTGATTGTTGGATCAGGAGCATGTATAATTATGGTTTTACGATTTTAGCCCTTGTCGAAAATTCACCATCTACACACCCTTTCAATGGTTCCTTGATAGTGGATGTAGCCTGCATATGACTGGAGATCTTTCTTGGTTTGTGAACTCGAACGATTTTGAAGGAGGTCCAATAACATTCGGAGATGGGAGTTGTTGCTACATAATCAACAAGGGGACGATCAAATTACCAGGCGTTCCTGAAATCCATAATGTCGTATACGTTAAAGGTATGACTGCTAATCTTCTTTTTGTTAGTCAAATTTGTGACAAAAGCAATAAAGTTGTCTTCAGTGCGAATGTATGTGACATTATAGACAAGACTGGAAAAGTAATTTTTCAGGGAACTCGTGGTAAAAATAAATGTAATCTTTTGGATACTCAGTTTAATAATTGTTGCAATTTGATTAAGGTGGAATCTACACATCTTTGGCATGAGCGTTTTGGTCACATCGATTACCGCCTTCTAACTAAGATCATTAACTAAGAAATTTTTAGAGGTGTTCCCAAACTTAATGTTAAGATTGATGGTGTCTGTGGTGCCTGTCAAAAGGGTAAACAAACAAAAGTTCCACATAAATCATCTCGAGATATTCTCACTAAAGCTCTACTTGATTTAATTCATATGGATCTCTTCGGTCCTATTCAATAACCTACTGTTGCTAGGAAGAAGTATGCTTTAGTTATGGTAGATGACTACACCAGATTCACTTGGGTGGCATTTTTAGCTCATAAGAATGAAACCCTTATTGAATTCAAGATTATTGTTAATAGAATCCAGAATGAACAGGGTCGCAAGCTAAAGAAAATTAGAAGCGATCGTGGAACTGAATTCAAAGACACTAAGGTTTTTGAATTTTGTGATAAACTGGGGATTATTCAACAATACTCACCACCCATTACTCCACAACCTAATGGAGTTGTAGAAAGGAAGAATATGAACATTCAGGAAATGGCAAGTGTATTGCTCCATAACAAAAACTTGTCGTTAAAGTTTTAGGGAGAAGTTGTTTTTACAACATGCCATTTGATCAACCGTGTCTACCTACGGTCAAATACCCTAAATACTCCTTATGAGTTGTGGTACGGTAAGAATCCCAACTTACATTATCTCAGAGTTTTTGGAAGTAAGTTCTACATTCTAAAAGATCGAGAACAGAAAGGGAAATTTGACTCCAGAAGCGATGAAGGTATTTTTCTTGGCTATGCATCTGACAATCGTGGTTTTCGAGTATACAATCTCAGAACCCATGTTATGATGGAATCACCAAATATTATCATTGACGATCTGAGCAATTTCCTTCATGATGACTCTCCAGCTGAATTGCCTCCAACGGAGACAATTGAGAAAGTCAAAGAAATTTCAGAATCAATAGAAGTTATTTCAACAGTCGTAGATTCTGATATTTCTAGTGACGAGGAGAAAACCCCTAGTCAGGGTATTCCTGCGGAACAAGAACGTGCTCCACCTCGGCACCACTGGGTTCAAAGGAATCATGATACTAATAGTATTATTGGAGGTAAAGATTCTACAACTAAGACGAGGGGACAACTTCAAAATATTTGCAATTTTGGATGTTATCTATCACAAGTAGAACCAAAAAACATTGATGAAGCTCTTAGCGATCCCTTCTGGGTGAATGCAATGCATATAGAGTTAAATCAATTCCAAAAACAAGATGTATGGGAACTCGTACCTTTTCCCTCCAATGTAAATATTGTTGGTACTAAATTAATATTTAAGAACAAGTCAGATAAATTTGGCACAATTGTCAGAAACAAAGCTAGACTTGTCGCTCAGGGATAATCACATATTGAAGGTACTCGATTTTGACGAGACCTTTGCTCCTATAGCACGCCTTGAGTCCATTAGATTGTTATTATCTCATGCTTGTTATCTCAAGATTAAGCTATTTCAAATGGACGTAAAATCTGCATTCTTAAATGGATGTTTAAAGGAAGAGGTCTATGTTGCTCAACCTAAAGGATTTAAAAGTTCGGAATTTCCAGATCATGTATTTAGGCTCAGAAAGGCATTGTATGGATTAAAACAAGCACTCGTGCCTGGTTCAAAATAATAACCACTTCTCTTCTTAGGAAAGTTTTTTCGAGAGGCGGAGCTGATAAAACCTTGTTTACCAAATGGAGTGGGAAGGATGTTGTTATTACTCAAGTATATGTAGATGATATCATTTATGGATCGACCTCTGAGAAACTTGCAAAATATTTTCAAGTCTCTCTTGGAAGGGAATTTGAGATGAGCAGTGTTGGTGAATTAAAATTCTTTTTAGGATTACAAATTCAACAACACAAGGATGGAATTTAATTATCTCAAGAAAAATATGCTAGGGATCTTGTAAAAAGGTTCGGTCTTGAAAAGTGAACTCCTAAACTTACTCCTATGCCCACTAGTGGCAAGTTACACAGAGATGAGAAAGGAATCAATGTGGATCAAAAACTCTATCGATCGATCATTGGAAGTCTTTTGTATCTTACAGCTACTAGACTTGATATTGCTTTTAGTGTTGGTTGATGTGCTAGATTTCAGGCTAATCCGAAGGAATCTTATCTTGCTGCTACAAAACGGATCATGTGATACATTCAACACACTATTGGTTACTAATACTGATCTTACTGCTTATTCAGATGCTGACTGGGCAGGATGTGTGGAAGACATAAAGAGTACATCAGGGGGATTTTACTATGTAGGATTGAATCTTGTGGCATGGCATAGCAAGAAACAAAACTAACAATCCGTTTCAACATGCGAAATATAATATATTGCTGCAGGTTCGTATTGTACTCAACTTCTATGGATGAAACAAATGCTTGCTGATTATGGAATTGACACTGGGATAATGAAGATATTTTGTGATAACTATAGCGCGATTCGCATCACTGAGAATCCTGTTGAGCACTCAAGAACTAAGCACATCGATATAAGGTATCATTTTATTAGAGATCTCTATGAAAAGGTATTATCAACATGGAATTTTGGCTTTCAGAACAACACATAGATGATATTCTCACCAAACCTCTAGATACTACAACGTTTCAACACTTACGGCAATCTATTGGTGTTGTTTTGGTTCACTTAGACTTATAGCTTCTTGCCCCTGGATTTATCTATATCTTTTGGGCAATAAAAGCTTGAAGTTCCAGTGTAGTGTTGTTTAAATTTCACACTTGTTTCCAGTATTAGTAGTTTGTTTCAGTTAGGTATCAAAGTATACAAAGAAATCCTTCTTTTCGTGAAAAGTAAGGTCGCTCATGTTGTTCTTTCGGGAATGACATATTATGGGGGAGAGTTCTTAATTGAACTTGTGCTTAATTGCCATATTTTTGTGGGGAGTGTGGCTGTGGAATATTGTAGGAGTTATCTTGTATATTTATAAACTTCTTGACGAATACACTAAGTTTCGACTATGTGAAATCATCGAAACAAAGTTGATATGTTTTGTTTTAGTCATGAATTATCTCTTTGAGAATTTCATTATGATCTCTTAGTTTCCATACCTTTGCCAATTTATATTGACAAAAAGGGGGAGAATTATTTGTAGTTCACACTACATATACATATGGTTTACGGATCATTATGTAAGGGCGAGTGGTTTTCATTGTGAGATGGAAGTATTGACTAAGGGAGAGTGATACATATCACCATAGTATTATTGTCAAAGTTTTGATGCAATTGGACTTTGATTCTGTATAATAATATTATGACATTGTATAACAATGAGAACAACTGTTTTTTTATTGTTATGGCTACGGATCTTCAACAACAATGATGCTGAGTTGAACACGTTCGGAATCGCTGGAGTACTTGGAGTAACGAAGAATTAAAGAAATTTTGAAGAGCCAAGGAAATCAAGCATGATGGATGAGAAGCTACAAAGTTTATTTATTTTGTAATCCATATGTATTGATAGTCTTGTCACTAAAATTGACAAAGGAGGAGATTGTTAGAGCACCGCTCGGTCGAAATCGCAAGCGTTGTTATCTCAAGCTTGTTTGTCAAGTTTATTTGATCAAAACTATAAACTTAATTTCTAGTCTACTTATAGCTATGTCTCGGATTAGGATAGAAGGTGTAGTTGAGCTTTAGACTTCATGGCGTTCACCAATTGAAGACGAAGATCTACTGAGGAGAGTTTTGAGGAACTTCATCCACAAAAGGTATGTGGAGACTAAAACTTATCTATCACTCATAAGTCTATTCTATTATATATTCTAATGAGACTAAGTCGTATAGCTATATAGACTTTTATATTATACACATTTGATATTTCGAGCCGAGTTTATCTCGTTTATCTATTTATAGAAATATGTGTTGGAAGATTTTTGCTTTAACTATGTTCATCATATTCTTTACGAGTTTAGTTGGAGACAATTTATTTGTTGGAAACTAAATATTAAGTCAAAAGATAATCATGTGGAAATTGCCTTGAAAAATCTGACATGATTTGTGTGTTACAATCATTTTATGTCGACTTGGAACGTTTCGTATTGATCATTCGATCACTTGAAAATTACTTGAAGCTAATGGTATGTATGATACAACTATTGTTGTTTATTAAGAATTTTTCAATGATTGAAATGGGATTTTAGAACAATTAACCATGTGTGGATACAACACGGTATGCATACCTAGTATGCGAACTGTATTGGTATAATTCAAGTATGAGAACTTTGTTTAATTACGTACCTAGTATACGAACGGTTTTAGCTGTAAAGGTTCGGGAACCTTGTTTTCGTACCTAGTATGCGAACGGTTTCACCTGAGTTGGGTCCGGGACAGCTATTTGCGTACCTGGTTTGCGAATGGTTGGACAGGCCAAGGTCCGGAGCTGCTGTTTGCGTACCTGGTTTGCAAACACAGTGGTTAAGTTCTAAAATCGGTTAAGTATGATTCTCATACTCATGAACTAAAATATTTATGAATTAAGGAATGCAATCTTTTCAAACTGTGGCTTAATGTTCATGAATTAATTCTTGTATAAGTACTTTGTACGATTACGAATCAATCCGATTTTGTTTCAATTGGTTCATATATATTTCTATGAGGTAGTGAACAATTGAACAACTCTATTTGAAATACAATTAGATTCATTTGATTATCTTTCATGATTGATTGGTCGTCATATTTGATCTAGAAGTGTTAGATGAATATATTTAAGACAAAAGTGTTCATGTGGATAACTTCGGTTAACTATTATTAATCCAATTCAATATACACGTTTAGGTACGGTTACTCATATCTAAATGAATGTATATTTCATTTGTGTGTAACAAGCTAAGACCATCTAACGATGGAGATTAATTGCTTTATTTCCAAGCAGACTTAACTTCAGGATTTCATCCAATGGTGAATATTGAATGCTTTGTTACTAAGCTATCTTAGCTTTGATTGAAAGCAAACCCTGATTTGAAAGACTATGTAAGGGAGAACTCTAGCAACTGGAAAACCCAATCCCGGCACTTTCCTGTGTCCTAGTTGCGTACTAGAGTCGATTCTCCTTTAACCTATGTTTTTCCGAAACCATTACAGGTTAACGAATTGAAGACTTCATTTGGGATTCGTGGAGCCAGATCCAACTATTTTCTTTGTAGTTGTGTATTCTGATCTTACTTGTTCTATCGTATTGAGTACTATATTCTCTATGATTTGCTCGATATTTATTTCCGATAGGTAAGATACAAAAAGTAATCACAACAGTTCTTCGTCTCAGACTTTTATGATTCCACAATAACTTTTTCTACCACCATATAGTTAAGTTATTGTGAGGTGATTGATATTTCTAGGCTGCTCTTCGGGAGTATAACACCGGATTATCAATTGGTTCATGTTCACCTTGATTTATCAAAAGACATAAAAAAAGAATAGACATATATGTGGGAGACATATTTGTTTATAAGTCTTAGACTTTGGGTCATAGCAACTCTTAGTTGTGGGTGAGATCAGCTAAGGGAATCAAGTGCGCAGAATCCGGCGGGTTTCTAGAGGCGTTAGGAACGCGACTGTACCTTAATCGGTGTGAGACTTGGTTAGGGCTCAAATACATTCCAGTCCGAAGTTAACTTGTAGTACGCTAGTGTCTTTAGCGGCTTAATACCGTGTGGTGTTCAAAGCTGGACTAGGTCCCGGGGTTTTTCTGCATTTGCGGTTTCCTCGTTAAGAAAATTTCTGGTGTCTGAGTTATTTCTTTTCCGCATTATATTTGTTTATATAATTGAAATATCATTGGTTGTGCGTAGTTCAATCAGTTGATAAATCCGATCTTATTTGTTGGATATAACTTGATTGACACTTGGGCATTGGTCTTTGGTACCGTCCAAGTTATTTCTCATATCAATCAGGCTCATAGATTTCTATCAGTTTGATTTTCTGATTGTATTGAGAAATAGAGATAAAGCTCTCTGATATATTTATTGATAGAGCTCACTTTTAAGTTGGTGCTCTCGGAATTATATTTTAGTTTAGTCCATACATATTGTCGAACGAAACATTGGGTGTGGTTGTTGTACCCCCGCTTTTTCAATTGGTATCAGAGCAGGCAAACATGTTAAGACTTCATAAGTCTGTGTTTGAAGCAATCCTATGTGTATGGATAATAAAATCTCTATTGAAGTTTCACCAGTTTTAGATCTACCCAACTCCGAGCGTATTCTAGAAACCATCGATGAGGTTGAGTGTTTTGATCTAGAAAAAATCATCAAAAATCTTTGTCGAGAAAAACATCGTTTGATAAGGAAAATCTATGGTCTTCATTGCGAAATTTAAATCAAAGATTCTGATCTTCGAGAATGCTCTGAGAAGGTTATTGATCTCCAAAATAAGTTAGATGAACAAATCCAGATCAATACTGATCTTATTGCAAAAATTGCAAAGAATAAGGATTTGGAATCTGTAAAAGAATCTTTAATGGATTTAAGAAACTCCTTTAATCCTTCATTGAAGGATTGTTGCAAGTTAGGAGATAAGCGAGGTTTAGGATTTGTAAAACCTGATGTGACTCATACTTTCTCAGATGTGTCTAGAGATGTTGGTAATGTATGTTTTGTGGTTCTCATGATCATTTTCAACATACATGTATGGATTTTAAGAAAAGTTTAAAGGTTGCTAGTGATCTTCACAAGAAAGTTGTGCGAATTTTTACTGCTCTAAAAAGGTGTACAAAACTAACAAGAAAACCCAAATGGGATGGTAGTGTTAGTATGGGAGCCTTTGCTCAAAAATCAACATCACCCTTTCAATGATTCCTTGATGGTGGATGTAGCCTACATATGACTGGAAATCTTTCTTGGTTTGTGAACTCGGACGATTTTGAAGGAGGTCAAGTAATATTCGGAGGTGGGAGTTGTTGCTACATAAGCAACAAGGGGACGATCAAATTACCAGGCATTACTGAAATCCATGATGTCGTATACGTTAAAGGTATGACTGCTAATATTCTTTCTGTTAGTAAAATTTGTGACAAAGGCCATAAAGTTGTCTTCAGTGCGAATGTATGTGACATTATAGACAAGACTGGAAAAGTAATTTTTCAGGGAACTCGTGGTAAAAATAAATGTTATCTTTTGGATAGTTAGTTTAATAATTGTTGCAATTTGATTAAGGTGGAATCTACACATCTTTGGCATGTGCGTTTTGGTCACATCAATTACCGCCTTCTAACTAAGATCATTAACAAAGAAATTTTTAGAGGTGTTCCCAAACTTAATGCTAAGATTGATGGTGTCTGTGGTGCCTGTCAAAAGGGTAAACAAACAAAAGTTCCACATAAATCATCTCGAGATATTCTCACTAAAGCTCTACTTGATTTAATTCATATGGATCTCTTCGGTCCTATTCAAAAACCTACTGTTGTTGGGAAGAAGTATGCTTTAGTTATGGTAGATGACTACACCAGATTCACTTGGGTGGCATTTTTAGCTCATAAGAATGAAACCCTTAGTGAATTCAAGATTATTGTTAATAGAATCCAGAATGAACAGGGTCGCAAGCTAAAGAAAATTAGAAACGATCGTGGAACTGAATTCAAAGACACTAAGGTTTTTGAATTTTGTGATAAACCGTGGATTATTCAACAATACTCACCACACATTACTCCACAAGCTAATGGAGTTGCAGAAAGGAAGAATATGAACATTCAGGAAATGCCAAGGGTATTGCTCCATAACAAAAACTTGTCGTTAAAGTTTTAGGGAGAAGCTGTTTTTACAGCATGCCATTTGATCAACCGTGTCTACCTACGGTCAAAGACCCTAAATACTCCTTATGAGTTGTGGTACGGTAAGAGGCCCAACTTACATTATCTCAGAGTTTTTGGAAGTAAGTTCTACATTCTAAAAGATCGAGAACAGAAAGGGAAATTTGACTCCAGAAGCGATGAAGGTATTTTTCTTGGCTATGCATCTGACAATTGTGGTTTTCGAGTATACAATCTCAGAACCCATGTTATGATGGAATTAACAAATATTATCATTGAAGATCTGAGCGATTTCCTTCATGATGACTCTCCTGCTGAATTGCCTCCAACGGAGACAATTGAGAAAGTCAAAGAAATTTCAGAATCAGTAGAAGTTGTTCCAACAGTCGTAGATTCTGATATTTCTAGTGACGAGGAGAAAACCCCTAGTCAGGGTATTCCTGCGGAACAAGAACGTGCTCCACCTCGGCACCATTGGGTTCAAAGGAATTATGATACTAATAGTATTATTGGAGGTAAAGATTCTACAACTAAGACGAGATGACAACTTCAAAATATTTGCAATTTTGGATGTTATCTATCGCAAGTAGAACCAAAAAACATTGATGAAGCTCTTAGCGATCCCTTCTGGGTGAATGCAATTCATGTAGAATTAAATCAATTCCAAAAACAAGATATATGGGAACTCGTACCTTGTCCCTCCAATGTAAATATTGTTGGTACTAAATTAATATTCAAGAACAAGTCCGATGAATTTGGCACAATTGTCAGAAACAAAGCTAGACTTATCGCTCAGGGATAATCACAGATTGAAGGTACTCGATTTTGACGAGACCTTTGATCCTGTAGCACGCCTTGAGTCCATTAGATTGTTATTAGCTCATGTTTGTTTTCTCAAGATTAAGCTATTTCAAATGGACGTAAAATCTGTATTCTTAAATGGATGTTTAAAGGAAGAGGTCTATGTTGATCAACCTAAAGGATTTGAAAGTTCGGAATTTCCAGATCATGTCTTTATGCTCAGAAAGGCATTGTATGGATTAAAACAAGCATCTCGTCCTGGTTCGAAAAAATAACCACTTCTCTTCTTAGGAAAGTTTTTTCGAGGGGCGGAGCTGATAAAACCTTGTTTACCAAATGGAGTGGGAAGGATGTTCTTATTGCTCAAGTATATGTAGATGATTTCATCTATGGATCCACCTTTGTGAAACTTGCAAAATATTTTCAAGTCTCTCTTGGAAGGGAATTTGAGATGAGCAGTGTTGGTGAATTAAAATTTTTTTTAGGATTACAAATTAAACAACACAAGGATGGAATTTAATTATCTCAAGAAAAATATGCTAGGGATCTTGTAAAAAGGTTCGGTCTTGAAAAGTGAACTCCTAAACTTACTCCTATGCCCACTAGTGGCAAGTTACACAGAAATGAGAAAGGAATCAATGTGGATCAAAAACTCTATCGATCGATCATTGGAAGTCTTTTGTTTCTTACAGCTACTAGACTTGATATTGCTTTTCGTGTTGGTTGATGTGCTAGATTTCAGGCTAATCCGAAGGAATCTTATCTTGCTGCTACAAAACGGATCATGCGATACATTCAACACACTATTGGTTATGGTCTTTCTTATAATGTTGATACTAATACTGATTTTACTGCTTATTCAGATGCTGACTGGGCAGGATGTGTGGAAGACATGAAGAGTACATCAGGGGGATTTTACTATGTAGGATTGAATCTTGTGGCATGGCATAGCAAAAAACAAAACTCACAATCCTTTTCAACATGCGAAACATAATATATTGCTGCAGGTTCGTGTTGTACTCAGCTTCTATGGATGAAACAAATGCTTGCTGATTATGGAATTGACACTGGGATAATGAAGATCTTTTGTGATAACTTTAGCGCGATTCGCATCACTGAGAATCATGTTGAGCACTCAAGAACTAAGCACATCGATATAAGGTATCATTTTATTAGAGATCTCTATGAAAATGGTATTATCAACATGGAATTTTTGCCTTCAGAACAACAATTAGATGATATTCTCACCAAACCTCTAGATACTACAACGTTTCAACACTTACGGCAGTCTATTGGTGTTGTTTTGGTTCACTTAGACTTATAGCTTCTTGCCCCTGGATTTATCTATATCTTTTGGGCAATAAAAGCTTGAAGTTCCAGTGTAGTGTTGTTTAAATTTCACACTTGTTTCCAGTATTAGTAGTTTGTTTCAGTTAGGTATCAAAGTATACAAAGAAATCCTTCTTTTCGTGAAAAGTAAGGTCGCTCATGTTGTTCTTTCGGGAATGACATATTATGGGGGAGAGTTCTTAATTGAACTTGTGCTTAATTGTCATATCTTTATGGGGAGTGCGGCTGTGGAATATTGTAGGAGTTATCTTGTATATTTATAAACTCCTTGACGAATACACTAAGTTTCGACTATGTGAAATCATCGAAACAAAGTTGATATGTTTTTTTTTTAGTCATGAATTATCTCTTTGAGAATTTCATTATGATCTCTTAGTTTCCGTACCTATGCCAATTTATATTGACAAAAAAGGGGAAAATTATTTGTAGTTCACACTACATATACATATGGTTTACGGATCATTATGTAAGGGGGAGTGGTTTTCATTGTGAGATGGAAGTATTGACTAAGGGAGAGTGATACATATCACCATAGTATTATTGTCAAAGTTTTGATGCAATTGGACTTTGATTATGTATAATAATACTATGACACTGTATAACAATGAGAACAATTATTTTCTTATTGTTATGGCTACGGATCTTCAACAACAATGATGCTGAGTTGAACACGTTCGGAATCGCTGGAGTACTTGGAGTAATGAAGAATTCAAGGAATGTTGAAGAGCCAAGGAAATCAAGCATGATAGATGAGAAGCTACAAAGTTTATTTATTTTGTAATCCATATGTATTGATAGTGTTGTCACTAAAATTGACAAAGGGGGAGATTGTTAGAGCACCGCTCGTTCGAAATCGCAAGCGTTGTTATCTCAAGCTTGTTTGTCAAGTTTATTTGATCAAAACTATATACTTGATTTCTAGTCTACTTATAGCTATTTCTCGGATTAGGATAGAAGGTGTAGTTGAGCTTTAGACTTCATGGCGTTCACCAATTGAAGACGAAGATCTACTGAGGAGAGTTTGGAGGAACTTCATCCACAAAAGGTATGTGGAGACTATAACTTATCTATCACTCATAAGTCTATTCTGTTTTATCTTCTAATGAGACTAAGTCGTATAGCTATATAGACTTTTATATTATACACATTTGATATTTCTAGCCGAGTTTATCTCGTTTATCTATTTCTAGAAATATGTGTTGGAAGATTTTTGCTTTAACTATGTTCATCATATTCTTGACGAGTTTAGTTGGAGACAATTTATTTGTTGGAAACTAAATATTAAGTTAAAAGATGATCATGTGGAAATTGCCTTGAAACATCTTACATGATTTGTGTGTGACAATCATTTTATGTCGACTTGGAAAGTTTCGTATTGATCATTCGATCACTTGAAAATTACTTGAAGCTAATGGTATGTATGAGACAACCATTTTCGTTTTCTAAGAATGTTTCAATGATTGAAATGGGAGTTTAGAACAATTAACCATGTCTGGATACAACACGGTATGCATACATAGTATGCGAACTGTATTGGTATAATTCAGGTACGGGAACTTTGTTTAATTACGTACCTAGTATGCGAACGGTTTTACCTGTAAAAGTCCGGGAACCTTGTTTTCATACCTAGTATGCAAACAGTTTCACCTGATTTGGGTCCGGGACAACTATTTGCGTACTTGGTTTGCGAACGGCTGGACAGGCCAAGGTCCGGAGCTGCTGTTTGCGTACCTGGTTTGCAAACACAGTGGTTAAGTTCTAAAATCGGTTAAGTATGATTCTCATACTCATGAACTAAAATATTTATGAATTAAGGAATGCAATCTTTTCAAACCGTGGCTTAATGTTCATGAATTGATTCTTGTATAAGTACTTTGTACGATTACGAATCAATCCGATTTTGTTTCAATTGGTTCATATATGTTTCTATGAGATAATGAACAATTGAACAACTCTATTTGAAATACAATTAGATTCATTTGATTATCTTTCATGATTGATTGATCATCATATTTGATCTAGAAGTGTTAGATGAATATATTTAAGACAAAAGTATTCATGTGGATAACTTCGGCTAACTATTATTGAGCCAATTCAATATACACGTTTAGGTACGGTTACCCATATCTAAATTAATGTATATTTCATTTGTGTGTAACAAGCTAAGACCATCTAACTGTGAAGATTAATTGCTTTATTTCTAAGCAGACTTAACTTGAATCTTAAATCAGGATTTCATCTAACGATGAATATTGAATGCTTTTTTACTAAGCTATCTTAGCTTTGATTGAAAGCAAACCCTGATTTAAAAGATTATGTAAGGGAGAACTCCAACAAATGGAAAACCCAATCCCGACACTTTCCTGTGTCCTAGTTGCGTACTAGAGTCGATTCTCCTTTAACCTAGGTTTTTCCGAAACCATTATAGGTTAACGACTTGAAGACTTCATTTGGGATTTGTGAAGCCAGATCCAACTATTTTCTTTGTAGTTGTGTATTCTGATCTTACTTTTTCTATTGTATTGAGTACTATCTTCTCTAAGATTTGCTCGAGATTTATATCCGATAGGTAAGATATAAAAAGTAATCACAACAATTCTTCGTCTCAGACTTTTACGATTCCACAGTAACTTTTTCTACCACCATATATTTAAGTTATTGTGAGGTGATTGATATTTCTAGGCTGCTGTTCGGGAGTATAACACCGGATTATCAATTGGTTCCTGTTCACCTTGATTTATCAAAAGACAGAAAAAAAGAATAGACATATCTATGGGAGACAAATTTGTTTATAAGTCTTAGACTTTGGGTTGTAGTAACTCTTAGTTGTGGGTGAGCTCAACTAAGGGAATCAAGTGCGAAGATTCCGGCGGGGTTCTAGAGGCATAAGGATCGCGATTGTACCTTAGTCGGTTTGAGACTTGGTTAGGGCTTAACTACATTCCAGTCCGAAATTAACTTGTAGTAGGCTAGTGTCTTTAGCGGCTTAATACCGTGTGGTGTTCAAAGCTGGACTAGGTCCCGGGATTTTTCTGCATTTGCGGTTTCCTCGTTAACAAAATTTCTAGTGTATGTGATATTTCTTTTCCGCATTATATTTGTTTATATAATTGAAATATCATAGGTTGTGCGTAGTTCAATCATTTGATAAATCCGACCTTTTTTGTTGGATATAACTTGATTGACACTTGGGCATTGGTCTTTGGTACCGTCCAAGTTATTTCTCATATCAATCAGGCTCATAGATTTCTATTTGTTTGATTTGCTGATTGCATTGAGAAATAGAGATAAAGCTTTTTGATATCTTTCTTGATAGATCTCGCTTTTAAGTTGGTGCTCTCGGAATTATATTGGAGTTTAGTCCATATAGATTGCCGAACGAAATATTTGATGTGGTTGTTGTACCCCCGCTTTTTCAAACATCTATATTTATAGCTTTTGGTTTGGTTTCTCAAACCTTCTAGGAATTTATTTTCTTATCTAGGAATAATTCATTTTCTAGGTATATTTCCCTTTCTAGGAATATTACCTTGTTCTAGGAATGTTTCCTTGTCTAGGAGTATTTCCTTATCTAGGAATAATTTTATATCTCAGAATATTTCCTTATCTAGGTTACTGCCTTAAATCCGTATTCCCTCCTAAAGTGCAATTCAACCCCCAATCTAATATGAGGATTACTAAGTTCCTAAAAGAAGAGAGATACACCTGTATCATGTGCTCACTTATTTCCACTTCAGTTTTTCAGTTTCAGAAGAGACGACGTACGTGAAGACTCTCGTTTGTGTAACTTAAAGCTTTATCGGTTTTAAAGATGATCTGTATCTTTTATGTATGTAATATCTTTAAAATTGTAGAACAATACACTATTTTATCTATATCATTAGAGAGATTTTTTTCATTATGAATATAAGAGTGTTTGAGTTTAGCAGATTGAGTTAATTATTTTATTATGATTTCCTTAAGAACAATGATCTAGATTTGATGCTTCAAGTTTAGGTTGTAATCATATTAGCTAAGCAGGTAATTAGGTTGGGGCATCACAGGGTACATGGATGAAAACTACAATGACCAAGGAAAGAAGATGTACTTTGTTCATGCAACCTACATCACTGAAACATGACTAATTATTGATAAACAGAGTATTGGATAAGATGTGACCACTCATGTGGATAGCGCGGCAGAGCAGTGCCATCATAGATATGCAGGGAGAAGTAGTATGTTCTAATTCCAGACGTCGCTCTATAGAGCTACCAAGGGTGTGGAACTTTATCACTCTCAAACGATGCGAAAGACGCAAAGAAAACGCCATCAAACAACTAGCAAGTGCCGATAAATCTTTGGTTATCGCTTGATTTAAGGAAGGATGATGAATTATCACCACCAAAACCAAGAGAGGTCACCGCGTCATGGAAATCACCCCAAGCGTGTGTAAGACTACTCAAATAAAGTCTTCATCACAAGGGCCAATGATGTACGGAAAAGTCATCATCATAAGAGCTCGTAATGAGATGGGGAGAGAAAGTGGCAGCCAGCCACATAATCTAAGGCTTGGTCAAACGAGAAAATTAGTATGAAGAGAAGAGAAGGATGTAGAGAGAAATTGGGAATTTCTCATTAGAGTAAAGCCAAGAGACCAAGGATGAGATGATGAATGACGAGAACAAATGAAGTGGACTCTCGTGATACCCGGGGACTTTACCAGAATTCTGGGCTATGTGACTACTGCATATTCTGACGCCTAACCAAATAATCAGGGGACTTAATTGTAAAACACAAGAATACCTACAAGCGTGGTTAACACAATGTCATCGACATTGATGTATGAAGAAGAGAAGGAAGCGGAAGTAGCAAAGTGGTTTGCGCGGCGACGTAGATGGTACCGTTAGAGCATAGCTCGGTTGAACCCACCAAGCGTTGGTATGTCAAGTTTGGTTGTCATATTTTAGTGAGTCAAAACTCATCTAAGAGTCGCTTGATTATGTACTAGAGACAACTTCGTTTAGGTTAGACTAGAAAGTCTAAGAATGTTGAGACATACAAGTATTACTCGAAGACCTGAAGAACGTGAAGAAGCAACGAGTTATAACGACGACATCATCCTTCCTCTTGAGGTTAGTAATATTGACTTTAACTGTTTCATTCCTAACGTATCTTTAAAATCGTATTATATTGAAAACATAACTGCGAAGCTATGTATGGATATATTACTCTAGTAGTGAGACATGATCATAGTATTGGGAATTAGACTACGAAGTATAACGCTTATCTTTTAAACTTCGTAGATATGACATCGACATAATCTTATGAATGTTGTTATGATTATGTGAATGGGTGATAAAGCACGAAAGTGCGACACATTTTCACCCATAACTACATTAGCTAGGACTCATTTTATCACTAATAATCTTGTTTTAAGTCTTTTTAAGGAAATAAGCTCTTGTGGAGAATTGGCTCGAAAAAATGTTATTTGCACCCGAAGGACACGTGTTATTCGGACTCTCAATGTTGGTGAAGGGGCACCTCAATTACTAAAGGGCACCCTATTTAATATGCACACCCCAAGGCTATTTGCACCCCATACAGGATAGGGTCCCTCCTCCTTCTTCACGAGAAACTGAAAGTGGCGGGAAAAGTGTTGTTCAAATTTTCAGTTTCACCGAGATTTCCTGTTTTGATTTTGGGCTAGATTTCATCGGGTTTCTTCTTGGATCAACATTGGCTTAGGTTTGTTTCATCCAAACAGGGCTGGTAATGGGTTTGTTTACGTAAAGAAGAGGAGTTTATTCACCCGATTGAAGATAACAGAGCGAATATATATTCTCGGAAAATTTTAGGTATATTTGGAAAGATCACATGTGTCTCGGCAGTGTTTGAAATTATCTAGAACATGTTCCAGCGTGTTGGAGTATGTTAAATCAGCAGAATCCACGAGAAACACAACTACAGGCGCGTGATGAGCTTAATCAGGGAATACATATTTTCGTATTATTATGTGTTGGTGTTATTGAGGGGAAGATACGTGCAGTAGAGGAAAGATATTGATTGGGGATTATATACTATTGACGGTGAGAGATTTTACAGATCATTCAGGCGTAAAGAAGAGAAGAAGAAATGGATTTATTCGCGTATCTCCCCGTAAAAGGAAAGGAGATTGTTGTGAGTTATTACGCATGATTTTCTTAACCTGTTGGGTTTAAAAGAGTTGCTTGGGCCGAAGAGGAAGGACATGGAGAGTTAGGGGGAGTTCGCAGGGACGAGAGAATCAAAAAAATCAAGTTGCAGAAATTTCTGCTGCTGCTGCTGTTCCAAGAACACGAAGAACATAAGGCTGAGAAAGACTGTCGTTCATAAACCGTGGTCTTTTCTCGGTTTTGCAATAGTCTTTCCAGCAACAGTTGAACAGTGACTACAACACTTGTTATTTATCGTATACTGTAACAGAGGGATTGCAATGCTTCTTAGCCGTTGTAAATTCCTGGTTTATTTGATTTTTCTCCTTTTCATCATTTTTAAGCACTTTTGAGCAATGAATTTACATTTTGAGCGTGTGTCCAACATGATGAGCTAAACCCCAACACTGGGTCGACGGAGGAATCCGAATTTCATACATGGGTAAAATTATTTTATTCTTTTTATAACTTTTGCACTTATTTTAAATTGATTTATGATTTAAATTAATTAGTTATTATTTTATTTGATGGTCATGCTTGCTTAAATTTTTGATGTCCCATGCTTACGATTTATAACTAATATTTTGAGAATCTACCTTGGCAAAAATAAGAGTCGGTATTATTTTATTTATTGAGCGATAATTGTTGAGAATAAATAATTGAGCCTCATGATATGAATTCGGTGGAATCCTAGTCCCAGTGACTCTCGTTTTTGTTTATATTTATTATTTTCATTAAATCTTTAAATTTAATCTTCACAAGTCTTAGAGTTCGAATCTTATTACTACAACAACAATTAAGAATTTTATCATTTTTGGCGCCGCCGACGCGGACTTGTTTTTAGATTAATTTTTAGGTTTATTTTTATTTTGTACAGTATTTTCATTTCATTTTAGATTTTCTTTTTTCCTTTTTATGCGCTTCTCTTTGTATTTCTTTTCAGGGACTTTTTGAGGATGATGACTTCTTCCAAGGAGACGTCACCTAAGATGACGCTGGCGGAATATAAGCGTAGAAATTCAAATTATTAGGCAACCTCATCTGAGATGACGCTTGGTGAATATAAGCATAGGCAACGGTATGGAGTTTCTGCTCCACATGAGGTAAGTGAAGAATCTCCTCTAATGATATATGAGAAGTATTACAAATACACACCACCTAGTTGGGAACAAAGATTGAGAATTCTGGAATGTCAAAAATTATTTAATGATGATGATGATCAGTCTTGTAGTGACAATCTGTTCCAGACAGAATTTGTAGATGACCCTATGGATGATTGTGTAGATGATTTTCCTAATTCCATAGATGAATCTATCTCACAAGATAATTCACCGAACTTAGAGGTTGTTTCTAGTCCCCTAGACTTCCAAAAGTTACCTAATTTAGGGTTAGAATTGTGTGCTTCTAAAATTTTGTTGGAATACTTTGCATCTAAATACCCAGAGGATTTGCTTATTTCTAATACCGTGCATGAGCCAATTGAAAATTTCCCAGTCCCAATAGTATCCCCATATTATGTTCTTTACACACTTCCTTGTGTTGTAAAAACTTGGTTTGGAGGTAAGTCTCTGTTTTTGATAGTTTCAGTGTCTCCGCATCGTTATAACATAAGTATGAAGCTGTCATTTGTAAATGTTGTATTTTGGGTTGATCCCCAAATTTTCAGGTTGTTAGTTTATGGGGATCCTTTTTGTATATTCCAGTAGGTGTATTTTTTTTTATTTTTTTTTTATATTTTCGTTTACTTTTTGCATCTTATGAATTTCCCATCTTAAGTTTTGCGTTGGATGACTCAATTACATTGAGGACAATGTAATGTTTAAGTGTGGGGGAGTGGTTAACTTTTTACTTTACTTTTCTCAGGAAACAACTATTGAGCGGGTCAAAAAAAAAATTATTATAATTGTTAGCCTTATGACCAGCTGTGTAGCGGGTCTATTTTCATGTATTTTCTTATTATGACCAGCTGTGTAGCGGGTCTTAAAAAAATAAAAAATAAATAAAAATTATTATTAGGGTTATGACCAGCTGTGTAGCGGGTCTAAAAAAAAAAAAAATATCGCGGGTCTTGTGTATGGCATTTGTCATGACCAGCTGTGTAGCGGGTATAACTCTCTCTTATGATATGACCAGCTATGTAGCGGGTCAATTTCCTGTTTTGCTCGAGGACTAGCAAAATGTAAGTGTGGGGGAATTTGATAAAGCACGAAAGTGCGACACATTTTCACCCATAACTACATTAGGTAGGACTCATTTTATCACTAATAATCTTGTTTTAAGTGTTTTTAAGGAAATAAGCTCTTGTGGAGAATTGGCTCGAAAAATGTTATTTGCACCCGGAGGACACGTGTTATTCGGACTCTCAATGTTGGTTAAGGGGCACCTCAATTACTAAGGGGCACCCTATTTACTATGCACACCCCAAGGCTATTCGCACCCCATACAGGATAGGGGCCCTCCTCCTTCTTCACAAGAAACTGAAAGTGGCGGGAAAAGTGTTGTTCAAATTTTCAGTTTCACCGAGATTTCCTGTTTTGATTTTGGGCTAGATTTCATCGGGTTTCTTCTTGGATCAACATTGGCTTAGGTTTATTTCATCCAAACATGGCTGGTAATGGGTTTGTTTACGTAAAGAAGGGGAGTTTATTCACCCGATTGAAGATAACAAAGCGAATATATATTCTCGGAAAATTTTAGGTATATTTGGAAAGATCACATGTGTCTCGGCAGTGTTTGAAATTATCTAGAACATGTTCCAGCGTGTTGGAGTGTGTTAAATCAGCAGAATCCACGGGAAACTCAACTACATGCGCGTGATGAGCTTAATCAGGGAATACATATTTTCGTAATATTCTGTGTTGGTGTAATTGAGGGGAAGATACGTGCAGTAGAGGAAAGATATTGATTTTACAGATCATTCAGTCTTTAAAGAAGAGAAGAATAAATGGATTTATGCTCGTATCTCCCTGTAAAAGGAAAGGAGATTGTTGTGAGTTATTACACATGATTTCTTAACCTGTTGGGTATAAAAGAGTTGATTGGGCCGAAGAGGAAGGACATGGAGAGTTAGGGGGAGTTCGTAGGGACGAGAGAATCAAAAAAATCAAGTTGCAGAAATTTCTGCTGCTGCTGCTGACTGCTGTTCCAATAAAATGAAGAACATAAGGCTGAGAAAGACTGTCGTTCATAAACCGTGGTCTTTTCTCGGTTTTGCAACAGTCTTTCCAGCAAGAGTTGAACATTGACTACAACACTTGTTATTTATCGTATACTGTAACAGAGGGATTGCAACGCTTCTTAGCCGTTGTAAATTCCTGGTTTATTTGATTTTTCTCCTTTTCATCATTTTTAAGCACTTTTGAGCAATTTTTAAGCACTTTTCGAGCGTGTGTCCAACGTGATGAGCTAAACCCCAACACTGGGTCGACGGAGGAATCCGAATTTCATACATGGGTAAAATTATTTTATTCTTTTTATGACTTTTGCACTTATTTTAAATTGATTTATGATTTGAATTAATTAGTTATTATTTTATTTGATGGGTCATGCTTGCTTAAATGTTTGATGTCCCATGCTTACGATTTATAACTAATATTTTGAGAATCTACCTTGGCAAAAATAAGAGTCGGTGTTATTTTATTTATTGAGCGATAATTGTTGAGAATAAATAATTGAGACTCATGATATGAATTCGGTGGAATCCTAGTCCCAGTGACTCTCGTTTTTGTTTATATTTATTATTTTCATTAAATCTTTAAATTTAATCTTCACAAGTCTTAGAGTTCGAATCTTATTACTACAACAACAATTAAGAATTTTATCAATGGGTAAAGGTGAAGATTTCATCCTAGGAAACAATGTTTTACATTTTTTTAAAGGAAGTACATTCATGAACTTGTTTTATGAATCGAAAGGGAAATTGCTAGGCTTATTGGTACGGCTATTCATTGCAAATCTTTGGATTACCAATATGTGTGAGATGGTAGAACCGATCGTAACTTTGTTATGTATCTTGGTACAACTAATCACAATGCCTGAATTATGATTTGGTATGACTAGTTTTGATTAATTAGTATAACCGATCCTAAGTAATCACCTGTGATTATATGATCGATATTTGTAATTGGTGTGACCGATCCTAGTAATTGATCTGATCGATCACAAAAAAGTTGTGTAATCGATCATTGTAATTGGTGTAACCGGTCCTAGTAATTGGTGTAACCGATCCTGGTAATTGGTGTAACCGATCCTAGTGACTGGTATGACCGATCACAAGCAATACCATGTGTATATAGTAACCGGTCCTGGTAATTGATGTAACCGGTCCTGGTAACTGATTTAACCGGTCCTGGTAACTTGTGTGACCGATCACAAGTGCTTCCACATTAGGGTATAACCGATCCTAGTGATTGGTAGAACCGATTGAACCCATGGATGTGATTTGATATTTGATCAATCACATAGTTGTCTTGGAATACAGATGAACCAATTCTAAACTTGTTTGGAAGTGTGGTATAATCGATTCCAAGATTGTAAATATGAAAGAGGATTTACAAATAAGAGATGTCAACATTCTTTGAACACGTATAATAACTCTTATCTTTTATTGTTCAAAGATATTCCTTAGTACTCAAGGAGATTATGTTCTGAAATAAATTAAGAATCTTTTAATTAAGGTTATTCGTTTTATATGCTTTAATTACCAGCAATTAAATGCATATCTCTAAAGAATAAAAATTAGTAATGTGCATTTACTAATTGGAGATTTCTATTGAGAGATTTCGGAAAATATTGGACAAAGCATTTATTGGGATTACGAAAACCGAATGGGCATTTATTGCATATCTTGAGAATACGTTCGTTTTTGGAAATTCCTTGGTGTCCAAACATCCTTGGTCTATAAATACCTAAGTTTGCATTTATAGCAAACTATCCTAAGAGCCATGCAAACTTCATCTATTTGTTGTTTCTGGTGGAGCCGCCTAATCGGAGAGGAAAGTACCCTAATTAGGCGAAATCTCTTACGACCGATCGTTTAAAGACTTCTGTGGAATCAAGAAGCTCTATGAGTACCGTTGGTGGGAAACTTGATAATTGCAGTGTTATTAGTTTTCGATTGATTTGATTGACTAACGGTTGTTGAAACTTTGATTGCACCTAGTTTGTTTATTCTTGAGAATCTTCTCTTCTGATATAAGATTCACTCAAACTAGATCGAAGTATCGACGAGATCTTTAGAACTATTT
The DNA here is from genome assembly GCA_023531295.1 of Papaver armeniacum. Classification (NCBI taxonomy): domain Eukaryota; kingdom Viridiplantae; phylum Streptophyta; class Magnoliopsida; order Ranunculales; family Papaveraceae; genus Papaver; species Papaver armeniacum. The sequence goes on from JAJJWW010009023.1 coordinate 41,325, forward strand.
GTAGATCTAAAGACATCTTGTGATAATCCATTGTTAACAGACTCCGTTCTGTGCGTGATTGATCACAAGAGATTCAAGTGGTGTTGTGCAGGTTTTAATTGAAGATTAAAGAAGATTTGAAGACGAAGAAGATTTCTTATTGGTTTATCATATCTTTGTGTTGCACAAACCTTGATCGGCTGGGATCCAACTAGAATCAGATTCATTCGATTGATTAGTTGCGTGAGATCGGCATTCACAATATATCTCTTTGAGATTTATTTGGATTGAGTGCGAATCTAAAATCTGCTACTTCTGTAGTTGTTGGATAGATTGGTCTAACCATGCAATGGAGTTTATTAGCTTAAACGGTTGCATATGACTTGAGATATCTTTATCTTAAAGAATCAATAGAGTTGTTACCAAACATATTTGTTGTTCCTTTACTGTTTGGAATATGATCCAAAGGAATTTTTCCAGTGCGTGCACTCATCGAAGTCGGAAGCGCAGGGATACTGAAGAAACTAAGTGAACTAGGGTTAGTTGTTTGGTCCCAACTATACGAAGTTGGTTTAGATTTTGTATAACGGCTTAATTATGAGAGTATTCAATTCTGGACTTGGTCCCGGGGTTTTTCTGCATTTACGGTTTCCTCATTAACAAAATCTTGATGTGTCTTTTACTTTTCTATTTCCGCAATTATAATTGTTTATTATAATTAAAAATAAAATACACAAACGTTAACTCTGTATTACTTGATAGTGATCCTATAGAGTTTGGTTAAGTCCGAACCTATTATCAAGTAATCACGCTTTGTTTGTTGTATTGTCTCGATCTCGTATCCATAGACGATCACACAAAGTGTGAATACCGATTTGTCGTATTGTCTCGACTTTTTCCATAGACAATCACTTTCGGTAAGAGGACTTATAGGTGGATAAATTAAAGATTGTGGTGTATTTGGGTACCCTCGTCTTTTCAGGTACACCGCGCAAAACCAAGGTAGATAAAAGAGAGGGAGCAAGTGAAGGGCTTGCACAAGGAACCCCGTACCTTCCCGTGCAAAACCAAAGCAAGTGAAAGAGAGGAAACGAGTGACGCGTTTGCGATGGGAATCTCACACCTTCCCGTGCAAAACCAAGAACAAGTAGAAGAGAAGGAACATGTGACGTGTTTGCACAGGGAACCCCATATATTCGCGCAAAACCAAGAGTAAATAAGAGAAAAAGGGTAAGTGAAGGGCTTGCGTGGGGAGGTAAGGGGATCCCCGCACAAGAAATGTTGTTCGATAGTGAAGCATGATCGCACGACGACCGATCCATGTCGCGGCGCAAGTACGATGAGTTGAGAGATAGGGAAGTAGACGTGGCTAGGAGATTGCACTACGATCCCCCAAGACGCCGCGCAAACAATAATCGTTGTGATTGCGAGGAGGAGTGCCTGTGAACTCATTGGAAGAGCGCTCATAACGGGTGGGACCGGTCAAGGTTAGTCTCAATTCGATGATCAAGAGCGTAAGGAGATAAAATCATCAAATACAAGTGTACGGATTTGACGTACCGAAGTGACGAAGAAGCCAAAATTATCCACGTGTACGATGTCAGTGAATTTAAGAATACTATAAATAGTAGCCTATGCAAGAGTGAGAAGTGAAGGCTTTTCTGTGTATAGGGATGGCAATTTTCCCCACCCAAACCCATCCCCGTGGGGATCCGCCCCTATGGGTTAGGGTTTTACCCGTATAAACGGGGAACGGGGCGGGGTACGGGGAATCCCCGAAAGTAGTGATGCGGGGATGGGGTGGGGATGGGATTCAAGGTCCCCATCCCATACCCGCCCCATACCATAACCTATTATATATGATCGAGGAACTTTTTTGGAAGATAACGAAGAAGATCATGATGAGATGATTAACATGGAGGAAGATGGCTAATAATGAGGAACTAAGAAGTAAAAGGAACCATAATACTAAATTGTGGATCAATTGTTTCCTTTATTTTTCAGTTTTAGTTGGTTATTATAAACTTAAAATTTTAAAATGCACTGCTTAGGTTAGTATCATTGTTTGAACCATTATAATTATTTTTAAATTATTATTATTTAAAAAATTTTAAATACTTATTGTAATGTCATGGTAACCCATGGGAAACCCATCCCCGCCCCATTCTTATGGGGAACGGATAGGGGATGGGTTTTGGTTTTTGAACTGGGTAGGGGATGGGATTCAAGGTCCCCGCCCCATTGCCATCCCTAGCTGCCGTTCCAAGAACACGAAGAACATAAGGCTGAGAAAGACTGTCGTTCATAAACCGTGGTTTTTTCTCGGTTTTGCAACAGTCTTTCCAGCAAAAGTTAAACAGTGACTACAACACTTGTTATTTATCGTATACTGTAACAGAGGGATTGCAACGCTTCTTAGCCGTTGTAAATTCCTGGTTTATTTGATTTTTCTCCTTTTCATCATTTTTAAGCACTTTTGAGCAATGAATTTACATTTCGAGCGTGTGTCCAACATGATGAGCTAAACACCAACACTGGGTCGACGGAGGAATCCGAATTTCATACATGGGTAAAATTATTTTATTCTTTTTATGACTTTTGCACTTATTTTAAATTGATTTATGATTTGAATTAATTAGTTATTATTTTATTTGATGGGTCATCCTTGCTTAAATGTTTGATGTCCCATGCTTACGATTTATAACTAATATTATGAGAATCTACCTTGGCAAAAATAAGAGTCGGTGTTATTTTATTTATTGAGCGATAATTGTTGAGAATAAATAATTGAGACTCATGATATGAATTCGGTGGAATCCTAGTCCCAGTGACTCTCGTTTTTGTTTATATTTATTATTTTCATTAAATCTTTAAATTTAATCTTCACAAGTCTTAGAGTTCGAATCTTATTACTACAACAACAATTAAGAATTTTATCAATGGGTAAAGGTGAATATTTCATCCTAGGAAACAATGTTTTACATTTTTTTAAAGGAAGTACATTCATGAACTTGTTTTATGAATCGAAAGGGAAATCGCTAGGCTTATTGGTACGGCTATTCATTGCAAATCTTTGGATTACCAATATGTGTGAGATGGTATAACCGATCGTAACTTTGTTATGTATCTTGGTACAACTAATCACAATGCCTGAATTATGATTTGGTATGACTAATTTTGATTAATTAGTATAACCGATCCTAAGTAATCACATGTGATTGTATGATCGATATTTGTAATTGGTGTGACCGATCCTAATAATTGGTCTAACCGATCACAGAAAAGTTGTGTAATCGATCATTGTAATTGGTGTAACCGGTCCTAGTAATTGGTGTAACCGATTCTAGTAATTGGTGTAACCGATCCTAGTGACTGGTGTGACCGATCACAAGCAATACCATGTGTATATAGTAACCAGTCTTGGTAATTGATGTAACCGGTCCTGGTAACTGATTTAACCGGTCCTAGTAACTTGTGTGACCGATCACAAGTGCTTCCACATTAGGGTATAACCGATCCTAGTGATTGGTAGAACCGATTGAACCCATGGATGTGATTTGATATTTGATTAATCACATAGTTGTCTTGGAATACAGATGAACCAATTCTAAACTTGTTTGGAAGTGTGGTACAATCGATTCCAAGATTGTAAATATGAAAGAGGATTTACAAATAAGAGATGTCAACATTCTTTGAACACGTATAATAACTCTTATCTTTTATTGTTCAAAGATATTCCTTAGTACTCAAGGAGATTCTATTCCGAAATAAATTAAGAATCTTTTAATTAAGGTTATTCGTTTTATATGCTTTAATTACCAGCAATTAAATGCATATCTCTAGAGAATAAAAATTAGTAATATGCATTTACTAATTGGAGATTTCTATTGAGAGATTTCGGAAAATATTGGACAAAGCATTTATTGGGATTATGAAAACCGAATGGGCATTTATTGCATGTCTTGAGAATACGTTCGGTTTTGGAAATTCCTTGGTGTCCAAACATCCTTGGTCTATAAATACCTAAGTTTGCATTTATAGAAAACTATCCTAAGAGCCAGGAAAACTTCATCTTTTTGTTGTTTCTGGTGGAGCCGTCTAATCGGAGAGGAAAGTACCCTAATTAGGCGAAATCTCTTACGACCGCTCGTTTAAAGATTTCTGTGGAATCAAGAAGCTCTATGAGTACCGTTGGTGGGAAACTTGATAATTGCAGTGTTATTAGTTTTCTATTTATTTGATTGACTAACGGTTGTTGAAAATTTGATTGCACCTAGTTTGTTTATTCTTGAGAATCTTCTCTTCTGATATAAGATTCACTCAAACTAGATCGAAGTATCGACGATATCTTTAGAAATGTTTGTAGATCTAAAGACATCTTGTGATAATCCATTGTTAACAGACTACGTTCTGTGCGTGATTGATCACAAGAGATTCAAGTGGTGTTGTGCAGGTTTTAATTGAAGATTAAAGAAGATTTGAAGACGAAGAAAATTTCTTATTGGTTTCTCATATCTTTGTGTTGCACAAACCTTGATCGGCTGGGATCCAACTAGAATCAGATTCATTCGATTGATTAGTTGCGTGAGATCGGCATTCACAATATATCTCTTTGAGATTTATTTGGATTGAGTGTGAATCTAAACTCTGCTACTTATGTAGTTGTTGGATAGATTGGTCTAACCAGGCAAAGGAGTTTATTATATTAAACGGTTGCATATGACTTGAGATATCTTTATCTTAAAGAATCAATAGAGTTGTTACCAAACATATTTGTTGTTCCTTTACTGTTTAGAATATGATCCAAAGGAATTATTCCAGTGCGTGCACTCATCGAAGTCGGAAGCGCAGGGATACTGAAGAAACTAAGCGAACTAGGGTTAGTTGCTTGGTCTCAACTATACGAAGTTGGTTTAGATTTTGTATAACGGCTTAATTCTGAGAGTATTCAATTCTGGACTTGGTCCCGGGGTTTTTCTGCATTTACGGTTTCCTCATTAACAAAATCTTGCTGTGTCTTTTACTTTTCTATTTCCGCAATTATAATTGTTTATTATAATTAAAAGTAAAATACACAAACGTTTGCTCTGTATTACTTGATAGTGATCCTATAGAGTTTGGTTAAGTCCGAACCTATTATCAAGTAATCACACTTTGTTTGTTGTATTGTCTCGATCTCGTATCCATATACGATCACACAAAGTGTGAATACCGATTTTTCGTATTGTCTCGACTTTGTCCATAGACAATCACTTTCGGTAAGAGGACTTATAGGTGGATAAATTAAAGATTGTGGTGTATTTGGGTACCCTCGTCTTTTCAGGTACACCACGCAAAACCAAGGTAGATAAAAGAGAGGGAGCAATTGAAGGGCTTGCACGAGGAACCCTGTACCTTCCCGTGAAAAACCAAAGTAAGTGAAAGATAGGAAACGAGTGACGCGTTTGCGATGGGAATCTCACACCTTCCCGCGCAAAACCAAGAACAAGTAGAAGAGAAGGAACATGTGACGTGTTTGCACAGGGAACCCCATATATTCGCGCAAAACCAAGAGTAAATAAGAGAAAAAGGGTAAGTGAAGGGCTTGCGCAGGGAGGTAAGGGGATCCCCGCACAAGAAATGTTGTTCGATGGTGAAGCATGATCGTACGACGACCGCTCCATGTCGCGACGCAAGTACGATGAGTTGAGAGATAGGGAAGTAGACGTGGCTAGGAGATTGCACAACGATCCCCCAAGACGCCGCGCAAACAATAATCGTTGTGATTGCGAGGAGGAGTGCATGTGAACTCATTAGAAGAGCGCTCATAACGGGTGGGACCGGTCAAGGTTAGTCTCAATTCTATGATCAAGAGCGTAAGGAGATAAAATCATCAAATACAAGTGTACGGATTTGACGTACCGAAGTGACGAAGAAGCCAAAATTATCCACGTGTACGATGTCATTGAATTTAAGAATACTATAAACAGTAGCATATGCAATAGTGAGAAGTGAAGGCTTTTCTGTGTATAGGGATGGCAATTTGCCCCACCCAAACCCATCCCCGTGGGGATCCGCCCCTATGGGTTAGGGTTTTACCCGTATAAACGGGGAACGGGGCGGGTACAGGGAATCCCCGAAAGTAGTGATGCGGGGATGGGGTGGGGATGGGATTCAAGGTCCCCATCCCATACCCGCCCCATACCATAACCTATTATATTTGATCGAGGAACTTTTTTGGAAGATAACGAAGAAGATCATGATGAGATGATTAACATGGAGGAAGATGGCTAATAATGAGGAACTAAGAAGTAAAAGGAACCATAATACTAAATTGTGGATCAATTGTTTCCTTTATTTTTCAGTTTTAGTTGGTTATTATAAACTTAAAATTTTAAAATGCACTGCTTAGGTTAGTATCATCGTTTGAACCATTATAATTATTTTTAAATTATTATTATTTACAAAATTTTAAATACTTATTGTAATGTTATGGTAACCCATGGGAAACCCATCCCCGCCCCATTCTTATGAAGAACGGGTAGGGGATGGGTTTTGGTTTTTTGAACGGGGTAGGGGATGGGATTCAAGGTCCCCGCCCCATTGCCATCCTTATCTGTGTAATTGAGAGTACTATTTTATGGATCAGAATGATTCTCTTTCCTCACTTGTATTACCTTGATATATGCCTTTGATATTAATCTATTTCCAGATAGCAATATAATTGCCGGAAAATTAACTACCTTTACCCTGCTTGTAAAAGAAATTGTAATTGTGATTTAATGCGTGGTAACACGAATTCGTTACAGTAATATCTTAATTTTTAAGTTTTACCAAATGTACATCATTGTGGACGAAATTTTCCCATTAGCCTTAATCCTTGATCAATAATAATCATCCATTTACTATTTTGTTCGTGTCTGCTTTTTAAGGAAAATGCTAGTTTGGCCGATCAAAAATTCCGCCTCTAATAGATGGTTGGGCTCCACTTTACCCCATTGACGATCTCAATGTTGAGAATGCGGCATGAGCCGTCCATTCCCCTCTCGGGAAAAACTTTTGGTGAGTGTATCACTTCGGGCCTTTTAAGATGAATGGTTGCCGTTACTAGCCAGTTGCTCACACAAACGGCCATTTAACCAGTGTATCTTTCTGGTAATTTATGACATCACACGTCCTACCAAGTAAGTTGCAAGTGGCATGTACCGAAATAAGTGTTGGAAATTTTGGGCTAAAAGAGAGGATGAAACAATAAGATAAATGTTGTACTTCCGGCTTCAAGGCTCGATTAAGATTCTTTTAGACAATTATTTCTACCCTCCCAATATCAATTGGCGATTACAACAGGTATGCGAAATATTGTCGTCGGGGATACAATGAAGCCCTATAACAACGTAATTGGATTCAAGGTTTGTACCCCTTGACCCAACCAAGAACACACAAGAATAGGATTCTGATGATGCTTAGAAGAGAGAAAACAGAAAGTATTTGATGTTTTTCATTGTTTGAATGAAAACAAATCATCACTACTTATAGGGAACTCATGCCTATTGGAGATGCCTCTCCATTTCCAAAAGACACCAATAATGTCTAATGGGAATGGATGTGTCTCTTGTGAACCATCACACCCTTTGGAGATGCCTTTTCATCTCCAACAAAAATCTATTGCATCTATTCGGCACCGGACGCTCCTCGTGATAGTGGCAAACCAAAAACGAAAACCGTTTTATTTTCTATGTCATTGAAAATATCCAACAATCTCCCCCTATTTTCAAAAAAACAAAATAGAAAATAAAGTAAAACTTACAAAACCGGAGTGGCTGCATCACTCAAATGACTGCCTACGTACCCGAGTGGGATCAAGCCAACGTAGTTCAAGCAAAGTTGGGAAATAAGCATCATCGTTGAAAACAGTACATAAATGATAGGTATCTTTTGTATTTGAACCTTCACTTAGTGCAAAAAAAATTCAAAGCCTTATCGAGGTTCAGTGGTGAAACTAGTCTTGAACCAAGTACCCCATGTGATAAAACCGAATCTCCACACATACCGATTTCGAGATTGTGTGTTCGTAGCTCAAACACGTTAATGGCCATGTGCTATATCCTGGATTCATGAGTCTTCTTTAGAGAACGGTCTTATTCTCTTAGGAAACGGCCTGATTTCCATACTCATATAGGTAAGTCTCGAATGTGTTTTTGCGAGACACCTTGTGATAAAAGTTGGACTTATTAAGGATTTTCATCCATCCCTTTTTCTTGCAGAATCCCTGCACTAAACAGAAATGAGAAGTTTTTACTTAGTGCACCATAATCACATCCATAGCTTGTTGGTACCACATTGAACCTTGTTTATCCTTTTCAAAACATAGGTTGGGTTTCTGCTATGGGTGATCAACCTTCATTCACAGACCTTAGTCCCATTTTTGTATACTTCATTGAAAACATTTCCTTTGGGAGACTCTTCATGAATATGTCCGCCAAGTTTTTCTCCTTTTCAATGGCTAACTGCAATTACTCCTTTCTTGAGTAATTGACTTACCGTTCAATGTACAAGACTTATATATCTTGACTTTTCATTATAAGTCTTTGTTAGAGACGTTATAGATCATAGCCTGATTCATAATTAATCAAGACTGCTTAAGATGGCTTCTTCCGAAAATGAGATCTCTACAAGTTAAGTTGTAAGCCATTCCTCCTCATTAATTTGCATCTACTCATGCGAGCAATTCCGAAAAACATTAAAAAATGTTCCTATTTGATTTTACAAAATAATTGTAACTTCTCTAGTGATCTAATTAACATTTACGGTTAATTCACAAGAAGTCATTACAGACTTGCATACACTAGAGGCTAGAAAATTTGTAGGCAATTTACTTGCTATTTCAACAAGCACATTACCACGATGATTAACTCCTGTACTCATTCCCAATCCTCTACAAATTTATGCCCAAATATATAGACAATGTCTATTTAACATTTTACATTATGTAATGCAAATGTTCATAATTTATGCATCGGTAATATCGTAACACTTCATCGTTGGATATTTGGTCGGCCGCCCAATCTTCCAATACATTACATATTCACCGGTATTCCACCCCTTTCAATGTCATTTAAGACATACCCATTTCCATATTTGGAACCTATAATTCTTTTTGCAAGAATTATACTCATATCATATAATTTGTTATCTCAACAATTATTGATGATTTTGGTTATAAAATAACCTACCAACTAGAAAATTTATATGACATTCTCATAAAAATTTCCCACCATTTCATGACAATTCGTAAGTGCCAAAATGCAACTCAATGTCATGAAATACGCTTTGTGTCAAACATGTACACCCATAATTTCTAAATAGAAATTAAACCTTCAAATCCAATATACCAGTACGGGTACCATTATTATGGATCTGGCTTATCGGTATGTATATTTTGATTACATTACAAATCGCGGCTGGAAATCAAAATGTACTCTCACGTACCCGAAGCGTACGTTGAAAACATGGCACAGTTCAGTTTGTTGATAGTAACTTAACAGCTTAACATGTATCACGCTATGATCCATACTTGTACGATATATCATGGATTTTCATGTTAATACACAATATAACTACCTATTTATGAATCCAATCATCGCCCACTAGGCGGACGTGCAAAACAACCAAGTACTTGTAGTATTAACAGTGTGTATAAATAACAAGTTGTATAAAAACCGACACGTACATCATACCCTTTCAAGTGAATGGGTCTCGGCAGTACTTCAAATGCACTTAAAAGAAAACTCATGAATGCACAATCAATTAAGTATCCACCTCACATAAATCTCAATGTTAACACTTAATTCCTAACGGAAGGAATCCGTCCTCAAATCCATATAATATTACACTGTAATTACTCTTGGATTTGGCTCTGGCCATTAATGGTTCATATATGTATTCAGATAATTTCATTCTCTTTTCTGCACATCACCACCTCTTTGGGTCCTTCGTCATTCAAAGAATCTCGACCCAAAAAAACTTTCATGAACATTATAAAATGATCATGAGAACTACAACTGATTTAACGTCAGTTCTGAGATGGCAAATTCTAAATATGAATCAATCGTCAAAGATTTTTACTGTTTGTGCTCCGAAAATGAAAATTATCTTACTTGTATCAAAAGTTTGGAAGAACCGAACACTTTGATCCAAAACCATTAAATGATCTTCTGATCATGCACTACCCCAAACTAATTTGGCCCTTCGAATCAAACTCATAACAGAAGGTTTCAATCTTCCGAATTTGATCAAAACCATGCATGATTAAACAACTCTAACTGTCATTTTAATTCCGGTCAATTATATATACATTTAAATTACTTGATCCTTGTAATTAAATGGCATACCTTGACAACCGTTATGTCCTTTCGTTCAAAAGCAGTTAGACAGTATCAACAAACACATAGAAGATCAACCCTTTTTCATTCAAAGTTCTTAATTCACACAAAAAATTAAAATTGAACAATAATGACCTTTAGTTGCACACAAAGATAGAGAAAGAAAACATGCACAGATAGAGGCACTTAACAGATAGAGGCACTTATCTGATTCCAAGGGAGTTTCCCATAGCGCAACCATTAAGAATCAATGCGCCATTAATCTTTGAAACAACTTCGCAGGAATCCCAACGTTTAGAACTGTCGCCTCTCGCTTTCTATTCTTGCTTCTTTGTTCAAAAAAATATCTTCAATTTTGGATTTTACCGGTGAATCGATCAGAAAATCTAATCCCAAGCGTGTATGGAAAAACCCAATTTCTTTGAAGTATGATAAAGCCCAATATTGTAGCCCGTTAATCATACAACAGAGCACTCCTCCAAAAACAACCATTTCAGAACCTTTCCCGAAGACCAAAACATCTCAAAGGAATATTTGTATTTCCAAAAAACCATTCATCATCCATTCATACGAAATTCAACAACACCAATCAGTTTCATCCCCAGAAACTAATTGTCTAAAACTGTTGGAAATTTTGGGCTAAAAGAGAGGATGAAACAATAAGAGAAATGTTGTACTTCCGGCTTCAAGGCTCGATTAAGATTCTTTTAGACAATTATTTCTACCCTCCCAATATCAATTGGCGATTACAACAGGTATGCGAAATATTGTCGTCAGGATACAATGAAGCCCTATAACAACGTAATTGGATTCAAGGTTTGTACCCCTTGACCCAACCAAGAACACACAAGAATAGGATTCTGATGATGCTTAGAAGAGAGAAAACAGAAAGTATTTGATGTTTTTCATTGTTTGAATGAAAACAAATCATCACTACTTATAGGGAACTCATGCCTATTGGAGATGCCTCTCCATTTCCAAAAGACACCAATAATGTCTAATGGGAATGGATGTGTCTCTTGTGAACCATCACACCCTTTGGAGATGCCTTTTCATCTCCAACAAAAATCTATTGCATCTATTCGGCACCGAACGCTCTCGTGAAGTCGTGGAATTTTCCTCGGCGAATTTTTTGCCAAGGTCATTACTGATCAAATGTCCATTACCTGGTCCCGAACATTTTAAGTGTCACAATAGTAGCTAGACAAGAATCACTATACACCCAATAGACAATCTCAGTTGTTCGATTTTAACAGTTAATGCCACGTGTGATATTATATTTGTTGACTAACTTTCTTTAGCTTTTGACCTTAAAGAAGGTTATGTCAGTATCTACGATCTTACACTTCTTTTTATATGTTTCTATGCTACTCGTCTATTTCCATAGAGATGTGCTACGAATCCAACGGTGATAAACACAAGCTCTGTCTATAAAGCATTTAAACACGGCTGTATCATTTCTCTTCCTAAACTTCTCCTTTTTTCTTTTAAATTAACGTTTTTGAAAAAGAAGTTTCAATTCTCTCCTTCACTCTCTGCTCTGTAGCTTCATGCTTTCAATTCTATCTATTTAAAGCTCTCAAGTGCGAACTAGGTTTCTCCCTTTTCTCACTCTTTATTGCCTTCTCCTTTTCTCTCACACATCTCTCTCTCAAATGGCATCAGCAGCCGCAGTAACTGAAGACGCTTCAGCAGAACCCGTAAACTACAAGGTAACCAAAATCTCTGTTTTCTTCTTCTCACCATTTTTCTCCCCTGTGCTAGAATTGTTTTTTCATGTTTTTCATTTTTGCAGACTTGCGTACTGAGAGTATCAATTCATTGTGAAGGTTGCAAGAAAAAGGTCAAGAAAATTTTGAAGAAAATTCCTGGTATGAAATTCCTCATTTCAAAATTTCTTTTCAAAATCTCAAATTTCCTCTGTTTTTTTTTGCGTGTATGATCTGATATTATTTGATTTTATCAGGTGTTGAGGATATTATAATTGATTCGAAGATACACAAAGTGACTGTGATTGGGAACGTAAATGGAGAAGCTTTACTTAGGAAGCTTTTGATAAAAGGGAAACATGCTGAGTTCTGGCCTTCTCCTCCTACTCAGAAGGTCATTCAAACAAAAGAGAAAAAACAAGAAACTTTGAAGAGTGATGAAATCAAGAAAGACCCACAACCTCAAATCAGTAAAGATGGCAACTCTGGTGAACCAGAACAGCAGAATCAGAGCAAACCAGAAGAAGAGAAAATTCAAGTTAAGGTCAAAAACATCACCATCAATGGCGAAACCAGCAACGACAACAGCAATAAGTCCGCTAATGAAGGTGTTCAGGCCGATAAGGGAGTTAATGGTCCAACCCAGGAGGCAAAAGCCGAGGGGAAATTGCCAGCAAACTCATCTCCGGTTAACCCTACGCCGGCAACCGACAATACGGGCATTGAAAACGGCGTAGCCGCTGGAACTGATAAAGCTGTTGGGAGTGGCATTGTTCGTAAAAAGAAAGGAAAGAAAGGGCAAAAGAGTATTGAGACATCCGAAACCGTACAAATTCCTGGGGATGCAGCGGGAAGCGTTGGGTCATCAACATCCCATCCAGCTAGTCAAGCAACAGAATCGGTGTACCGTGGCCCTTCTTCGCGTCAGCATGCAAATCCTTATCCATCATCGTACGATACACCTCCAACTTACGTTATGAGTTACAACACAGCCAACCCTAGCAGTAGTTACAGTGAGACATACTATGCCCAACCACCAACTTACACGTATTCCCAACCACCACCGCCGTACATGTACGCACAACAACCACCACCGTCGTTTATGTACTCCGATTCACCACCGCAACAGCATCCACAACAACAATCGGATTCATTTACAATGTTTAGCGATGAAAATGCAAATGGATGTTCCATCATGTGATGATGTAATGTTTTCATTTTGATCATCCAGGGTTTTAAGAGAATCTTTTCAATCCAGCGGTGTTAATCAAATCAGCTTATACTCTTTGTATAAGTATTTCTTTCAGGGGAGGGGTATACTTTTTGTATAGGATCAAAAATGAAATATATGAGAATATTAGGGGTAACATTGTAAGAAGGTATTATTATTAGTAGTAGCAGTATAATAATTAATTTGCCTTCCTTTTTTTTTTTTTAATGTAGGAGAATATTAATAGCAGTTGTTAAATGAAATCCTTGTAGTGTTTAGTTGTTTGTGGGGTGTCTATTTTTCTCAATTATGTCATGTGTCAAAGAAGGTTTTGATAATGAAATGAGAAATGATAAATTAGTTTAATGAGAAAAGATGTATTAAGCATTCTAATGCTTGGGTGTTAGTAGGACCAATGAACTTTTTTTTATTTTTTATGAGGCCCTTCATTCTTTTAGAAATTGTTCTCCTTCTTCTCTACCTCTTCTGTAAAGTGATGATTAAGAGAGGTGGAGATTAATTGATAGGCCAATGGCATATTATCTTGTGTTGTTAATTGTTTGTTTTATTCTTTTCTCACTTTTATTAGGTTTGGTTAGGTGCACAAAGTTAATGTCTTTATTGTGACCTGTATTGGTTAATATTTGGCAAGGACCAACAAAGAGCTTCTTTCTTTTTTCTCTTCTCATTTTGTCTCTTAGGTGGGAAGAAAAAGACTTAAATCAAACAAAGTAGTAGGATTTATTCTGGACAAATGCTATCCCACACGATTTTGCGGGATATTTTCCTGCAAAAGCTAATTCTAAAATGTTGGATGAGCAAATAAACGGTTAGATTTGCATTCAGTTTAGGACCCACCATTTTCATTTCGGGACCCACCATTTTCCCAAAAGGTTCAAGGCTTCTGGTTCTGGGTTTTAGTTGTGGGACATAGTGATCTAACAACTTAGAAGCCGCTTTTGCGGGAAGGCATCCCGCAAGGTCGTGCGGAATAGCACTGCTCTTTATTTTGGTGATATGATAGTAGTGTATGACTGAGAAAGTGCATGTTGTAGATATTGAGGGTTATTGGTGGGATTGGTCAGATTGCATTTTTGTGGTATGGAGATGTGAGTGATTGTGAAGTTCTATTGGTAGTAGGAAGTAAGAATTTACATTTCCTATCATTCTTATCATTCTTATGTGTAAAGGAGTATTTGATGTGATTTTCTTGTCTGTTTTCTTTTTCTTTTCTTTTTTTCTACTCTTGCAAAAATTGGAAAAGTCTCACGGTGAATTTCCGTTACTTCCCGCTGCATGACATGGAATGGGAACTTGGGAAGTCACTATGTACTTGTGTCAAAATGGAAGTCACTGGCGTCAATCGGAACTTATAGTGGACAGTGACTTTTTTTTTTTTTTTTTTTTTTTTTTTTTTTTCAGTAAAGAATTTGATGCCGAAGAGTCTTCAACTCGGGTCATTGGTATCATCACCCAGGGACTTCCTGCTGTTAGATACAACAAGAAGCGATCAGCTGCTTCCGTTCCGATGTGGAAGTGGATTGCAAAGTTCCTGCTTCCGTTCCGATGTGGAAGTGGATTGCAAAGTTCCTAGAGACATACTCGAATACGACTTACATTTTGAAATGTGTGACTATTGCATTTGCATTTTGCAGCACTTTACTTTTACAGTGGATTTTGAATCTTTGATTCTTTTCATGGAATTCTTCTGCTTTTACACCCATATGTTTTTGTTGTATGTTAACGGCTGTAAGAGCATCTCCAATGCAAGGGGTAAAGGTCTTAAATTATTATGACACCTAGGATTTAAGACTTTTTGCATGTTCACAGAGATAGAACATAAAAAGTTTTATCTCCAATGCATGTCTTTATATATTTTGAGGAGTGGAGGTCATAGAAAAAAGATGACATGGCTTATTGGGGGTAAAGGAGATGGTGGAAATAAGACTTTCTTCATGACCCTAGGTCTTAAGTCCATGTCATCTTTTGTCTCTTAATTTAAATAAAAAGTGTAAGGTAGTCATCTTTTATCTCTTAATTTAAATAAAAAGTATAAGGTAGTATCTTGGAGATAGGAGATAAAATTTAGGTAAAAAGTGTTATATTTAATTTTTTTTATCATGTAGTGAATGACCCACAACCAAAATGTATAAATAACACTTCCATATAGGATGACCTTGACCTCTAGAGTTGGAGATGCTCTAACAATAATTAACTGAATAAACTTATACTAAGAGGTCTATAAAGTTTTGGTTACCAAGGAAACTTGACTTAATAGTTTTGTGTGCTTGGTTAATGTAATAAAACTGAACACTTGTCTCAAGAATCATGGGCATGATTATATTAGGCTACATCCCATGTAGGGTTTAGGGTTGTTAACTTTGGAAACAATAACACAACAAACCCACAATTAAATATTCATTACTGCATTGAAAATGATTTAACGGCCACTACAATAGGGTTTAACCTGAAGTGAAGAACAAAGTTCAATGATGGTCAACAAGAAACCCTTGCGACTACGAGTTTTAAAATGAAGAAAGAAAGTTACATTGATAAGCATAAGCAAACAAGAATTGATACAAACCACGCCCGGCCGCGGCGCCGTTGGATCCATTGACTGGTGACCTCTTTCCTGCAAGGACTCATGCAAACTACATACATATATAACATTGCTCTTTATTTACAACTTGTAAAAAAAAACACAAAACAAAACAGAAAAAAATCTGCACTTGAGAAGAAATTTAAGGCAGTGTTACACAGGTTAAAAAGGAGCACCTTATTTTTGTGCATTTATATAATAATGTACCAACGTATCATTCTCCGAGAGAAATTTGTTGGGAGGTAAATCATGAATTCCATTAAGAAAAAATGGCCCCCTTCGGGTCTACCAATTTTCTTTCCTCATGTTCCTATCCTTGTTAATGCGCATCACCATCTTCTTTATCGTCATCATCTTCATAGTAGATCCATGATAAAAAACAGCCCCTTTTAGGTGATCATGGAGTACCCCAACTTGTTTTTGTATTAACCCTACAAAAATAAATCAAACAATGAATACACTAGAACCAAGATATGTGTCGATGTCTCAAAAACCAAGTAGAACACAAAATCATGCAAATAATAGAGGCCTTGATACCACCACCATATGTGCCAATTTCTGATATGCATAAGTAGAAAGTAAGACCACTAAGCGTGGTCCCAAATAGATAGCAAGAGTTCAATAATGTTGCAATTGATATAAGGAATACGTTAATATCGAAGTTAACTGGAATTTTTAAATTGATTTCAATTAGAATTTAGACCTTAACAGCTCATCTAATATGATTATTATGGAGTATAGCAACTTCTTGCATTGAACTTACAAGTAAACCAAAAAAATGAAAGCGTTGTCTTGGATGAGTGAAAACATAATCTGCCTAATAATAGCGGTTGTGATAAACTACTTAGTGTGCCAACTCAATGATAAGTGTGGTGGTCCCGAAGAGAAAAGTTAGCAGGAATTCTATACTGTTGCAGTTGACAATTAATTCAACTTAATGAATACGCTGATACGAAAATTAACTGCCATTTAATGTTGATGTCATTCTATAACCTGTTTGAAAATCTCTTCAGAGCAAGTTTAATAACCATACTAATACTGGAAAGGAGGAAACTAGGATAGGTATGATTTCTAATCCTAGATTACACACAACAGGAAAGACTAATAGAAAAATGAAAAGACGAGTGATGGGGTCTAATGTCATCATGTTCTTCATTAATATCTCTTCAGAATCTCTTGATTTTGGTCACTTTAATAATGGTGTACTGCATTTGGTGATGAAACAAAAAAGAAATAAATCAGTGGTTTGATTGTGGTGCCTGGTGGTTTTGGAATGATGATTTCTTGATGACTTAAACAATGACAAAAGCAGCCACATCAATATCCTAATCCTTTCTTAGGATGAACAAGTTGGAGGTTAGAAATGAGCTAAATATTTTACCTAATTCTTCTGTTCCTACAAAAAGAACTCTCACGAAATATACATGTTTAAAAGTTCTAATTTTACCGTGACTGAAAGATAACCGCACCCAGATGAGCTGTAAAAGCCTAAGTTTTATCCCCAGAACCGACTAGCAGTGAATATGATTTAACCAAAATGTTTAATGATACTCAAAAGGCAGTTGTGAAACTATGGCTTTCAAGAGTCATAAATCCCGTACCAATAGAACTGAAAAAATGCTTGTAAAATTGAGATACCAGAAGTGCAAAGTCATGTTATCAAACTATTCTATTACCTGTTATTCTATAGAACAGTTGAGGCCTTTGACGTGCGCAGATTGCTACCAAGTATGACTACAATCACGGTCACGTCATCATGGTACTTCCTTCTTCTACCAGCAGGGATTCTCATTAACTCTTCTGTGCTGAAACCTGCAAGATGAATAGGCTGGATTCAAGACCAATAGAGTTATTCGGTTATAACTAAAATGACTAAGTTGCTAACAGAAATTCTTATACGTTAATTTTGATTTACCTGCACTATCAGCGGCTCTTAGTACGAGCTGCTCAAGAAGGAATTTAGCTGGATCACCTGATGGGTTGCTTAAAATATATTTATGTACAAGTTTTACAGCTTCATCACTCGTAATGAAATCAAATAACCCATCGCTTCCGATAACTACAAAGCAGTCCTCTTTTGAGATTCTATGAACATTCAATGAAGGCTGGGTGGAGACATATGGTGGACTTAATAGATTTGGAACTTGGAGAATACCCATCAAAGCATTGTTCATTTTTCTCTGCACAAACAATTGAAAATAATACGGAATGTTATATGAAACATTTATTTGGGAAAATTAATTACAAAGAACCATTAAAAATGGATGGACAGCCCAAATGATCATGTTTACGTTTGAGAAAAGAAGGAAAAATGTTTGTGTATCCATTATTAAACATGTATAGATACACTGTTCGAGACTCACTCTTAGGCTCTTCTGGCAGTGCCGTGGTGCACGTAATTATAGGGAAAGAAGTGACATACTCAGCATGTAACTTACAACTTGAAAGATAAGTATTTACCTTTTTCAAATAACCAACTCCAAATGCACGAGTTAGCTTCAATTTCCCTTTTACTTTACCACCAACAATAACCGAGGGCTCATTTGGATGATCATTGAGAAGTTGATCCCGTTCAATTTTATTGTCAACACTGTGAATATCTGACAGTTGAATAGCTTCCAACTTCTCATTAGCATCAACACCATATGTAGCTAACACAGCTCTACTATCACCTAAACTAAGTATATATAGATCCTTATCGTAAATTAGAACAACCAAAACACAAGACCCGACGGAAACTAAGTCAGGACGATCCTCCATTTCTTGTTCAACCATGTACAGAAAATCAGTCTCAGCCTGATTAAGAGCAGATTGGAGACAATCAAGCACTTTATGCCTAAACGAGTCATATGAGACTTCTTGATTATTAACTAGTGAAGGTTCTGCATCAGTGAAGCTTTTATCATTGCAGTCATCATAAATTCTCGAAGGAATGTTCTCCTCAGATCGAGAAGTATTTTCATCCATATAATATAGGAGACAATCATCTGAATTCATATTACTTTCCTCCTTCATTTCCTTCTCCAAAAGATTCAAGTATACCCCAATGGTTTCATAGAATGTCCCTGCCAAAAAGTCAGCTGCATCCCTTCCATTAAACCCGTCATATATAGCACAAAAAAGCCAACCATTTTCTTCTGAACAAACAGCTTGAACTCTATCTTCACCAGCTGCCCCACCCGCAACTTCTACTTCCTTAGCATGAAGGAAAAATTCGTTTTTAGAAGGAGCACTCACTGATTTCAATCTATGAAATTCCCAATCTGATATCTCGCTTTGATTTGATGAAGTAGAACTCAAGGTTGACATTCCACTCTGAAAAGAACACGATAACATATCCAACCTAGCGAATGATGGTGAAGAGGGGACTCTACGGAATGATTTTGGAGAATCCAGACTAGGAAGAATTTCAGCCCCTATCCTCCCATTACATATATTTGTATTAGCTAATGTGGTGTTAGCGCTTAGAGCAGCTACAGACAAGAAAGAAAAGGAGCTTTTCCTTCGAAATCTATGTCCGTATGGAATCTCATATCCATCCGCCATTTTACTAGAACCTCCTTGTTTACCACTACATTGGTAGCCAAAAGTGACCTGCAGTTCTCCGACAGGCTCAACAATTGTTTCTCCATACATGATTTACGCCTGAAAACAAGATCTATCCATTCCTAGTGAGGAAATAAAAATAAATTCAGAGGAACGAAAAAAAATGAAACTTGTACATGCCAAATCCTGTGGAGATAACCAATATAGATACCTTAAGAAGGTGATAATGTGAAAGAACAAAAAGAACCCTTTGACTGATTCCTATACTAAGATATATGTAAACCTTGTACGTGATCTCCAACTGATAATCTTAAACGCAGTGTACCTACTTATAAATGGGAAATACTTCATGCTTAAACGTTACACACCCTTGACCATACTTTAGACATAATAACAAACATTTTATTCTCTAAGGTGAACCTTTTAAGAATTTTAATCTTATCTTATACAAGCCATAATTTGACATCAATCTACAAGCATCTTCATGTCAAGTGACTAATACAACATCCTAAGGTATAAGCGCGGGTAGAAGTTCGAATTTTCCTACTAGAGATTCCAAATAATCAACACTTCTACGTATTGATTCAAAGTATTGATTCAAATTTGTCAAATTGTTATACAATCAAGCAAAAAAGATGACCAACAAACCAAGATAAGAAACCTAAATTTGAAGGCTATAGGTACACTACCATATACCCTGACCTGTCGAATTGTAACAAAAACATATCCTGAATGTTAACATGCAGAATTCACATAATCGACCAAAAGATTGAAACATAAATATAAATTCAAGATAACAAACATTGGCTTGCTGAGGAAAAAAAAAAAATAAAATTGTGAGACTAACAAAATTAGGCCCTTCAATTCTTCCCAAAGTAAGAACTTAATGCAATTCCGATTCATTTAGAAGCCACTACTATTCATCACTCATACACACCCAAGCAACACAGAAAGGTGTTTCAATAAATTCTCAAAATTCCTTTATGAGCAACTCAACAACATCAGATTAACTCAAAACTTAAGAAAATGCAACAAAAATCAACAAAACCCAGTATTCAAATTACCAATAACTAAACGTTGATGTGATTGTATACAAGAAACAACAACAAAATACAATGGAAAAAAAAAAACAGGTAATGACTAGAAAGATACAAAGAGAATCAGAAACAGAGTAGAATACAGAAACCCAACTTACCAATTGAGATTGCTACCGCAAACTCTAGCTTAATAATCAAGGGACTGAAAAAGGCTGAGTAAGAATAATATATCAGAACTGGGGATTATGAGAAAGAAAAGGGGAAGACAAAAATAGTAAGAGAATACCAAAACAAGTTAAAAATAGAAGAGTCGGGTGTCATTCTCTTCTTTTTCTGAGAAAGGTCTTTAGACTCGCAACAACTAAAGACTTTTTGGAGGAGAGTTTCAAAGTGGAAAGATTTTTGAGTGGTTTCAGGACTTTTTTCTATCTTTAGTTGCTGGATTCGATTGGTTTTTTATTCCAAGACCGAAAAAACGGAAGAACCATTTACATGTTCTTTTGTAAGGTCTCGTCCTAGCCGGAGCTAGGGTATGACTTTTGGAACTAGTCAAAAATGGCTCTCCAAGGCCGATTAGTTGTTGAGTAATCACTACTCGCTATATTTGACTGATTCGATTTTTGATCCAAGACATTTCCGATTTTTAACGATTTAGGCGGCCGATTTGGATCGATTTTTGAGTAAAACGAGTTGGCAATTTTTCTGAATAGGCTTTGCATGCACTAAAATCAGAAAACAAAAAATTTCATAACCCCTTAGATAAAAATTATCAAATGTAAAAACCTCTAAAAACATGATAAATAGGTTCAATATAGCAGTATTACACACTTAGGTCGGTTCTTATGGGGGATGGCTAACTCACTTATATGCCATGCCAGGTCACTATGGTAAAACTGTTAAGTGATGGAGTCTTTATCGAACGGTAGATACTACACTGTTGGCGGTCGAAGCTCAACCGCTAGCGGTTTAGTCAAAACCGTTCGGTGGAGATTCCATCGCTTAGGAAATAATGGTCTAACGGCTATCTCCGCCCATCCCACCCTATATATTCACCCCATTAAACTCAAATTCATCACACCTCGTTTTTTCATCAATTAACTATCATCTTATTCCATCCTAACTTAATCTTTGGTTTACTTATTTTTCAGTTTCATAATCAATGGATTATTCTAATGAAGAAGTGCGTATTCATATGGATTGATTTGAATCATAACAACGAATGTTCATTCAGGCGATGTCACAAATGGATGACGAGTCAGATGAAGATAGAGAACCGACTGTAGTTATATTCAACGGGGCAGATATATAGAGATCCAGATCCAAGAGAAGTATTCATAAGAAGATATATGTATCGACGAAGAGAAGAATTCCACGAGAAGCTGATGTTAGATTATTTTCTTCCCCATTGTGTATTCTCAGATGAAGGTTTCCAACGTCGATCCCGCATGCCCCGGCATTTGGTGTTAAAGATTATTGGTGAGCATTTTCAGGTAGAACCTCAATTTAATTATCAGTATGATGCACTGAATATTAGAGGCCATGGTCCTGGACAAAAGGTTACTTCAGCCTTAAGGGTTTTAAATTATGGCAAACCTCCAGATTCTAACGATGAGTATCTTTTGTATGGAAAAAACAACTGCATACAAGTATCTTGCATTGTTTTGCGAAGCAATGATTAATCATTTTGGTCCAACCTATTTACGAAAACCAACTAACGCAGATGTTAGAGAAATATTAAAGCAAAATCAGGAAAGGGGATTTCCAGGAATGTTGGGTAGTTTTGACTACATGCATTGGGTATGAACCGATTTGAAAACGCAGGGGTACCAACACACCCAATTTTTTCGTTCGGAAACCTGTATGGACAAAACTTAACACAATTGCAATTAGACCAACTGAATGATCCTTGACAGTATGTATATAGAGTTCATATCTCTAATCTCTACTCAATCAGTATGTATATAGACACAGAGTCCGTGAACCCGATTGTTAAGCAGAGTACTTGGACGATCTCAAAAATCAATATCCTAGTTGTATCTAAATAATCCAATCAGAATTCTGCCAAGTAATTAAACTTGTTATTTATCTTTCAAGATATGAATTTTATAAGAACTACTCTTATAGTCGATTGCAATTAGGCGGACGTACCTACTTAGATTGAATACGTATAAACTGTGCAAATCTATTTATAAAGATAAACAGTATAATGTGGAAAAGGAAAAACACAAGATACCAGAAGTTTTTTTAACGAGAAAACGACAATAGCAGAAAAACCCCGGGACCTTATCCAGATTTGAACACCAAACTGTATTAAACCGCTATAGACACTAGCATACTATCATACTTCAGAATGGAATGTAGTTGAGACCTAATCCTCCCTCCAAGCGATTCAATTACAGTCATGCTCCTCACGTCTCTTGAACCTCGCAAGGCTCTACATTGCTTCAACCTAAGTGAAGACTTTGGATACCAATCTGCCTCTAACATATAAGCCTATTTGATTTGTGTATTTAGATCAAAGATCAAGGTAAGAAATTCTATTTGCAATAGACAAAGCTAGCAAACTTCCAAAATACGGAACTTACGACTCCCGAAGGTAGCCTAGATTCTTAACCACGTCTCAAGAACAATCTTCAAAAGATCAATTAAGATCAGTTTTTCAGATATATACCTTGAGGAATCATAAAATCAGAGACAAAGAGAACATTGTGATTACTATCTATCTTGCCTGAAAGAGATTATGAAAACCTCGATAACAAAAAAGCAAGATCAAGATACATGACCTATCAGTGTAAAGATATTTGAACCTGGCTTTTCGATTCCCCAAAGCGAAGTTTTTTAGTCATAGACCTAATTATGTTTCTCAGAGGAACCATAAGTCTATAGAGGACGACTCTAGAATCAACTAGGACACAAAGTGTCAGGGATTGAATTTCCAAGTTGAAAGAGCATCTCTATTTATATATTTTCAACGACCAGGGGTTGCTAAGAATTTAAGCTAAGATAACTTGAGAATCAAGCAAATACTTTAGGTCTTGAAAATATAATAGAAGAATATACACTAGGAACCGCAACTGGAACCGTGTATAATGATTGTTCGGTTTGGAAAGTATGCCAAAAGAATTAAAGAAATTTGATGTTCATTTAGACACTTAAGTATTTAATCATGATGCACACACATAAGTGTTTAAGTGATCAATGAAGTCTTAGAACAGTTAGAGAGAGTTCTAGTAATGCTATATATATATAAAAAAAAATAAGTCTTTGAGCATATACCAAAATCTTAAACTGGGTCAGTTGGTACAATGCTTCATGAACCGTTAGGATTGTTCACGAGTCAGGGTGCAACGGTTCGTGAACCGGGTTCGCCAACCCTACAAGACTACCAAACTCAGTTGACCACAGTTTGTGAACCGTATTCGTTAACTGCTAGCCTTTAATACCAACTTTCAAATTTCACTTCACCACGGTTCGTGAACCAGGTTCAAGAACAGTCCCCAACTGAACCTGCGGTTTGCGAACTGGTTCACCAACCTTCATGTATTTCTGAAACTCAGATATCTATGGTTTGCGAACTAGTTCACCAACCTACCATGAGTAGAAATATCAGAAATTTCAATATTTATCTCTTATGATGTTTGAAACATTCCCACGTGATGAAATCATTTGTGTGGAGAATTTTCAATTGATCCACAAATTAATTCACTGATAGACGCATTTATGTGTCTATTTTGATCTCAATTGTGTGTATTGTTAGTGCTCATTTTTGTACTTATTTTGGTATTTTATGTATTTATAGGTGTTTTTGGAGAAATAAGCTCTTGCAGAGAAATTGGCTCGAAAAGTGGTGTTTTGCACCCCTTGAGAAAACACCCCAAAAATATGTTAAAGGCACCCGAAGGAGTTGATAAAGGCACTCAGAAAATTACTATTCGCACCCACCAGGGCATGTACTAAAGAGGCCCCAGCAGTGGATAAGGGACACCCTAATTACTAAGGGGCACCCTAATTACTATCGGCACTCTAACAGATCTGTTAAGGGGCACCTTCATCCTCTTCGTTTGAAAATGAGAAATTGGCGGGAAAACGAGTGTTCAACTGGCAGATTTTACGGTCGAATTTTGGACACGATTTTGGGAGACTAAATGGCTGAAACTAATTGGGATTGATTGACTGGATAAAAGATTGCTGGAATGGGTGTTTGAATGAAATGAATTGGGCTAGATAATTGATTGGAAACAAAACAGGGAAAATGGTTTTGAAAATACGAAGACTCCTGTGAAGTGATTTGGTTGAGATTTAACCCGATTTTTGGTTTGAACTGGATTAGGATTAACCTGTTTGACTGAAATAGGGATGGTAATCGGTTTTGATTCGAGAAAAAAAGGGTAAGTCCACGTAGTTTCAAGAAAACAGAGAACAAAGTGATTCACGGGGTTGGTATAATTTTTCCCGAGTTTATCTAAGGTTGGCATGTGGCTGGATTAAGCTTGAATCAATATATGTCGTGAATCCATCGTGTTGGAGTGTGTAAATGAGATAAAACAACGTGACGGATATTTAAAAGGAAATATTTCCCGTAAAAAGAAAAAAAATAATAATTGAGAATATACGGGATTAAAGAGAAGATTTGGAGTCGATGTTGTGTATAAAAGGGGTGGTCGGATGTCAGAGAAGGGGGGCAGAGAGTTTTGGATAGAACAGAGAGCTACAAACGAAGAAATCAAGCTCTGCAACAATTCTTCTGCTGCTGCCATTGAAGAAGAAGAAGCTGAAGAACAAAAGCCCGCAAAAGACAGTCGCGAAATCTGCTACAAAACAGAACTGTCGTTCTTGCTTCAGTGTTATTCATTGTAACAGTTAATTCGCAACTCGTATAAACGTTGCAGTTTTATGTTTTTATTATTCTTCTCTTTTTTCGTCATTGTAAACACACTTTTGAGCTATGAATAAATATTTTGAGCGTGTTTTCACCATGTGGAGCTAAACCCCATCACTGGGATGACGGAGGAAGCCAATTCTCATCAATGTGGTAACTTTATTTCATTCTTTTTATGACTTTTGCATTAATATAATTTGAATTATGATTTTAAATTAATTCATTGTCATTTAGTTTGATGGGTTATGCTTAGCTTAGGTGTTTTGATAACTCATGCCTACCATTTACAATTAATATTTTATAAAATCTACCTTGGCAAAGATTTAGAGTCAATAATTATTATTTTTGGATCTATAATTGTCAAAGAATTAATAATTGAACCATAGAACATGAGTTTGGTGGAATCCCGAGTCCTAATAACTCTTAATCTTGTTACCTTCTTTTGCATATTTTTGCTAGTTTCAATATTTTCTTTTATTAAGTCTAAAATCGTTGTAAGCAATAGAGTTTTGGTAACTGTACTGCTTTGGTCACTGGAGGTCATTAGCGATTCAAAATCATTGTAAGCAATTTTCATTATTTTTAATACAATGAATAATCGATTTTCTTCCATATCTCTTCATATGAGTAGCTAATTTATTCTCTAGGGTTTTGGAGGAAGCTGTTTTTGATATGTACTATTAATAGTTTTATTTCTTAGACAATAATTACTCTTTTATTTGTGTTATTCATGACTAATAATTTCTCTTCTATGAATGCTTCATTTTAATTGTTTTGGGTAGTTTCTACCGATCTTTTATAAGCGAAGGAGATTATATTTTTGTGTAACGACGAGAGTCGCATAATTAATTTTAAACATTTTATCTTCCAAAACCTAAGATTGGGTTCAATATGGTTTTGAGTATTTTATGAGTAATTGTTTGAGATAATAAATTGTTAATTTTACAACCATCAGAAGTAGTGGAATCCAAAACCCTAGGCTTATCTCTCTTTGGTTAAAAAGAAATTAATTAGTTTTCGAGTAGTTTGTCTTATAATCTTAAAACCGACCTTTTAAAAAGTCCGAGAATCGAATCCCTACTTACCACACTTTAAAACTGCATCAGTTTTTGGCGCCGCTGCCGGGGACTTGCCTTTAGGTTAGGTTTTAGATCTTTTTCTTTTTTTTCTTTTTTTTTTCAATGAAAGATGCCACTAAAGGCTTATATTAATCATACAATTCGTCCGATACATTATCAAATTTCAAGAAATTAGAAGGGAGTTTAGCAACAAGCTGAGCCCCAATCGCTTTTTGAATGACAACACCTAATCTATGGAAAAGAAAATCTCCAACTTTGACATTTGCATCATAACTACCCATATAATTGTGAAGTCTCTTCAGGAATTTTATAGTGTCATCTCCGAGCCCTCCTAAATTAGTGAAAGCAAGGACGCCAAAACCAAGCCTGTGTGTTCTGTGCATTTCTCAAGAGCTTGACCAGGGGTAAAAGCAAGTACTCCATCACCCGTAAAGGGAGAGACACCTGTCACATCCATACACACATCATGACCATCAATCCAATTATAAACAAAGATGTTCGCTGGTCTTAAGTCTGAGCCATCATTGGAAAGGAGACCCACATCAACCTCCTTCCTGGCTGGAACACCTGCACGATAACACATGTCAGCGAACATGTCACGAAAAAGGTCATGTCGAAACTTAATCCCAACCTCCTTGGCACAATGCAATGCGTGATCTCCGAAAATATCCATGTCCCTGCCACAACTAGGACACTTACTGCCTTCCTCAAAAAGTGGTATACCCAGTATATAACACATAACCGTACTGAATTGCCTAGGACCTATCTTGTGATTAAGACCCTCAACAGGAACAGCCAACAAGTAGTCTTGTGCATGCTTAATCCTATTGCATAGCTAAAGAGCAGCATCACGAGTAGACAAATTAAAGTTAAGAGGTAACTCTTTCAACACAACACTAAAGTATCTAACCGCCAAAGAACGCATAGATTGGGGGGCGATATGATGGACACTAAGTGGTGAATCAGCAATACCACATACTTGATTGTTGGCACTTATAGCATGCTCCATACTAGGGATGAAACCAGACACATTGGAGTGGCGCAGGTGATGAGTGCCAAATAGTGCATATTTATACACCTTTTTATTGGCATTTTACTCATCTTTTGCGCTTAGAAATCGAGATATTATCAGTTCTGTGTTTTCTTTGTTTTCAAGAATAAATATTTGTATTAATTAATTTTGTGTTTTTAGGTAGTAAATAAAGCTCGGAGAATCGAGGAGCCAAGGAGCGAAGAGGTGGAGTCAAACATCTATGGAGCGAGATAGCCAAAGCCCGCGCGCAAATCGATTTGCAACCCAACAAGGAAGACTTGGGCTAGAGCTACCCACGACCGGATCCGAGCCCATCCAGACCCCGAACCGTTGAGATCTCGCCCGGATGCATCATACGGTCGCTCAATCGCTTCGCATCTTCTCTCGATGTCCTGCTCCACACAAATCGCCAGGGTCATCCTCGGTAGTTCGAGATCTTCCTCACCGAGATCCTACGCTCGCTGAGGCCTCCTCATCGTCCGTCGCTACACCCGCTACACAGCAAATCTACCTAACCCTATACCCCCACTCGACCAAACCCCATTCTTCACTCCACCTTCTCTTTCTTCTTCTCTCTTCACCTCTGCAAACCCATCTCCCAGGCCACGAGCGGAGCTCTGCAAAACCCTCACCACCACCATCTCCTCTTCCGTCACCATCACCCGTACCCAGTCTCGACCACCAACAACTCATGCATAGCCCGCTCCTAGTATTGATTATCTATTACATAGATTCTCAACCCTAGAAGCTAAATGATAGATAATTGAAACTAGGGTTAGCCAACAACCAAAGCATGGAGCGCAGGAGATGAATTGTGAGAGGCGAGATTCGGAGAGTATGGGTTTGATTTTATCTTTCATTTATTTCGATTTTTGAATTAAAGAATTAGGGTTTGGTAGCTTTATGGTTGCATGTATAAATTGAAGACAGGGGTGTGTGTAATAGGATGCCTGGGTTAGCCAGCATCAATTAGGTTTAATTCTGTGTTCTTTGTTATTTTTATCATGTTCTAATTTAGTTGCAAGGGTTTCATTGAAACCCTAATTCTCTGTGTTTGTTTTTAACTCGTGAATTGTTCTTGAGTACTTAATGTTATCAAATGTCTTCAATACTAAATACCCAATGCTTTTCTCTCACGGTGTATACCAATGCCATGGATACCTTTGTAGTTAGGTCACAACCGTGTTGAGTGTATTGCAGCTCAACCTTAGATACAAATGCTGATTCCCTTGACTAGTTGTACTTAATTAGACAACTAGTGCTCTGGGTCGACACTTTATTGTTATTAGAAGCATTACGAGGGAGAGATAGGTGGTGGAATTGACACCTGCCCTTATCATTTCACGGGACAACAAGAACCTTAACTTAGTTAATCACACGATAGGAGTTAGAGGTGGATTTGAACACCTTAGCATTCCCTTGTCATTGTTTTATACCTTAGCTTAGGTTCATCTCACTACAAATCAGTCGTATCGGCACAAAACATCTGTATTACCATCTGTTGTCACTTGTTACTACTTGAAACTCAGTCTAGAGCAAGCCTTTGATCAATCAAGCACCACAAGTCCTTGTGGGATCGACCCACTTGCTGCGTCTCCGATAGTACGCCGTGCACTTGCGGTATTACACGTAGGTCAAATTTACATACACTTTCGAGGCCTACCAAGTTTTTGGCGCCGTTGCCGGGGACTTGGCGAGTGCCCTGTTGTTCTTTGGCTTGTTTTTTTCTGATTGCACCCTGTACATATCCATTTTACATTGTTCTATCAATCCTTGATTAGTATAACTTAGTTAATTTTTTGCAAACTACCTCCGTAACTTAAGCCATTGTAGTATAACTTAACTTGTAGAGTAACTTAGAATTGTAGTATTGCATTTGTAACTTAGCATTGTAAGTTTATTTGTCTGCATTTCTCCCCGTACATTTTCATTTTGTATTCCGGTATTAGTGTAACTTAGAGGTAATTTTTCTATCACTTGTATCTCCTAGTGCATTCTTGCATAAGTTAGCTTAACCTCTACATCTTTGCATCTTTACACATCTGCATCTCGTAACTTAGTGCACATCTACATCTGCATCTTGAGCATCTTGCTCCATTGCTTTACACATCGGTATCTCTCGGTGCACATCTGCTTTACACATCTGCATGTGATGATGGTCGCTTCTCATCTCTGCAAATCTTTGCTCCATTGTTTTAATTGTGTAATTTTTGAGAACTGAGTTTGACATTGCTCCTGTACCATAGCCCTGAACTCGAGTGCTTTGCTCGAGCTTAGCTCTGTCATTGTAGCACAATAGCTAGGTTGTTTATTGTATGACATTGAGGACTGAACTTTGCTTGTTAAGCTAACAGGTGCAAGTGGCAAGGCTGAGCCAACCCAAGAGGGAGGCGCATAAGGTGCAATTGAGCAAACCCTGCGACTTGTAAGGTGAGTGGTGCCTTGTGCTAGTCTGTGCTTACCTGTGCTGATAAGCCAGTAAATTTGTGTGAGACCTTGTGTTGTGTCTTTGTTAAGCCTTCTTGTACATTGCCTTGAGCTCCTTGCATAACCCACGGCATGAGCCATTAGAGCTGCAACTCAGAGCATACCTGTGAGCCACCATTGTGTTGAACCAAGTTTTTACCCTGTGAAAACCAAGTTATTGTGTGGCCTGAGCATTATTATCTGCCCTGTGCAACCCCTCCAGCCCCACAGGCTGTGAGGTTGTGTTGCGAATGCTTTGGCTTTGTCTTTGTAAGTCTTTGGCTTTGCACCAAGACTGCACTTAGAGAGTTGCTAACACCTGTGTAGTGCTCATTTGAAATCATGACCTTACTGTGATAGAAAGTGTGAGTTTGTCTTTGCTGTGCAGCGATCCGAGACCAAAACTAGGCACTGCTTACTGTCTTTGTGTGAACCATGAGTATACTCTTGGCTTAGCTCCACCCTCTCGTAGCTGCTGAGCTTGAGCGAGAATCCTAGCTAAACTGGTTAGGCCGAGTTATTTTTGGGTTATAAACCACCTTGCCAAGCTAAGCTTAACAGCTGCAAGCCCAACCACTGGGCTTGCACTCGCATCTTAAGAGCCCACAATCAAAGTCGGGTGACCGACCCCAAAGTGAGCTCCACACACGGCTAGCCCACCCTAAGCTGAATCATAACAACTGGCCGAGAACCACTAACTTTGGGCAGTACATTAACTGGTCATTGCTTTGTTTCAAAGTGAGCAATTGGCCGCATAGGTGACCCACATAACCTACACTTCTTGGGCTAACTAAACCCATAACTTTGGGCTTAAACCAAACTGAGCCCATAGTTTCACTTTGGGCTGCATGGTCCTGACAAACCAAAGAAGCCCATTGGGCTCGGCAAACAAATTAAAACTCTTTTAGGCCTGCTGTGCAGTATCACAAATCCTGGGCTTCAAACAACAAAGCCCGATAAACCAACTTCCCACATAAACCAAAGCTCCCAACAAAACCAAAAATGAGCCCATTTAAACCAAACAAAACCCACATAAACCAAACTAGACTTTGAGTTCAATTTGAGTTATTAAATCATGTCAGGATTTTAGTGCATGCAGGGATACAAACAAATCCCTTAGAGAGCTTGCTTACGGGCATCTTTAGGGATGAACACCCCACATACCATAGTGACTTTAGGGAATTTTATGAGCCTTCTCAGGGCCACGATCTCACATACCCTAATCATTATGATCACATACATCATTCACCACAGTGGGGAGATGAACAATTTTGTACTTCTCAATCTGTGGAGGAAAATCTTAGACTCATCGAACAAAATAATGCTAGGAGTGTATTGCATGATAAACCATATAGCATTGATTATGAATTTCCTACTTTTGAAAACTCTCCTTTCATTGAACCACATAATGAAATTCTAGAATTGATTCAAAACCTTGACCAAAGGGCTGCGAGCTTAGAACTCAAATTGAGTCAAATCTGTGATGCACTAAATGAGGAAAGGGAGGACTTTCAAAATGAAATGTTTATCACCCATAATGAAAATAGTATGCCTAGTCTTACTCGTGCAATTGATATTGCATATGAACTGTTTCAAATGATGGGAATAGAAATACTATGATTTTTAATAAGGAAATGCATTTCTATGATGATGATGATGATGAATATGATATGTTAGAAGAGCATGTGCATCTTTGAAAATATGATGGAATCTTTTGGTTCGAGGCGTTAGGCGTCTCTTCCGTGAACCCTATGAATGATACTTCTTCTAACATTCATACATGTGATCTTAACTATGAGCTCGGTTTTGTGAAATTCTTCGGTGAATGTGAGCATGCTACACAACTTGTTTGTGACTTAAGAAAGGATGAATCTTCTGTTGACACTAATGTTCTTTTGGATCATAATATTATTTTTGTGTCGATTCCCTGCCCATGTCACAATATGTTGCTTCCTCCGATGAATTTGACATGGAAATTGATGAATTATCTGTGAAAATGAACAT
The DNA here is from genome assembly GCA_023531295.1 of Papaver armeniacum. Taxonomy (NCBI): domain Eukaryota; kingdom Viridiplantae; phylum Streptophyta; class Magnoliopsida; order Ranunculales; family Papaveraceae; genus Papaver; species Papaver armeniacum. Next base: position 73,227 of record JAJJWW010009023.1, read on the forward strand.
GATTTACCCACTTCCGATCTTAGGAAAGTGTGTGATGGTGCAAATGATTTTATACATGAAAACAACTTAGATGTACCTAATCTCTCTCTAAGTCACAAATTGAAACTCCTCCACCCAACCTAGGTGTAGTTTGTCACAAAATTGCAAAACCAACTTTTACGAAAATGCCTAATCTAGGCCTAGAACTTTGTGCTTCCCAAGTCCTCTTGGACTATTTTGCATCAAAGTATGACACCTTTAAGGAACCACAGTTGGTATGTGTATATGCACTTTGTTCTTAGCAATACTCATTTTGAGTTAGACCTTTTGCATGATGTACCTTTAAAATTGCAAGATTTTGTTCTCACAAACACACTGTTCACAAGTTTAGGTTTGGAAACTCCTTCACATCTCATGAGTCTTACTTGCACTCTCATATTATATTTGTGTAAGGCTGTTGATGTTTGTATATATTTTCTATTGGGTTGATCCTCAACTCTTTAGATTGTTAGTTTATGGTGAATTTTCATTGTATATATCCAGTAGGACTTGTTAAATTTTTCTTTTCTTGAATCGGTTGAGTCTTCTTGTGAATATTTTGTGCTAATCCGATATGATCTCCCACTTGAGAATGTTGGATTCTAGCCTTGACTAGCGAAGCTAAACCTTGCTCTGTAGACATCCAGGTAATCTCTTCCCTTTTCTCTTTTCGGCATAGTTCTCATGGTATGTGATTTGTTTAAATTTTTCTATCTGTTGACACATTGAGGACAATGTATGATTTAGGTTTGGGGTGCATTTGCATATTTTTGCATATAGAGTTTTTAGTCTTTTTAATCTTCTATTTTCAAAAAAAAAAAAAAAAAAACAAAACAAAAAAAAAAAAAATTCAAAAACTTTTTGCAAATAAAAACCTCCAACTTTTAGAGAATTTAGAGTCACTAGCATGCTTTTAGCTACGTTTACAGAGAATCGTAGAAATAACGAAGTTAGAAATCTTAGGAGAACACAATCGGGTTTCTTAGTTGATTAGAGCGTTAAAGTTGGATTTAACCATCTGGGAGGCTTAATTAGGTCTTTGTTTAGATATTCGGTAGTAGAATTGTGATCACCCATAGTGGAGACTACCCATTTTACATCAAGTGAGGCACCAACCTTCAATTTTTTTGCAACTTTCTAGAAAAGTTTGTTAGAGTGTGTGTCAACGTACGTAAATTCCGGGTAGGAATGGTGAGCTACCCAACTTCGCACCATTTTCAGCACTACTCTTGATCTCTTGAGTGCTAGTTTTTGTCAATCATGAGGGTGACGTCTAAAGATGAAAACTCCTTCTAAATACCGATTTGCAGTTAGCATCTCTCTCTCTCTCTCAATCAGCAAGACCCATAGAAACACATCATCGTCAACAAACAGAGCATCATCAGAATATGAAAAGAAAAGAAAAAAGGATGAGAATTAATAAAATTTATAAAATCAAGACAATACAAGTTGTGGAAAAATTGAGTCCTTTGTCCATGGAGTTAGTTGTTTCATTATTTGTATTTTATTTTCACTTTTTGTATGTAAAAAATAAATAAATATATATATATATATATATATATATATATATATTGTAGTTTATTTTTGCTACCACCATGGTAAAGAAGAGTTCAAAAAGAAAAATCCAAACAACAAGGAATTTGAGTAGAAAAATTAAAATTTGTCAAGTTTTGTGAAGTTTAGAAGTTCATCATCAACAATTGAAGACCGAAGACCGAAGATTGAAGACGTTTCTATGGTTTCTTATGAGAGAGTGATATTAATTGCCGATCGGGTGAGAAGGTAGTGAGTACTCCCACCCCTTGCTAATGGTTGATTTCCTTTCTTAGAGATCATCGAGAAAAAGATTCTTTTTGTCCACATACGTGGAGTCTCGATTTTATTTCGGAAGGTTATCCTTCTTACCTACAACGTGTGCGGGATTTCTCTCTTTATTCCTGCCTGCACACATGAGAGACTAAAAGCGATCTTTTTGAGTGCAATTATCATAAAATCCTAATGGTGAGGCGGAAGTTGAGACTTATGATCACAATCGAATCGAATTCTTTCATATGGTATGGTTACTTCTCGCTCGGCACTTAAGGATGAGAAGGCGTTCTTTGGTAGTTCTAACTTCATGTTACTAGCATGCGAAACTCTATGTCCTCATAGCTTCTAGGATGCTTGAGACTCTTTTACACTCGAAGTTGGAGAAGGTTTTGTGGGTACACCTCTGGTAAACCCTCACGAGACTACAACTCGTCCACTAGGGACACCTAGGGGTTTAAAGGCTTAGTGCATACGCTAAATGCATTCGAGAGACCTACGACGGTGGTATAGTTAGGATTTCTTCATTTTGTTTCACTTGAGGACAAGTAAAATTCAGGTTTGGGGGTATTTGATGAGTGCCAAATAGTGCATATTTATACACCTTTTTATTGGCATTTTACTCATCTTTTGCGCTTAGAAATCGAGATATTATCCCAGTTACTGTGTTTTCTTTGTTTTCAAGAATAAATATTTGTATTAATTAATTTTGTGTTTTTAGGTAGTAAATAAAGCTCGGAGAATCGAGGAGCCAAGGAGCGAAGAATTGGAGTCAAACATCTATGGAGCAGATAGCCAAAGCTCGGCGCGCAAATCGGTTGCAACCCAACAAGGAAGACTTGGGCTAGAGCTACCCACGACCGGATCGAGCCCATCCAACCCGAAGCCGTTGAGATCTCGCCCGGATGCATCATACGGTCGCTCCATCACTTCGCATCCTCTCTCGATGTCCTGCTCCACACCAAATCGCCCGAGTCATCCTCGGTAGTTCGGATCTTCCTCACACCGAGATCCTACGCTCATTGAGGCCTCCTCATCGTCGTCGCTACACCCGCTACCTGACAAATCTACCTAACCCTATACCCCCACTCGACCAAACCCCATTCTTCACTCCACCTTCTCTTTCTTCTTCTCTCTTCACCTCTGCAAACCCATCTCCCCGACACGGCAGCGAGCTGCGCAAAACCCTCACCACCACCATCTCCTCTTCCGTCACCATCACCCGTACTGGTCTCGGCCCACCAACAACTCATGCATAGCCCGCTCCTAGTATTGATTATCTATTACATAGCTTCTCAACCCTAGAAGCTAAATGATAGATAATTGAAACTAGGGTTAGCCAACAACCAAAGCATGGAGCGCGAGAGACAAGTGTGAGAGGCGAGATTCGAGAGTATGGGTTTGATTTTATCTTTCATTTATTTCGATTTTTGAATTAAAGAATTAGGGTTTGGTAGCTTTATGGTTGCATGTATAAATTGAAGACAGGGGTGTGTGTAATAGGATGCCTGGGTTAGCCAGCATCAATTAGGTTTAATTCTGTGTTCTTTGTTATTTTTATCATGTTCTAATTTAGTTGCAAGGGTTTCATTGAAACCCTAATTCTCTGTTTTGTTTTTAACTCTGTGAATTGTTCTTGAGTACTTAATGTTATCAAATGTCTTCAATACTAAATACCCAATGCTTTTCTCTCACGGTGTATACCAATGCCATGGATACACTTGTAGTTAGGTCACAAGCTTGTGTTGAGTGTATTGCAGCTCAACCTTAGATACAAATCTTTGATTCCCTTGACTAGTTGTACTTAATTAGACAACTAGTGCTTATGGGTCAGCACTTTAGCTGTTATTAGAAGCATTACAGGGGAGAGATAGGTGGTGGAATTGACACCTGCCCTTATCATTTCACGGGACAACAAGAACCTTAACTTAGTTAATCACACAATAGGAGTTAGAGGTGGATTTGAACACCTTAGCATTCCCTTGTCATTGTTTTATACCTTAGCTTAGGTTCATCTCACTACAAATCAGCCAGTATCGGCACAAAACATCTGTATTACCATCATTTGTCACTTGTTACTACTTGAAACTCGAGTCTAGAGCAAGCATTTGATCAATCAAGCACCACAAGTCCTTGTGGGATCGACCGTACTTGCCGCGTCTCCGATAGACGCCGTGCACTTGCGGTATTACAAGTAGGTCATAAATTTATACACATTCCGAGGCCTACCAGCAGGATGTTTTGTTGCTGCAAAATAATTTGCAAGCTAGATGCAACGTAGCCATATTGCATAGTATCATACATAGTATAAACACCCGCACTACCATGTTGAATGGGTAAAGTAACTAACCTTTGTTGAAGCTTACCAAAACCTGGACCATCTCCAGTGATGAGGTGCTGAAGATATGTCATCAAAAACTCATCAAACAAAGGTTAAGCTTCACTCAAATGTGTTGGTTTGGTCGTTCGCATAGAGAAATAAAGCCTGGAAACACCTGTACAATTGCGCAAAAGAATGAGCTCACATTGCGGGTATTTAAGCTTCTTGATAGCCTCTATTAATGATGTAGTTTTCCGAACTCTTTTGACCACGAAATCCCTGCAGAACTGGTCATTCATACTCACTAGCCCGCCTAACAATTTTACACCGTCTGAGGGTCTGCTAATGTCATCTGGAAACACACCTTGCACCAAGCCTCTTTCATCGACTGTAGGCCAATAAACCCATGTCTTAACTACATTAAGATGTAGCCCAAGTGGCGGACCTTCTTGTTGTACAATCTCCAAAGCTTTAGCCACCATAAGTGTGTCACCAATCAAGATCCCATCGTCCAGGTACCAAGCTTGGAGGTCCAACTTGCACTGCCTTGTGATGCTATGAATAAGAGGATGGAGCGTTAAAGCGAACAAGAGGGGTCCGAGGGGATCCCCTTGTTGCACTCCTTGTGCAGATACTAAAGATTTGTCCATATAATACAACTTTGCTGGAGCTGAATAACAGAACTCCACCCAATATGAAATCAAATGACATTGCTTTCTAACCTCATTCAACATAGCAATGCGGTTCACCAAATTGAAGGCATTGGAGAAGTCGACTAGCAGCATAGTACGCGTATCAGAGCACCCATGGACCTCCAACATGCGATTGACAAAATGGAGAATAGCTTCACCACCACAAGCCACACCCATGCCAAATTGATAGTCCCCCACGTAGGTTTCCATCTCCTTGCCTACATGAGCAGCTGCAACTTTCGACACTAAACGTCTCCACACCGTGCCGACAACAATTGGCCGTAATCCGCCTCCTGGTTTGACTAGAGGAGTGAGTGGTGCAGAAGCAATGAAAACACCCAACTCCGAGGGGCATAAGCCAGCCAACCATATGTTAACAATATGTGTGATGGAGGTGATTAGTTCATCTGAGACAGCAGCTGCGAAACCACTAATTGCATCAATCATGTGCTGAGCTCGTAGCCCGTCTCTCCCACATGAGGTTCCCTTTGGGAAACTCTTGATCTTGCTCAAGACCATCTCCTTAGAGGCTGTAAGAGCAGCTTGAGTAGGAGGTTCAGTGGGGATAGTGGTTGGTGCAGCATATGGGTGCTTGCGCTGTAATTCTTCCAAGGTGCCTGAATTGGCAGGAGCGACCCCACTAGATGTTAGGGTACGTATAACTGATGTGTACATGCCATAATTCATCTTCTTACGACAAAGCCGCAAATTTTTGGCCTCCTGACTATCATGTTTTTTTCTTCTTGATCTTCAGCAGCTGCTCCTTCCAAGCCTTATGCTTCTCCAGAACCCGATGAACCAAAGTGAGACACCCTTGAGTATCAGACCACATCGACAGGGCAGAATTGATGGCTGCAATCTGAAGCTTCTTTCTACTGCCCGACTGTTCCTCTAGGCTACTATTTGGGATTATACACATAGTACACAAACTGGGAAAAACAGCAGTTGAATCCACAATGTGATATCCCTGGGATTATGGATGACTCTCTGTATAACCGTATTAAAGGTTCTAGCAAAGAAAAGCTTACATTTAGCTGGTATGTGATGTAGTTTTTACAGTGGTAAGAAAAGTGGTTCGTTAAAGACTTGTAGAGATTTGATTTTAGAATTATATTTTAAAATAGAAAACTCAAGACGATGTTGTTATCAAGATTTTAAAAGCACCGAGACTCAGGATTCCACCAATCTCCAATTTTTATGTGATTTAATCTAATCAATATTCATGCAACTCTTTACGTTTAGAGTGATTCTAATATTTTTGCCTAGACAAGTAGATTCTCAAAACAATAGTTGTAAATCGAAAGCATGGACCATCAAAAGACTTAACCTAAGCATGATCCATCAATTGAGAACACAACCACTTAATCAGAATCATATATCCGATTTCAGTTCAGTGCAAATAATCATAAAAGAAATTGCAAAAAATCATTAAAAATAGAGATTACCACATAATAATTGGAAAAACGGCTTCCTCGGTCGCCTCATCTAAGGGGTTTAGCTCCTCATATTATTCACGTGCCCAAAATAGGTGTTCATAGCTCAAAAGGGTGAAAAACAAGAGAAAACTAATAAAGCAGACAGTTTGCAACGGTTTATGGGCGTCACAAACTGACTGTTACAGAGAACTGTTGAATAAAAACTGTTACAGGAAACGATAGAAGAGATATGTTGTATAATAAAAGATTGTTCTAAAGGGTCTAATGTTTTTCGTGTTCTCCTTCTACACCAGCAGAACTCGACTTCCTGCAACTCCTCCTGTTGATATCTGTGGTGTTCTAAACTTCCTCTAACTTCTTTTAAACTTCAATACCTTCTCCTGGAACTCGACAACTCCTTTTATATCATTCATAAACCTTCAAATCCCGATTAAATTTCTTCTTTTCTTTCCGTGGAAGTCACGGCAATAATCTCTTCTACACGTCTTTGTGTGGTCAGGATTCTTTCTTAGGATAGAGTACGATCTTCAGAGAGTATTATTGATCAAATCTCCACGTACTTACCGTGTATATCATCAGAAAGAAAATGGAAACCCGAGAGTATCTTATTTCCCTGTTTTATAGAAATTACATAGAAATCTTCTTTGTTTCTGGTTATAACTCGAACCCAAATTTTGTTTAATCTCTACAGGCCAGCACAAACCAAATCCAACTAGAAAACCCGCTTGAATCTTCCCCAAATTCAATCCAGGGAATGAAGAAATATCCTCACCCCTGTTTTGCCTCAACCCGAGTTATCTAGCCCATTTCCTTCGATCTAATCAATAGTACCAACCCTGTTATGATATAAGAAGTCCAGCCCACCAAAATTCCAAGATTTAATCTCTTTAAATCCTCCCAAAATTTCGAACCCTATGTTAAACTGTGCTGCAACAATTTTCCCGCCATTTTGTGAATTTGAATTTGGAAGATGACCTCCCCCTATCCAGTTCTGGTGTGCAAATAGTAGTTTCCCTATGAGTGCCCCTCATCAACTGAGGTACCCCTTATCCAAAATGGGGGTTCCTTTAGTAAATTCTCTGGGGTGTTTTCAACACTTTTCTCGGGTGCGTTTAACACTTCGTACGTATGCCAATAGTAATTTTCTCCAGAGGTTAAATGCCACTTTTCGAGCCAATTTCGCCGCAAGAGCTGATTTCTCCAAAACACCTAAAAAATAAATAAAATAAACAAATAAGAACAAAATCGAGCACTAACAATATATACAATTGAGATCAAAATAGACACATACATGTGTCTATCAAATACCCCCAAACTTATTATTTGCTAGTCCCGAGCAAATAAAATCTACAAAATAAAATCCTAACTCACTGTCGCAGGCATCGTCGGTTGCATTTAGCGTATGCAACAAGCCTTTAAACCCCTAGGTGGCCCTAGTGGCCGAGTTATAGTCTCGGGAGGGCTTACAAGAGATATACCCACAAAACCTTTACTTCAGACCCTAACTATCTACGCAGAACCTTGGGAGACACTAAAGAATCTCCTTGGTTGGCATACTTTTTGACTACAGGAGGAAGTACCCTGATGCGAAATTCCAATTGTTGTACACGAGTTTGCACTCAAGCATACTCAAATTCATATATAAGTGACAGAGCTCTACTCAGATAGTTTCTGGACATCATAACCGGAATCAACCAATCACATGGATAGATTAAGAAGATGGATGTAGAGAAAAATGTAGATGGTTTTGATGTTGACTAAGGTGAACGGTGTTTCCCATATCTGTCGAAGGCCACTGCCAAAATAAACCTATCCTAATGGTGAGATCTTTGGTCTAGACTAATATCAACACACTGGCATATACAAGGGTACCAGTGGTCGATAATCCTAACTCTAGGTCAACAAAACTGGCATATACAAGGGTTCCAGTGGTCGACTTTATTGAATTTATTCCGGTTGGTCTGATGGTCTGGTCTCAATTTTTTTTTTTCTTTTCCATAATAATTCTTTTTTCTTTTTCTTTTTCACTTTTTCCACTATTTTTTTTTGTATCTCAATCACTCTATTTCACCCTAGCAGTGGTAACAACTTGATTCGTGAGCCCCACCTAATCACTTAGAGAAACATATTTTAAAAGAAAATAAAATAAAAACAAAAGTGAAAAGGATTCAACGAGATATGGCGAAACTACCATGTTTTTTTTCTAACACACGAGCTCGTGCTTTTATGAATAGACTCTTTAGATGTTTCCATCTAATCAAATTGGTTCCTCAACTCCTACAACCAAGATGCTTCCATCCACTTAGATTGGTTAGTGCCATCCTTAATAAGCATAAATTTCTAGGCTCTGGAGTTTATTTATGCAACTAAAAAGTTTCTCCCATACCCCCAAACTTAAATCTAACATTGTCTATAATGTTCTAAAGATAAAATTAAAAGCATGAACAAGGAGAAACTGTTAACATTTAAAGCAAAAGAGATAAGGAAAGATTTTACCGTGTCGCATGAATATTGGGTTACCTCCCAAGAAGTGCTAAGTTTAACGTCTTCAGCCAGACTAACAAAGGATTAGTTACCTCATAGAATCATAAAGTAATATCCGAAATTTCTGTGGGTCATCAAAACCAAATAAATCTACCACAAATAAAAGGAATCTGCAACATGCCAAGAAAATGAACAAATAAAGCATACCCTTGTCTAGTTTCCTGTTTAAAACAACTATATCTAGCTATGGTTCAGGTTCAGGCTCTATGAAAGGGTCTAAATAAATTTCTTTGGGCAGCATTTCCTCATAAATAAGATCCGAAAGATCAGGTTCTAAGGTCTGGAAAAATTTAGAAGCACACAATAATAACCTGAATAATTGAGGATCCTCTAAGTCAATCAGATTTGACTCACAAAGTTGACCATAATGAGAGTGGTGGTCATTCTTAAGCAAACGTGTCAATTCTATTTTCCTAAAATAATTAGGTTTAGTCTCAGAACTTAATAACTGACATATTTGGAATTTAAACATTCCCACAATTGGAAGAAAAAATTTTGGTGGGGAAACAAAATCAATGGGTATCACGGCACTGGGTAAACCACATCAACCGGAGGATTGGTTTCTAATAACTGAACTTCCTTATGGACATCACTAGGTTCAGGAAAACGTGTATGAAGAGAATCTTTTAAAATGGTTGAGGCACATATGTCAAGTCCCAAGTGAGGGATCTCTGTAAGAGCTAAAGGTAAGGCACAAGGAGAATGATAATCACCCCCAAACTTAGAGTTTTGGGTGTCTCTAGATAGACTAGCTACAATTTCCCTAATTTCTAGATCATCGGAATCCTGAAAATGGCCAATTGCTTCTTCTAGGTTATACTCAAGTGATGTATCCTCACTCATATTTAAAAGCTCTAAGAGTTCATCTTCTTCGTCTAAGACTATTGTTTCTAAATCCTTGGACTCTAAAACAGTATTTTCAGGATAAACCCGTTCCTCTAAACCATTATCGTCTTTGTAACTAGGAAATTATACATCGTCTAAAATGGAGATACTTCTAGTCAAATCCTCGTCCTTTTGAATAGGTAAATAATTATTAAAATTATTTGGATTTGAACTATAAATAACATGATCATTATAAAGCTCAGTTGGAGTAATAAATTCCTGTTCACTATGCCCACATATTTCAAATTCTTCATCAACACTATCCTCATCATAATCATCATTATAATAGCATGAAAATGGTTGAACCTCATTTAAAGTAGTGTTACCAATTCTATCCTCGTCATCCTGATTATGTGAGTAACTATCCTCATTTTCAAGGGTACTATTGGAAACACTATATTGGAAATTAAGATTATTTTGAGCAGTTCTTTTCTGGGCCTCTAACAAAAGATTCTGAGTCGACTCACATGACTTCCTGATTGAATCTAGGAAAGAAATTTCACTCGTTGCATTGCTTTCGTCCATAATTAAGTTATTCATTTCTGCTAACTTACGTGTCGACTCAGCTAACTTACGTGTTGACTCTAGTAGAGAGGAATTTTGCTCGTACGACCAGTTGGCGTGTGGATAGTAATTGGTCTCACCATGGTATGGACCATAACCTTCAAAAGTTTGATGTTCCCGACCACTATTCACATTATGGTCAAAGTAATGTCCATTTTGAAAATCAGACGGATATTCGTTGTATTGGCTATTGTAATACCAGTTCGACATTCTATTGCAGGGGTGTGAGTTGTCACACAAAATAAAACCCACTGGCAGGGGATTCGTGGGTGGATAGAGTCTTACCTCCGTGCAGACGGGCGATGAACCGTTGAAGTCGACTCAGGCCACCGACTTCGATGTCAGTGTACGAACCCGAGGGGCCGAGACAGTATCGTAATTGTCGTCCTTCCCTGCAAACAATTTATATTTAATTTTTAACCCTTCCTTAGGGTTTCAAAAATAATGTCCAAGTCCAGTAATAAAGTCCAAAAAGTGTCCAAAAATAAAAAGAAAAATTACAACAATGAAACCCCTATTTACAGTTTCTAAAAATAAAAAGAAATAAAATAACTATATACAAAATCTTCTTCTTCACTCCTTTCGGATTCCTCTTTTCTTTCCTTCTTTGGCGATGCTTTCCTTTTATAACACTTTTTGTTTCCTTGTAGCTTCGCTCCAAATCTGAAAAGAATCAAACAATACCAAAGGCGTAAAAGAGAACAAAAAAAACAAAAAACAAAAAAAAAACAAAAAAAAAAACTAAAACAAATCTAAATACAAGCCCGCGTCGGCGGCGCCAAAAATTGATGTAGTTTTTACAGTGGTAAGAAAAGTGGTTCGTCAAAGACTTGTAGAGATTTGATTTTAGAATTATATTTTAAAATAGAAAACTCAAGACGATGTTGTTATCATCAAGATTTTAAAAGCACTGAGACTCAGGATTCCACCAATCTCCAATTTTTATGTGATTTAATCTAATCAATATTTTTTTTTCTTTTTTAATATTATTATCAACTATGTTATTAAACAAATATTTTATTATTGGTGGTTTGATTAAAATATAATCTCAGAAGACAAGACAATAGTCGGAAGCCGGGCAACAAGCTGCGCACCAACTCCCTTCTGAATAGCTACGCCTACTCTATGAAACAAAAAATTCTCTACATAAAATATTTGTTTTTATTTTATATTAATATTTTTAATGTTGGGATATATAAATTATTAATAATCATCTTTTAAAGAATTACAATCACTTGGCAATAAGTTGGTGGGTAGCCTGGCAACAAGCTGGGCACCAACACCCTTTTGGATAGCTACCCCTATTCTATGAAAAAGAGCACTGCCTAACTTATAACTAGCATCAATATTTGTGCAACTCTTTACGTTTAAAGTGAATCTAATATTTTTGCCTAGACAAGTAGATTCTCAAAACAATAGTTGTAAATCGAAAGCATGGACCATCAAAAGACTTAACCTAAGCATGATCCATCAATTGAGAACACAACCACTTAATCAGAATCATATATTCGATTTCAGTTCAGTGCAAATAATCATAAAAGAAATTGCAAAAATCATTAAAAATAGAGATTACCACATAATAATTGGAAAAACGGCTTCCTCCGTCGCCTCAGCTAAGGGGTTTAGCTCCTCATATTATTCACGTGCCCAAAATAGGTGTTCATAGCTCAAAAGGGTGAAAAACAAGAGAAAACTAATAAAGCAGACAGTTTGCAACGGTTTATGGGCGTCACAAACTGACTGTTACAGAGAACCGTTGAATAAAAACTGTTACATGAAACGATAGAAGAGATATGTTGTAGAATAAAAGACTGTTCTAAAGGGTCTAATGTTCTTCGTGTTCTCCTTCTACACTAGCAGAACTCGACTTCCTGCAACTCCTCCTGTTGATCTCTGTGGTGTTCTAAACTTCCCCTAACTTCTTCTAAACTTCAATACCTTCTCCTGAAACTCGACAACTCCTTTTATATCATTCATAAACCTCCAAATCCCGATTAAATTTCTTCTTTTCTTTCCGTGGAAGTCACGGCAATAATCTCTTCTACACGTCTTTGTGTGGTCAGGATTCTTTCTTAGGATAGAGTACGATCTTCAAACAGTATTATTGACCAAATCTCCACGTACTTACCGTGTATATCACCAGAAAGAAAATGGAAACCCGGGAGTATCTTATTTCCATATTTTATTGAAATTACGTAGAAATCTTCTTTGTTTCTGGTTATAACTCGAACCCAAATTTTGTTTAATCTCTACAGGCCAGCACAAACCAAATCCAACAAGAAAACCCGCTTGAATCTTCCCCAAATTCAATCCAGGGAATGACAAAATATCCTCACCCCTGTTTTGCCTCAACCCGAGTTATCTAGCCCATTTCCTTCGATCTAATCAATAGTACCAACCATGTTATGATATAAGAAGTCCAGCCCACCAAAATTCCGAGATTTAATCTCTTTAAATCCTCCCAAAATTTCGAACCCTAAGTTAAACTGTGCTGCAACAATTTTCCCGCCATTTTGTGAATTTGAATTTGGAAGATGACCTCCCCCTATCCAGTTCTGGTGTGCCCTATGGGTGCCCCTTATCAATTGAGGTACCCCTTATCCAAAATGGGGGTTCCTTTAGTAAATTCTCTGGGGTGTTTTCAACACTTTTCTCGGGTGCATTTAACACTTCGTACGGATGCCAATAGTAATTTTCTTCAGAGGTTAAAACGCCACTTTTCGAGCCAATTTCGCCGCAAGAGCTCATTTCTCCAAAACACCTAAAAAAATAAATAAAATAAACAAATAAGAACAAAATCGAGTACTAACAATATATACAATTGAGATCAAAATAGACACATACATGTGTCTATCAGTATGCTGGACACAGTTTTGATATGTTGTTGGAGCACATTTTCCAGCAACTCCAAGCTCAAACATGGCAGGGGATCAGATGTACAAGTAGTTTGAGATGGACTATCACAGGAGGGTGCGTCTACAGGACATGGAATATCATGAATCAGAAAACTAGCATCCACCCCATTAAACGGACCCTTAGTTACAACACCATTATGTGATCTACATGAACTCCTCCAAACCTGTAATCGCATACAATCTGTACACAGCCACATCTTCAATTGACGCAAAACATCTTCCCATGATTTGTAAACCTTGCTATTGTTGCGTTTTTGAAGTGTTTTTGGTGTGGGTCGTGGTTTTCTTTGATCAAACCAGTTCTACCCAAATCCTTCTCTTTCGATTCTTGCCTCATCTTCTTCCCCTCTTAGCATCAAAAGATTACAGATGATAGCTAAGGAATTGGTTATGTATATCAAACTTTATATTACTGCATGAGGGTTTGCCATATTGCGTGCAACTTTACTTATTCACTTTAGATCGACTGCTAGCTAACCATTTTCTTTGATTTAGTAATCGGATATGAGCCTGATATTTCACATTTACGCATATTTAGCTGTGCCATATATAGGCCTATATTACGCCCCCATAGCGTACTAAAATGGGTCCACAAAGGCGATTAAGTATTTATGTTGGATATGAATCCCCAATAATTATCCGCTATTATGAACATTTAACAGGCGATCTCTTTACCGCCAAATTTGCGGATTTCTGAGGAAACGACATGAATTGTCTTGATGTATTCCCATATTGTATCACTTTGATACCCATACTTCACAGTGTGAAAGTAAAGTGAAAAGAATTATCAATCTTCAAAATGTAGCCAAAGTGACGAGATCACACATACCAACTGCAAGCGTTCTGTGAGGTTATAAATCCTTACAACGGGACAAAGCACCTTAGATAAAGTTTGCTAAACATACACTTGGTGAAAGTATGGCCGAGGCTGTGGCCCTTAAAGGAAAAAAAAAAGAAGACCACCTAGTTTAATTGATACCCACCCAAGGAAGAAACAATGAGTAAGGAATAACCCAATCCATTTTGTTAGAGCACTGCTCGATCGAACTCGCAAGCTTTGCTATCTCAAGATTGTTTGTCAAGTTTAGTTGCCAAAACTATAAGTCTTGATTTCTAGTCTACTTATAGCTAAGTCTCGGATTAGGATATAAAGTGTAGTTGAGATTTAGACTTCACGGCATTCATCGATTGAAGACGAAGAACTACTGAGCTTGTGGAACTTAGAGATCAACATCAGCAAGGATGGAGATGCAACGAGTTACCAGAGCTGTGTGCATTCGATAGTGAGGCACTGCAGCTGAGAATGAAGATGGATAAGATGGTTGAAGTTATTTTGTGGAAGATGGCTCAAGATGCTAACGGATTTGCAAACTCCTAGCCGGTGGACAGAGAATTGATTTGGTTGATAGCATCAAGGCAAGGACCCGGCTAATGGTTGAGTTATTATATGTGGGGTTTGTGGTTCAGTTATTGGAGATAATGAATTAGCTTTCCAATCGGTGTAAGTAGAAATTCGACCAGGCAGGAAGAAGCTGAGAACTGGTAGAGGTATCTGCGAAGTCAAGCTACTGGTGAAGACAGTAAAGAGTTCAGGCTTCAGTGGAAGAGTGGTGTTGGTTGGACGTTGTGTACGTTGAACGCTAAAGAAATTAGAAGACGAAAAATGAAGTTTTGTTTGCTGGCAGTGGGCTAACGGTTGTCGTATGAAGAGCTTGGACATGACAGATGGGAATGGTTAGAAAATCAGTTGGCTGCAGTAATGAATCACAATGATGGAGTTATGTTCTCAAGATGGTGGTGGTTGTGTTGGCTGTATACATGAAATAAGATGGATAGAAATGTGGAAATGGTTATGGGATTCATTTGGGTCGAAGCTGTTAATGATTTACTACCACGAAGAAGAGGAACTGAGGTTAACGTTGAACATGCAATGGAGAATTGGTTTTCGTTTGAACTGCAATCGATGGTCAGCTGAATCAAAATTAAGTTAGATGGGTCGGTGTTTGAACTGCTGCTCTTGGTGCCAAAAGTACAGAATGCCGAGTGTGATGAGGGTAGTACTGACCATTGGTTGCAACCGGTGATTACTTGGACAGGGTTTGCAGCGAATGAAATTCGTAACCGGTGGCTAGCCAGAGATTGAATATGGGAGTTGGGCTCTGTTGATTGGGATTGGGCTTTTGGGAAAATTCTACAGTCCAGTTACAAGACTTGGCAACACCCTATATGTTTCGAGAGACAACAACAGAAAAGGGGAGAGCCGGCTACAGAGCCGCAACTGACAAAGAAGGGTTTTCTTTTGCCAGTTTGGAGGCGCGACAACAGAGACGAAAAGAAGATTACCGTTTGAAGTTTCATTGTTTCAATTCCGATTTGATTTCTTTGTGATTCTCTTAATATGTTTATGGCTTTTGAGAAAGCCATGTCTTGCTAGATTATTGTAACTAGGGTTTATTGTTGAAACCACCTGGAGTATTAGGCTATTTTGGATTGAATAAATTAAGCAAAAGACTATTATGATTTGAATAGATTAATTCCACGATTCTATATATTGATTTAACGATAAAATGAGTTGTTGCTTCACCGGTTTTGTAAACCTTTGTGCTTAATTAAGAGTTAAGTTAATAGGCGTTTAATTTAGAATAAAAGTAACGGTTTAACATTAAATGAGAGGAATAACTCCCAAATAAATTCTCATTAAAAATCTAACTCATTGTCTTAGGTAAAATCAATATGTAAATTAATCTTGACCCTTCTTTATATTCCTAAAATGTAGATTGAAAATCTACATGCCAATTATACATTTATACGAGCACACAGTCAATATTCATTTTTGAAAACAATCAGCGGTTCCAAAAAATTATGGAATTGTTTGGATCCGCTAATTGGGGAATGATTATCATTCCCCCAAATTTCTCAACCCGTGGTAAACTAAAACACAAATCAATCCTGGGTTAACGCATCAACATATTGTACTTGACTAAATTTAAGAAATCTCCACCAACCATTCACAGTGTGAACATTCGTTATTTCTACTATTTTGCAAGAGTCCACTTCTGACTGAGTGAAAACTATAACTCACACATGCTCCAAACAATGATCGAGTGATTACAAAATCTTCTTTTGATTTTGTCATATTGTAGCGGTGTTTCGTTTTTCTTTGGTCGGCCGTCCCACCGTGACAGCGGGTCTAGTATAAGTTATAACTATATAATGGGACCGTCTCCTTGTCGATAAGATTCTTTTTTTCTTGTCTTGTTTTTGTCTTTCATCTTAAACACGTGGCTATTCGTTCCCTTTGTGCATACTGCATAGACATAGCGCCCAGCCGCCCACAAAAACTCGCATTTGGATCCTGCTCCACCTATAGGGCCGGGGACTACCCGCGATTCAGCTTATCCGCGTTTTTTCCCGAAGAAAAACACTCGCATACTACCTTTGTATCCCACATAACCATAACCAGGGATCTAAAAGTTCTGATCATTTTTATTCATCTTCTTTTTCTACTTCTGAAATCGAATCACCATCATTCATTAATAATAAATAAATCAAGAGTGATAATGCAAAACATATTTCACCAAATTTCTTTTACAATCAATAATAATAGTGTCTCCTAAACATTCAAATCAACCAAGTAAAGTCCGAATGAGAATGTGGCAGACTTATTTACTAAATTACTTGTTAAGTCCTTGTTTGAAAAACATGTGAAGAATATAGAACTAATGAAATTATCCAAGCTCTGGTAGGCCTGGAAAGATGTTTATATTAATGCCTACGAGTAATAACCGCAAGTGCACGGCGTCTATCGGAGACGTGGCAAGTACGGATCGAACCACAGAGACTTGTGGTGCTCTGATTTGATCTAAAGGCTTCCTAAATCAATTTACTGGTGATAATGTGTAACACGGGGGTTTTGTGCCGTCTGGCCGAGATGGTATTGTGACAATGAACTAAGGAATGATAAACGGTGACAATGGGGATACTAGGGTCTTCAAATCCACCTTTAACCTACACTATGTTTTCAACTCATGATATTGTTCTTGTCTTTATGACGAGATAAAGGAGAGGTGTCAACTCTTGCTCCATGTCTAAGATGTTTCTCCGATTGATAGCTTAATCACAACTATGGTATCTTTCCCAAGCATTTGTCTATTTAGAGTACAACTAATCGAGGATTGATAACAATCTAATTAGGCTTGAGTTGCAGCATAATCATCACAGGGGTATTCTAACTACATGGCATGCACTGTGAGAGCAAAGAAGTGACATGCTAAGATTAAAATCTATCTTAGGAAGTATTTAAGCATTCAAGAATCAACATTGAGAGTATGAGAAACACAATAGCAAGTTAGGGTTTCATCTGAACCCTAGCAATTTAAATTAAAACATGATATGAACAATTAAACTACAATTTAAACCTAATTGGTGCTCTGGCTAGCCCAGGCATGAGTTTTTTCACAAACCCCTCATTCTATTTATACATGCAGTTCAATAACAAACCCTAATTCCTTAAAAAATGAAATTAATTGCAATGACTTCTCACCCATACTCTCTGCATCGGTTGTTGGCTCTACTCATGCTTCTCTGACCTCTGAATCGACCATGCACAATGGGTTTGGTGATCGCGGTCGTAAGCGTCAAAAATAATTTACACTTTCTTACTACTCAAAATATAAATATAGCAAGGGCAAGAAAGGATCGATCCCACAGAGAGGTCTTGGTTGTCAATATGTTATTGTTTCCTATATAAAACACCGGAAGAATTTGATTGTGTAAATAAAAATAAACAAAAAGCAAATAAAGTATCGCAAATCAAGAATGTGAA
Source organism: Papaver armeniacum (assembly GCA_023531295.1). Classification (NCBI taxonomy): domain Eukaryota; kingdom Viridiplantae; phylum Streptophyta; class Magnoliopsida; order Ranunculales; family Papaveraceae; genus Papaver; species Papaver armeniacum. The sequence continues at coordinate 91,232 of JAJJWW010009023.1, forward strand.
ATATTGGATAAAGGTTTCATCTTCAATTGTAAACAAGTTTATGAATATATGAATAGAATTCGTATTTAATCTCGCTATCATCAAAAGCCATAGAATACCTTATTGCAAGAATACTCGTAATTTCCAAAGTTATCAACACACACATTAGGGTCTGCGTATGTGAAATCTACCTAAAGAATAACCTAACGCCTTGCGCTAATCAAGTTCAATTCCTAGGAGCATTAAGTTTCGAAATAGGCTAATCAATGCAATTGTAATACATTGCGCAAAAACAATTCGAACAAAAGGTCAATTTCTACATATGACTACGAGGATGTATCACTACAACCTAGAATCATATCATGCTACTCGTATTCAAGGTTATCGCTCGATGAAAACCCTAAAATAGCTATAGATATGGATGTGAGTTCAATCAATTCTAGACTTAACTAAACAAACATTCAATCATATTGCAATCCATCAATCATGCAATTATTGTAACCCGTAGAAATCATACGATAATATTGAGAGAAAACTAATTCATAAAAATCATAACTTGGTTGCAAAATCCAACTACATCTTCAACCAATAATAAAAACTTAGTTACTTGTGTTTTTGGAAATCATCATAGAAAATTTAGAAGAACCTATCATGTGACCCTAGAACAAAAGTAGAAGTCTCCCTAATGGAGAGATATCTAGGTTTGAGAAAGACTTTTCTATTTATATGCTTCTCCCCAAAAGGATACTCTTTCTAAGTTTAGGTTTTCTCAAAACCCATCTCCAAGTGGTCCACCAAGCCCATGTGTGGAAAATAAGTCTCTGGATTTTTGGTGGCGGTGGCCGGATTTTATGACGTCATCACAGGAATCCAGTCGCCGAAGTCGGTCAGGAATTTGTCGCCGGGATTAATATCTCGGGCCACCTTTGTCATCAGGTACTATCACCAGGCAATTCTACACTTCCAGTAGCTCCGCTTTGCTTCTCTCGCAGTCCACATTCACAAAATCCATTTTAGCCAATTCCCATTTCTTAAAAGCGCCTAAAAGCGTGGTCCGTAGCTCATATGTCCGGCCGTCGATTCTTGCATCCGACTCATACCCCCCTCGCGATTCACTGAAATATTACGATCGACACTTTAACCTCTGAAATCCGGCTACCAGAACTATGCTCACCGGTGCGCCATTTTCACTCCGTTTTAGCACTATTTACGCGAATCACGGTGCAATCTACTCCTCATCAGTTCCGCGTTCCTACGACTACCTAGGCTCCACTGCCACAGCCATTATTATCATTGCATTCTCCATTTCAGTTCCTTGCTCAGCTCGGAGAGACACATACACAAACAACCATTTTGCTCAATTCGGCACTAACAAAACCACTTCAACTCCCAACATTGTTCTATCTGCCATGTTCCAGCTTTTTATTGCATCTGTAACTGTAGCTAGCTGAACCCATATATCAACACTGACAACAAACCGAGAACCACTTCACCTGCAACTCAATGCTCCTGCAATTCAAAGTTATATCTCGCTTACCCTTCTTCTCGGCTATCGCGCTGCGAAGTTCAATCCACACACCCAACGGCTCCACCAACTTCTTTGTGCCTTCTCACCGAACTCGACCACACACCATGGCACCACCTGCAATATAGATCACTGTCACAGCACTCCACTGCCTCAAGCTCAGCTCATTCCATCTTCTCCATCATGATGGCAATGACTACAACTACCCATTTCTTCTCTTCTCTGCAATGCCCCAGCAGCCACCTATGAAAGCACACCAGCTTCACTTTCTGTAACCTTGACAGTATCAGCACAGCTCACTGCACCCTTGAATCCCAGCCACAGCTCAATCTCAGACTGTTGCTTGTCTGAACTGCTACTCCCTGTCACCTTCTTAACTCGGCTATACTGCTCCCAATTGTTGCTCGAACTCAACTGCCGGTTACCAACGACAACAGCCAACCACTCAACCTTCTAGTTCACACTTCCTACTCAGCACAATCACTGCGCTGCTGCCACAGCCACTCAATCAAACCTCCAGATCGACCTGCAATGTCTTGCATTCAAACCTACTGCCACAGCTCAATTCAAACTCAATCCAATCACATCCATTACTGCTGACAACACCCGTGGTGTGCGCTATCACTCCACCTATTCCATTCTTGCTTCATTTGTAACAATAGCAGCTCAAACTTCATTCCCTTCGAACTGCACACATTATCTTCAGAATTCCAACTCCAGCTCAGGCCATTTCACCAGCTTTCAAACTCAATTTCATTATTTCAGTTCAGTTCTGCTGACTCATTGCACGGTGACACCAATTATTCTCCCATTTCAACCAAAGCAAGGACTCCAACCCTAAATCACCACGAGCTCAAGCGGCTTTTTGCCTTGTTCTTCCTCCAATTTCATTTCAAGCACCTACCATTTCTTGCTCTGCTACTCGGCCATTGCATTCAGCTCATTACCCTTTGTGAAATCTCGTCGCGCAAAGACTGGGCACAACCCAATTTCATTCTCTCTAGCTAGCTCCACTTCATAGTCTTGAGATTGAACCCAGCTTCCTCTTGTTCCAGCTGCAGATTACCTCACCGTTTCAGCTCATAACCACCAGTATCCGCCAACTCGCATCCATCAGCATTACTTTACAGTTCCAGCATCATATTCTCTATTAACTCCATTTCAAACACCAGCCAACATTTCCATTCCATCCATCCCATTACAGTTCATACCTCAGTAACCACTCTGCACTCTCCTACTTCTTCTCGAACACCCACCAGAGCCATGATCTTGCTGGTAGCAAGACCGACCTTGAACTTGTGAAGAACTGACCTCTCAGGCCTTTTCTCAAACAGTGGGTGTGCCATTTGCAAACTGATAGTGGTTGTGTAATGGCTGTACAAAGCCACACAAACCGCTCCTTCACCTTAAAACACACCACATAACATTTTTAATCATTCCTGACTGCAACACCTATCAATCTCTTTAATTTCTCCTCCATTCATCTTCTATTTTAACAGCAAAGAACTTCAACTTCTCTTCCTCATTTCTTGCTCAAACTCTCATCTAACACTCTCAAACTCAAATTGAGCAAAACCCATTCATCCTAATCATTTCATAACTCAAATCCCTCCTTCAATCTTCTGTTCATCATCGTCAATCAATGACAGTAGCTCATCCTTCTTCCACAGTATCAAAACAGGTGAGATGTATTACTGAAAAAGGAAATAAAGACTGAGTTGTCTGAGAAGCAGCTCAGCTTAGTTGATTCTAACAAACGGACGGATATTGGCACCCGTTAAGATGGATACAGGCAGCCACAACTCATATGGCTCGTCGGTTCCGAATAACCGACAAACTTAATTCCATGTTCAACTCATTGTCAGTTATGGAGAACCGACGCCTTCACTCCTATTTGTGCATTCTAGCCGACTCGAAGTATAGCTACTTTGTGAATTGACCTTTTTGCCTTTTACGCTCCAAATGGACGTTTTCTCCTTCTTTTGCTCATATGACTCCAAAGTACCTAATGAGCTCAAAAGCAAACATAAGATACATAATTTACACGAAAATTGCAAAGAAAGCATAAATACTAGATATAAAATTAGGTGTTTATCACACCTATCAAATTCCCCACACTTAGACTTTGCTAGTCCTCGAGCAAATCAAGCAAAATAATTCTAAAGAATACATACAACTCCGTGTCGTCAAGGCTACGGTCACTTTTAGCATAAATAACAAGCCTTTAAACCCCTAGGTGTCCCTAGTGGACGAGTTATAGTCTCGTGAAGGTTTACTAGAGATATACCTACAAAACCTATATTTCCAACTCCGTCTAATTGTGACAAATCAATAAATGAATCCAAAATGACTACAGGAGGAGGTACCTTGCAAATTCAATTCATATATTAGTAAATAAACTCTAATTAGATAGTCGAACAAGCCACAATACTCGGAAACTAACAAATCACAATCACAATGAAAATATTAAGAAGATGGATATAGATGTAGATGTTGGCGAATATTCACAAGTGTTCGATGTTTCCCATATCTGTCTGAAGGTCCTCGCTAAGATGAACCTAATCTTATTGGATTGAGCTACTTAGTCTTTGAATGCTACATCAAATCAATTGGCATATACAAGGGAACCAAGAGTGACTTTATTCAACACAATAATAATTTCTTCTCTTTTTTTAAATGATTGGATCAAACTGGATCCAATTTCTCTTTTTTTAGACGGCATGATTAGATCTTTTGGATCCAAGCGCATGCTTCCTTGTCAACACGTATATGATAGTTGCCTTGGATCCTGCATTCCACGCTTGTTTAGGCGACGGAGACGGGGACTCGTTTCACACATACTCTTTATTCCCAAGTGTCTTTTTATGCCGTTTTGGTCTAATTGGTCGGTCTATTTTTTTTTTTTTTTCATATATATTTTTTTTTCTTTTCTTGTTCAATTTTTTTCTCTTTTTCTAGTAACTCAATCACTCTATTTTATCCTAGCAGTAATAACACGTCGATGTTTAGTGACCCACCAAAGCACTTAGAGAACAATAGATAAATATGGAAAATAAAAAATAGAATGTGATATGGTGATATTCGAAATATGGTAACAACTATCATGTTAATTTGTGATTTCTGAGCTATATTCTTCCCTTTTAGTTAATTGGTTCCTCAACTCCTGCATTCAAAATGGTTCCATCCACTAATGGTGTCATCATTTCCTCCTTGTATTCTTCAATGCCTTGTCTTAAATTGGAAACACCTTTTTGAAGCTCTTGGAGTGTTCCATCCAAATTCTGAATATAATGTTCCATTTGTTTGTAAAGCTCATTCGACAAAGAAAAAGTAGAATTACTTACTTGATATTGTTAGGCCAATTATATTCCCTTTGAATGGGTGGATGATCATAACTACGATCAGAAATTGGGCCAAACATACCATGAGCACATTCGGTCGATGAAATTGGTTCCACGCTTGGTTGTCCATGAATTGACTCCATGCTGTCCATATATTGTTGCATTTCATCTACCAAATTAGAAGAAATATGAATAGGAATACAACTAGTCTCCCCTCCTTGTGGTTGCTCACTTACATACCCACCGTAAGAAGGTTGGAATGTATGAGAACAACTAAAAGGGTACGTGGAATATTGACCATAACCAAAGGATTGATTTTGATTGTACTCCCCGTAAGGGTGATAGTTTTCATGTTGTTGAGGTTGAAACCGTATTGATTGCTCCAATAAGCTCCGTCCATAGCAATTGGTACCGAAACGAGATTCTCAAAACTCGGTTAAGAACCAAAGAATAATAAAAAAGTAAAACAAAACTAAATACAAAAATAAGAAACCTAAACAATTAACAAACGGTTGCCTCCCGACAGGCGGCGCCAAAATTTGACCGCGGTCGTAAGCGTCAAAAATAATTTACACTTTCTTACTACTCAAAATATAAATATAGCAAGGGCAAGAAAGGATCGATCCCACAGAGAGGTCTTGGTTGTCAATATGTTATTGTTTCCTATATAAAACACCCGGAAGAATTTCTGATTGTGTAAATAAAAATAAACAAAAAGCAAATAAAGTACGCAAATCAAGAATGTGAAATATTGGATAAAGGTTTCATCTTCAATTGTAAACAAGTTTATGAATATATGAATAGAATTCGTATTTAATCTCGCTATCATCAAAAGCCATAGAATACCTTATTGCAAGAATACTAGTAATTTCAAAGTTATCAACACACACATTAAAGGGGCTGCGTATGTGAAATCTACCTAAAGAATAACCTAACGCCTTGCGGCTAATCAAGTTCAATTCCTAGGAGCATTAAGTTTGAGAAATAGGCTAATCAATGCAATTGTAATACATTGCTGCAAAACAATTCGAACAAAGGTCAATTTCTACATATGACTACGAGGATGTATCACTACAACCTAGAATCATATCATGCTACTCGTATTCAAGGTTATCGCTCGATTGAAAACCCTAAAATAGCTATAGATATGGATGTGAGTTCAATCAATTCTAGACTTAACTAAACAAACATTCAATCATATTGCAATCCATCAATCATGCAATTATTGTAACCCGAAAGTAAATCATACGATAATATTGAGAGAAAACTAATTCATAAAAATCATAACTTGGTTGCAAAATCCAACTACATCTTCAACCAATAATAAAACTTAGTTACTTGTGTTTTTGGAAATCATCATAGAAAATTTAGAAGAACCTATCATGTGACCCTAGAACAAAAGTAGAAGTCTCCTAATGGAGAGATATCTAGGTTTGAGAAAGACTTTTATTTATATGCTTCTCCCCAAAAGGATACTCTTTCCAAGTTTAGGTTTTCTCAAAACCCATCTCCAAGTGGTCCACCAAGCCCATGTGTGGAAAATAAGTCTGGATTTTTAGAAAACCGGTCGTCGGATTTTATGACGTCATCACAGAATCCGGTCGCGGTCGGCCGGAATTTGTCGCCGGATTAATATCTCAGCCACCTTTGTCATCAGGTACTATCACCAAGCAATTCTACACTTCCAAAGAGCTCGCTTGCTTCTCCGCAGTCCACACATTCACAAAAACCATTTTAGCCAATTCCCATTTCTTGCGAAACGCGCCTAAAAGCGTGGTCCGTAGCTCATATGTCCGCCATTAATTCTTGCATCCGACTCATACCCTCGCGATTCACCGAAATATTACGATCGACACTTTAACCTCGAAATCCGGCTACGGGGAACTATGCTCACTGGTGCGCCATTTTCACTCCGTTTTGCACTATTTTGCGAATGCACCATAATCTACTCCTCATCGATTCCCGTTCCTACGACTACCTAGGCTCCACTGCCACAGCCATTATTATCATTGCATTCTCCATTTGGTTCCTTGCTCAGCTCGGAGAGACACATACACAAACAACCATTTTGCTCAATTCTAAGACTAACAAAACCACTTCAACTCCCAACATTGTTTCTCTGCCATGTTCCAGACTTTTATTGCATCATCAGAATCGTAGCTTAGCTGAACCCATATATCAACACAAGAACAAACGAACCACTTCACCTGCAACTCAATGCACTCGCAATTCAGTTATATCTCGGCTTACCCTTCTTCTCACTGCCGCGCTGAAGTTCAATCCACCTGCAACAGCTCCACCAACTTCTTGTGTGCCTTCTCAACTGAACCTGACCACACACCATGGCACCACCTGCAATATAGATCACTGTCACAGCACTCCACTGCCTCAAGCTCAGCTCATTCCATCTTCTCCATCACGATGGCAACAGCTACAACTACCCATTTCTTCTCTTCTCTGCAATGCCCTGCTTAGCCACCTATGAAAGCTTTTGACCTTCACTTTTCTGTAACCTTGTGATGTCGGCACAACTCATCGCACCCTTGAATCCCAGCCACAGCTCAATCTCGGACTATTCTTGTCCGAACCTACTCCCTGTCACCTTCTTAACTCTAGCTTATACTGCTCCCAATTGTTGCTCGAACTCAACTGCCGGTTACCAACGACAACAGCCAACCACTCAACCTTCTAGTTCACACTTCCTACTCAGCACAATCACTGCGCTGCTGCCACAGCCACTCAATCAAACCTCCAGATCGACCTGCAATGTCTTGCATTCAAACCTACTTGCCACTTTGACTCAATTCAAACTCAATCCAATCACATCCATTCCCGCACAACACTGCAGTGCGCTATCACTCCACCTATTCCATTCTTGCCTCATTTGTAACAATAGCGGCTCAAACTTCATTCCCCGAACCGCATTACATTATCTTCGAATTCTAACTCCAGCTCAGGCCATTTCACCCGGCTTTCAAACTCAATTTCATTATTTGAGTTCGGTTCACTGACTCATTCTTGTGACACCAATTATTCTCCCATTTCAAGCAAAATGAGACTCCAACCCTAAATCACCACGAGCTCAAGCGGCTTTGCCTTGTTCTTCCTCCAATTTCGTTTCAAGCACCTACCATTTCTTGCTCTAGCTACGGCCATTGCATTCGGCTCCATACCCACTGTGAAATCTCGTCCTGTTGCCGAGCCGCAGGCACAACCCAATTTCATTCTCTCTAGCTAGCTCCAGCTTCATAGTCTTGAGATTGAACCCGACTTCCTCTTGTTCGGTGTAGATGACCTCACCGTTTGACTCATAACCACCGAGTGTCCGCCAACTCGCATCCATCAAGCATTACTTTGATTTCCAAAGATCATATTCTCTATTAACTCCATTTCAAACACCAGCCAACAATTCCATTCCATCCATCCCATTACTGATTTCATACCTCGGTAACCACTCGCACTCTCCTACTTCTTCTCGAACACCCACGAGCCATGCAGTCTTCTTGGTAGCAAGACCGACCTTGAACTTGTGAAGAACCGACCTCTCGGGCCTTTTCTCAAACAGTGGGTGTGCCATTTTGCAAACCGATAGTGGTTGTGTAATGGCTGCAAAGCCATACAAACCGCTCCTTCCCCGTAAAACACACACCACATAACATTTTTAATCATTCACAGCTGCAACACCTATCAATCTCTTTAATTTCTCCTCCATTCATCTTCTATTTTAACAGCAGCAACTTCAACTTCTCTTCCTCATTTCTTGCTCAAACTCTGTCTAACACTCTCAAACTCAAATTCGAGCAAAACCCATTCATCCTAATCATTTCATAACTCAAATCCCTCCTTCAATCTTCCTGTTCATCATCGTCAATCAATGACAGAGCTCATCCTTCTTCCACAGTATCAAAACAGGTGAGATGTATTACTGAAAAAGGAAATAAAGACTGAGTTGTCTGAGAAGCAGCTCAGCTTAGTTGATTCTAACAGTACGGACGGATATTGGCACCCGTTAAGATGGATACAGGCAGCCACAACTCATATATGGCTCGTCGGTTCCGAATAACCGACAGCTTAATTCCATGTTCAACTCATTGTCAGTTATGGAGAACTGACGCCTTGACTTCCTATTTGTGCATTCTAGCCGACTCGAAGTATAGCTCGCCTGTGAATTGACCTTTTTGCCTTTTACGCTCCAAATGGACGTTTTCTCCTTCTTTTGCTCATATGACTCCAAAGTACCTAATGAGCTCAAAAGCAAACATAAGATACATAATTTACACGAAAATTCGCAAAGAAAGCATAAATACTAGATATAAAATTAGGTGTTTATCACACCTATCATTCAAGTGAAACCCTAGCTTCAATCATCTTCAATCCTAGCTTCTACAGGTTATGAAAGAAGCTAGAAATGGAGATGGGTGAACCTAGGAGTGGCGAGAGAGGCTGGTGGTGATAGCGACAAGAGATGAAGGTGGTCTGGTGGCTCGATGGTGTCGGGGTGAAGGAAGAAGAGGGGGATGGGTTCTGCAGAGTCGTGGGAAAGAGAGAAGAGAAGAAAGAGAAGAAGGAGAAGAGAAATGGAGTGGGTCGACTAGGGTATAGGTGTATGCAACCGTTGTGAAAGCGCAAAGAAAGTTTGATGAGGAAGGCAAGCGACCATCGGATTTAGTGGGGAAGATGCGAGCGACCGAGGGTGAACCCAGGGCGATTTGGTGTTAGCGGAGGCATCGAGAAATGATGTGAGGCGAAGGAGCGACCGTAGGATGTAGCTGAGACGCGACATCCGAGGCGGCTCGAGGTGAACGGGCTCGGATCGGGTCGTGGGTAGCTCTAGCCCATGTCTTTCTTGTTGGGTTGAAACTGATTCGCGCGCGGGCTTTGGCCTCTCGCTCCATAGATGCTCGTCTCCCATTCTTCGCTCTTTTGGCTCCAGATTCTCCGAGCTTTATTTATTACCTAAAAACACAAAATTAATTAATACAAATATTTATTCTTGAAAACAAAGAAAACACAAGAATCTGGGATAATATCGATTTCTAGCGCAAATGATGAGTAAAATGCCAATAAAAAGGTGTATAAATATGCACTATTTGGCACTCATCAAATACTCCCAAACCTGAATTTTACTTGTCCTCAAGTGAAACAAATTAAGAAATCCTAACTATACCCCGTCGCAGTCTCTCGAATGCATTTAGCGTATGCACTAAGCCTTTAAACCCCTAGGTGTCCTAGTGGGACGAGTTGTAGTCTCGTGAGGGTTTACCAGAGGTGTACCCACAAACCTTCTCCAACTTGAGTGTAAAAGAGTCTCAAGCATCAAGGAGCTATGAGGACATAGAGTTTTCTTGCATGCTAGTAATGAAGTTAGAACTACCAAAGAACGCATTCTCATCCTTAAGTCTTCGAGCGAGAAGTAACCATACCATATGAAAGAATTCGGTTCGATTGTGATCATAAGCCTCGACTTCGCCTCACCATTAGGGTTTTATGATAATTGCACTCAAAAAGATCGTTTTTTAGTCTCTCATGTGCAAAGCAGGAATAAAGAGAGAAATCCGCACACGTTGTAGGTAAGAAGGATAACCTTCCGAAATAATTTCGGAGACTCCACGTAAGTGTGGACAAAAGAATCTTTTTCGATGATCTCTAAGGAAGGAAATCAACCATTAGCAAGGTGGGAGTACTCACTCACTTCTCACCCGATCAAGCAATTAATATCACCCTCTCATAGGAACCATAGAAACGTCTTCAATCTTCGGTCGTCACTTGTTGATGACGAACTTCTAAACTTCACAAAACTTGACAATTTTTTTTAACTTTTCTACTCAAATTCCTTGTTGTTTGGATTTTTTCTTCTTGAACTCTTCTTTACCATGGTGGTAGCAAAAATAAACTACAATATATATATATATATATATATATATATATATATATATATATATATATATATATTTTTTTTCAATAAGTGAAAATAAAAATACAAATAATGAAACAACTAACTCCATGGACAAAGGACTTTAACACTCAATTTTTCCACAACTTGTATTGTCTTGATTTTATAAATTTTATTAATTCTCATACTATTTTCTTTTCTTTGTTGCACATAATCCTTGGACTATATCAAATTTTCTTTCAATATACACGATGATGCTCCGCTCCATGACGATGATGTGTTTCTATTGGTTCTCGTTGATTGAGAGAGAGAGTGATGCTAACTGCAAATCGATATTTAGAAGGAGTTTTCATCTTTAGACGTCACCCTCATGATTGACAAAAACTAGCACTCAAGAGATCCAAAAGTAGTCTTTGAAATTGGTGCGAAAGTTGGGTAGCTCACCATTCCTACCCGGAATTGACGTACGGTGACACACACTCTAACAGCTTTTCTAGAAAGTTGCAAAAATTGAAGGTTGGTGCCTCACTTGATGTAAAATGGGTAGTCTCCACTATGGGTGATCACAATTCTACTACCGAATATCTAACAACACCTAATTTGCCCTCCGGTATGGTTAAATCCAACTTTAACGCTCTAATCAACTAAGAAACCCGATTGCGTTTTCCGGTACTTCTAACTTCTGTTATTTCGTCAGATTCTCTATGTAAACATAGCTAGAAGCATGCTAGTGACTCTAAAATCTCTAAAGTTGGAGGTTTTTATTTACAAAAAGAGTTTTCAATATTTTTTTTTTTTTTTTTTTTTGGAAATAAAAGGTTAAAAAGACTAAAAACTCTATATGCAAATGCACCCCCAAACCTAAATCAAACATTGTCCTCAATGTGTCGACAGATAGGAAAAATTTAAACAGTCACATACCAAGAGAACTATGCTGAGTAGAGAAAAGGGAAGAGATTACCGGATGTCGGCGAAAGCAAGGTTGGAGCTTCATTCATCAAGGCTAAAATCCAACATTCTCAATGGAGATCATATCGGATTAGCACAATATAAGCACAAGAAGGCTCAACCGATTCAAGAAAAGAAAAATTTAACAAGTCCCTTTTGAATTATATACAATGAAAATTCACCATAAACCAACAATCTAAAGAGTTGAGGGTTGACCCAATAGAAAATATATACAAACATCAACAGTCTTACACAAATATAATATGAGAGTGCAAGTAAGATCTTGTGTATGTGAATGAGTTTCCCCCAAACCTAAACTTGTGAACGGATGCGGTTTTTGAGCACAAAATCTTGCAATTTTAAAGGTACATCATGCAAAAGGTCTAACTCAAAATGAGTTTTGCTAAGAACAATGGAGACATACACATTCCAACTGTGGTTCCCTAAAGGTGTCATACTTTGATGCAAAATAGTCCAAGAGGACTTGGGAAGCACAAAGCTCTAAGCCTAAGTTAGGCATTTTCAGAAAAGTTGGTTTTGCAATTTTGTTACAAACTAAACCTAGGTTTGGTGGAGGAGTTTCAATTTGTGATTCAGGAGAGAGGTTAGGTACATCTAAGTTGTTTTCATGTATAAGATCATTTGCACCATCATACACTTTCCTAAAGTCAGAAGAGGGTAAATCATGTTCACCTGCATAGAACAATTCATCAATCTCCATGTCATAATCATCATCACTCTCATGCACAACATAATCAGGAGAGATATCATGCTGTAACCTAGGCATGGAATTAGACACATGCATTGAATCATTTGTGTTAGACAATTGACTATTCTAGGTCACAAAACAGGTGGTAAAGCATGCTCATTTTCACAGGACAATTCCACAGGTTCCACATCAACAGCACATGTATGAATATCAGAAGAAGCATTATTCATAGGGTTCACAGGAGAGGCACTTAATGTCTCTGAACCTAAAGATTCTACTACATTTTCAGAATACACATGCTCTTCATATTCATCATCATCATCATCATATCAAGAATTCATCTCTCCATTCAAAATGGTAGTATTTTTAGTGTACTCATCTACCTCTAGTGGGTATGCATTCCTCATATGGATATTCACTGTATGGTTGTGCATGAGGTTCACTAGGGAAGGGAAATTCAGACATGTTGCTATATGGATGGTCATGCATTGCATTCATTTCAAGCCTAGCATTTTGCTCCATGAGTGTTTCCATTATTGATTGCAAACTAGGAGTTGGGGAGTATAAAATTGTTCATCTCCCACTGTGGTGAATGATGCATGTGTGCAGGTTGATTATGGTCCCAATGATTGCCAGCATAGTCACTTCTAGACAATTCGTACATTGGATTATCATGGTTTTCCCTAGGATTTGTCTAAAATCATGCAAAATATAGAGTTCTCGAGCAGGGTGGCTTAAGCTACCACATAAGGTACAAGCATACATTTCATATCGCCTAGGGAAATTAGATTTGACAGATTGCTCATGTAATTGCCTTTCTAAAGCAGATACTTGAGCTTCTAATTGATCTAAAAGTGATGGTGGGTATGAGGAAAGTGTTCATTCTCAGCTTTGTGGTGGATGATACATGTGCTCATAATGATTAGGGTATGTGAGGTCGGGGCCACGAGAAGGCTCATAATAATTCCTAAAATCACTATGGCATGTGGGAGTTCATCTTGTGAAGCATGCCCGTAAGAAAGCTCTCTAATGGATTTGTTTGTATCATGTTGCAGACCAAAATCCTGACATGATTTAGCACTCAAATTGAACTCAAAACTTAGTTTGGTTTGTGTGGGCTTTGATTTGGTTTAAATGGGATTCATTTTGGTTTTTGTGGGCTCCTTTGGTTTATTGGGATTAGTTGGGTTATGCGCAACCCAGCTATGTGAAATTTGCATAGCCCAGCTGCACATCCCAGCTATGAAAGCCAAGTTAAGTGGGCTAAATGTTATTGCACAGCCAGTTGCTCAGTCTAAATCAGCAGCCCAGGTTATGTTTAAACAGCCCAGCAGATCAGCTGAAGTGGGCTTAACTGTCAAAGGTTTGCTTCAGCCCAGCTGTGTGCAGCTTAGGTGGGCTTAGTCTATTGCACAGCCCAGTTTGGGTGTGGGCTCTAGGTTATGATCGGCCCGGGTTGTGGGCTTGAGGCGGAATGCAAAAATAGAGCCCGGTTGTTGGGAGAAAAGGTACGGCCCAGGTATGTGGGCTGAAAGTTTAGTGTTAAGGGCACATGCCAGTGGAACTGTCTATCAACACGGCGAAGCGGCTTCTTGTTGCGGCTGGTTAGGATTTTTGTGCGGGGTTTCAAAGACAAATTTGAGTTGCAGAGCAAGGACAACTCAAGGAAGCTCAACTTGTACACAACACGGCTTGATTATGTGCCTGAGTAGAGCAGATTCACAATTTCTCACAAAATGATACGGCGATGGTTGTGCGGGGCTGGTCTATGCTCGGCACAACTTACACTTGTACACAAAGCACGCCTAGCATGTTTGTGCGGATCACGGCAAAGACGGGCAATGTCTTTGGTCTCAACACAAGACACTAGTTTGAACACGGCACTAGAAAACCGGATAGTTACGATCGGCTTGTGCCCGGAGTTGGCGATTGCACAAATTGGCTAAGAAATTTTGTGAAGTGCGCGGGGTTGAGGTTGTGCTCACTCAATGGTGAAGCATGTGCCGAGGGTAGTGTGTTTGAAAATCAAGGGCTAAGTGCTATTCACCGGCCTCGCTACTTCACATTCATTCAAGCACAAAGATCTCACACACAGCGGGGCATATAAACTTCACGGTATGTCAGTTAACGGATCGGCTCAATGTGAGAATCGGCTTTCTGATGCAAGCAAAAAAAAAAGGCAGCCAATGAATAGTGCCAGTCTTCTACAACACCTCAGAGGGTGTAAACAAGGTCAGTTGACCTCAAACAAGGCTTGCAGCAAATTTTCACAGGCTAGTTTCAGGTTATACATAAGCACAGGGACCAAATTTGGTGGCTCACTGGTCGGCTCGGGGCCAGTTAAGGCTTGCAATCAGCCAAGCGAGATCAAAATGGGTTATGCTCAGTTGATTTCCACTGGGGTAGCTCAGCTAACTTGGGTTTCCAAGTTAAACTCAAAACTTGCAGCTACAGGGGCTTGCAAGGGGAGCAGGATTATCAAGCGATCGGGGTTATCACATAAGCATGCAAATATCGTGAGGTTTTGTGCTCACAACACCCCTTTAGAGCTAAGCTATTATGTCAATTAGATTAAGGCAAGGTAGCCAAGGCAGGGTCAAAATGGGTTATGCTCACACTATATGCACTACCAGCTCAGGGCAGATGGGTCTAAGAGTTACATCACTCACAGAGCAATGACTCTAGGTGAGCTTGTGAACCATTAAACAAGCAAGCATGCTAACTCAGTTATGTAAACAAGGGTAGAAATACATTACCGCGGTATAAAAACTCGGGTTTAGGCAATTCCACCCTGGTTTTGCTACTCCTTGTTCTTTCCTTGAGCTTGCTAAGTTTAGCACAGCTTGTACCTGTTACTCAACAACAATCTTCAGTGCTCAATACTGTATAATCAAGCCAAGAAAGCACTACTTGCAATATGAAAAGCGATGTTTGTACTTGGTTATCCTGTTGTGGGCAGACCAAGCTACAGGGAATGAGATACTTATCTAATGACACAGATGAGTTACAGGGGATGATAAATGCAAATGCAAGTGAATTAAGCTTAAGAGGTGACCAAGATGCATACAAGAGATGATGAGCTAAAATAAGTTGTGACGAATACTAGTCCTAACAAAGATGCCGATATATATACGAGATGCGAAGTGATAATTCACTAAGCTACAGATGCAATGACAGGGAAAAATCAAGAGTTAAGCTCAGTTTAAAACAAATCAGTGCAAAAGAGCAAAGGTTGTAAAGCACATATATACAATGGATGACTGAAAATCAGTAAAGCAAGTTAAAGATCAACAGGGCACACGCCAAGTCCCCGGCAGCGGCGCCAAAAACTTGGTAGGCCTGGAAAGATGTTTATATTAATGCCTACGAGTAATAACCGCAAGTGCACGGCGTCTATCGGAGACGTGGCAAGTACGGGTCGAACCACAGAGACTTGTGGTGCTCTGATTTGATCTAAAGGCTTCCTAAACTGAATTTCAGGTGATAATGTGTAACACAGGGGGTTTTGTGCCGATACGGCTGAGATGGTATTGTGACAATGAACTAAGGAATGATAAACAGTGACAATGGGGATACTAGGGTCTTCAAATCCACCTTTAACCTACACTATGTTTTCAACTCATGATATTGTTCTTGTCTTTATGACAGATAAGGGAGAGGTGTCAACTCTGCTCCATGTCTAAGATGTTTCTCCGATTGATAGCTTAATCACAACTATGGTATCTTTCCCAAGCATTACCTGTCTATTTAGAGTACAACTAATCTGAAGATTGATAACAATCTAATTAGGCTTGAGTTGCAGCATAATCATCACAGGGGTATTCTAACTACAGTGCATACATGGCATGCACTGTGAGAGCAAAGCAGTGACATGCTAAGATTAAAATCTATCTTAGGAAGTATTTAAGCATTCAAGAATCAACATTGAGAGTATGAGAAACACAATAGCAAGTTAGGGTTTCATCTGAACCCTAGCAATTTAAATTAAAACATGATATGAACAATTAAACTACAATTTAAACCTAATTGGTGCTCTGGCTAGCCCAGGCATGCATTTTTTCACAAACCCCTCATTCTATTTATACATGCAGTTCAATAACAAACCCTAATTCCTTAAAAAATGAAATTAATTGCAATGACTTCTCACCCATACTCTGCATCGGTTGTTGGCTCTACTCATGCTTCTCTGACCTCTGAATCGACCATGCACAATGGGTTTGGTGAAACCCTAGCTTCAATCATCTTCAATCCTAGCTTCTAGGTTATGAAAGAAGCTAGAAATGGAGATGGGTGAACCTAGGGTGGCGGAGAGAGCTGGTGGTGATAGCGACAAGAGATGAAGGTGGTCTGGTGGCTCTGATGGTGTCGGGGTGAAGGAAGAAGAGGGGATGGGTTCTGCAGAGTCGTGGGAAAGAGAGAAGAGAAGAGAAGAAAGAGAAGAAGGAGAAGAGAAATGGAGTGGGTCGACTAGGGTATAGGTGTATGCAACTTCGTTTGTGAAGCGGCGAAGAAAGTTTGATGAGGAAGGCAAAGCGACCATCGGATTTAGTGGGGAAGATCTCGAGTGGCCGAGGGTGAACCAGGGCGATTTGGTGTTAGCGGAGGCATCGAGAAATGATGTGAGCGAAGGAGCGACCGTAGGATGTAGCTAGACGCGATACGAACGGCTCGAGGTGAACGGCTCGGATCCGGGTCGTGGGTAGCTCTAGCCCATGTCTTTCTTGTTGGGTTGAAAGCGGTTGCGCGCGGGCTTTGGCTATCTCTGCTCCATAGATGCTCGTCTCCCATTCTTCGCTCTTTTGGCTCCTCGGATTCTCCGACTTTATTTATTACCTAAAAACACAAAATTAATTAATACAAATATTTATTCTTGAAAACAAAGAAAACACGACAAGCTCCTTTGAGTGTGATCAAGGGGAGACGGCGACATCAAGAGGAGTATCTAATTAATGATGCAATTTCAACATCAAAGTGTGTTGAACTCTTTTCCCCTTTCACCGATTTTACTTTCTCCACTAGGTTTTGTTACTCGGCAAGGTTTTAATGAGACGACATCAAGATTGTAATTAATTTGTCGATTGAGTTTATTCATTTCTTATAGGTTTTTTATGTTTTAGGAGTTTTGAAGCAAGAACATACATGGTCAACTTTAACAGAGCAACTTTACTACGACTCTATCTTATACTCCTTGGTCAACTTTAACAGAGCAACTTTACTACGACTCTATCTTATACTCCTTTTCCTTCATCAAGATTTTATCCCATATTTTGAAATTTGACTACTACACTACAACTACAAGGAAAATATGCAATGGGACTGCCACCTTGTGGATAATATTTTTTTTTCTCTTTCTTTCTCTTGTTTTTTTCTTTCACCTTAAACACGTGCCCATTTGTTCCCGCCGGTGCATAGACATGAAGCCTATTATTGGGGCGTCACATTTCAATAGAGGGGCTTCACCTAATAGGACAAAAATGGGTCACCCATAAGTAATTTCAAAAACCCCTTATCTAAAATAATTTTATAATGACTAAACAACCCTTATGTGGTTGGTGCTAATAATCTAACTAACTAATAATTAGATTGATAAGATTTTTTTATATAATTAGTGATAAAAAATCATATTAAGTGATTTTGGTGGGAAGAAAAAGTTTGAAAAAATGAGAAATTTTAGAGATTTTTTTCTAACTAAAACCCTAGATTTTAAATCACCCAACCAATGTTCTTTTTATTTCTCAAAATTGATGAAAGTAAGTAAAAAAAAATTGAAAATTTTAGCTTTTCAGAGCGGTTTACGGTTGGGTTTTTCCTTCGTAGCCAACCGTAAGACAAATTTACGGTTAGGTGATGATGAACACCTAACCGTAACTAGGTAAAATTAGGAAAACCCAATTTTAAACCAGTTACGGCTGGGTTTTTTTTGGTCAAAACCCAACTGTAAATCAGTTACGGCTGGGTTGTTTTTTGTCGAACGCAACTGTAAAACAGTTACGGCTGGGTTTTTTTTTGTCGAACCCAACTGTAAAACAATTACTGCTGGGTTTTTTGTGATCGAACCTAACTGTAAATCAGTTACAACTAGGTTTTTTTTTTGTCGAACCCAACTGTAAAACAGTTACGGTTGGTTTTTTTTAAGGAAAACCCAACCGTAACTGGTTCTGAAACCTAATTTTTCTACGGTTTCAATCAATCTAACCATTTCAGATGCAATTGGTTTGTTGATTACCATCACTTCTATCAATATGCTTCTTCCCAACCTTTAATAGAGAATTCAATCGACGATTATAAGTTTTTCGAACCGTCGATTGATCGAAGATGGTGAAATGATTTTGATTGAAAAAAATATGAGGGAATAATTTATGGTTGATGAAGGAGAGGAAGTTAAGAAGAAGAAGAGGAGGAGGAGCAGATCTTTGAATGAGAATTAGGTTTTGATTTTATTTTTAGTTTTTAGGTTGTGGTAATTGAATATTTGTCCCTACTTTTGATGGGCTATACAAATATCCTTATCACATAATAAATATGTCCATCTCCTTGTACAAGCCCATCGGGGGCCCAATACCAAATTATGGACTTCCAAATATACCCCCACTATATATTCAATTACAAAACCAAATTTCAGTTATAAACGGAATCAAAACGGAAAGAGAGAGAGAGAGTTTCAGCTGCAGATGAGAGCTGAATTCGTGAAAAAAATTTGAATTTTTTTTCTGTGAATCGACGAGAGCTAACAGATATTGTAGTTTTTTTTTTCTCCTTCATATTCTTCATCTTAATCAACAGAATCAGAGATTTTCAGTCAGTTTTTCAATTATTATTAATCAACAGAAACCAATAGATCTGTTTTCCTGAAACAAATTGGTAATATTGATGTTTATTTGAAGATTAATAAAGTTTTTTTTTTTGATGATTGCATGTCAGTTTCATAGATTTATATTTCCTTACTTTTGATTTCAGTTTTTTGTTGATGTTGCAGAGATCGTGGTTTATGTGGAAGATTGATTTCGTGATTATTCTGTTAGATTGATTGGGTGATATTGATATAGTTTGAATTCGAGATCCTTATTCATCTCTTAAACAGGTACGTTTTGATTTGTTATTTATTATGTTTTTTTCTTAGATCTGCTCATCAATTTTGGTTTTATGTTTATGCTGAAATGTTGAAGAATCTTGTTTGTCTGATTATGTTTTTGATGAGATGTTGATATTATTTTGGATCAACCTTGACTGTTGATACAAAAACTGAGATGATTTTTAGTTTATTTGTGTCAACTGTTGTTGTTGATCCAAATTTCTGAACACAAAATATTTGTATTTTGTGTTTTTATTTCTTCGGTAGATTGCAATTAATGATTATGCATTCATTTTGTTGATAATGTAGCTTTTATTTTAGGTTTCTCACATTCTACATTGAATTTAACTTTCACGAGGGGGCGTAGCCCCCGAGTGAGGTGCGACGTAATACTATATGTAACTTAGGGTTGTTTAGACTGCTTTATTTTTGGTTTGCATTGATATTCATGCTTTAACTACCTCTTGTTGGGTCAACTGTGATATTTTTACACAGATTTATTGGATCAACTGTGATTGTTGATCCAAAACTGTGATTGTTTATTCATATTTATTGGATCAACTGTGATTGTTGATCCATATTTATTGATCCAAAACTATGATTGCTTACAGCATTTATTGGATGCTGTGATTGTTGATCCAAAACTGTGATTGTTGATTCATATTTATTTGAGCAACTGTGATTGTTGATCCATATTTATTGGATCAACTATGATTGTTGATCCATATTTTCTGAATACTACTATCTGTTATTGTTTGTTGCAGGCCAAAGATGGTTGTTGTAGAGTTCAAATTTTGCAATCAGACTGTCTCGCATCCTGTTTCAGGATCAACTACTGTCAAGGAAATGATAAGTGTGGTGAAGCAAAAGTGACCTTATGTTCCTGAATACCTCATTCTTTTTGGTTACACTGTAGAAGGGATCTCAAATGTCATCAATCACGATTTGGACTTGAGGTTTTTCATTCACTACTGCACCTCACAAGGGATTGACTTGGTGAAGTTTGAAATCCAGTTACGGACTTGTGTTGATTTTATTTCTTCATCATCTTCTTCTGCTCATGGTCCTGCTTCTTCGTCATCATCAAGTTGTATTTCAAGCGATGAGGTAGTTGTAGTGGAAGACGTCACTGATGATGCGCGTTTGATCAAAAAGGTCCCGAAGAAGTCTGATGCTTGGGTCAACATCTTAACTGGAGTAGGGCAGTTTTTTGAAGGTGGTATTAAAGAAGTTAAGGATTCTGTTACTAATTATGAAAATGTAGTGGTCGCAAATACAAATTAAAGAAGAGTGACCTTGTACGATACACTGTGGAGTGTAAGTTCAAAAATAAGGAAAATTGTCGCTGGAGGTTTCACGCCTCTCTCCTCGCCAATACAAAAGGTGTATTTCAATGCAAGAGATATATTGGAGAGCATTCATGTAGTTTAGCTTGTTCAGACCCATCAAAAGTTAGGATGAGAAAATCGTTTATGAAGGATATATTGGCAGATGATTTACGAGCATCTAAGAAGAAGAAGACTGCTTATGATGTTATAGATTTAATCTGAATGGAATATGGAGTTGACCTCACGTATAGTCAGGCATACCACGGTTTACAATTCACCAAGCGATTTCTTTGGGGTGATGACATCAAGTCTTATTCAGATTTTGTTTGGTATAAAGATTCCATTGAACATTACAATCCTGGAAGCGTCGTGAATTTTGAGTATGATAGTGGGACGCGTCGGTTCAAAAGGTTTTTCGTGGCTTTTGAAGCTTCTATAACTGGTTTCAACAATTACTGACGTCCGTTGCTATTTATCGATTGTACCTTTCTCACTGGGAAGTTCAAAGGTGGTCTTATGGTTGCTTGCGGCAAAACTGGTAACCAAGGTGTGATTTTTAACCTTTTAATTTTTTTTCATTTTGTATCCATGAATGTTTAACTTCTTACTGTTGATCCATTATTATGCATTCATTTTCTTGATAAATGTAGATTTTATTTTAGGTGCGACGTAATACTATATGTAGATTAGGTTACTTTAGACTGCTTTCTTTTTGGTTTTGCATTGAAATTCATGCTTTAACTACCTCTTGTTTATTGGATCAATTGTGACTGTTGATCCAAAACTATGATTGCTTACACAGATTCATTGGATCAACTGTCATTGTTGATCCAACTAAAATGGATCAACTTCTACTGTTGATCCAACTGAAATGGATCAACTTTGTTTGTTGACACTAGTTACTGTTCACTTATTTTTGTTTTTTGGTTTTTGTAGGGATCTATCCAGTTGCATTTGGAATTGTAGAAAGTGAAAATTGTGAGAGTTGGGAATGGTTCTTAACCAATTTGAAGGGTATTATTCGTGAAGATCGTCCACTGACCATCATATCAGATCGTGGAATCGGCCTTTTGAAGCATGTGCCTGTAGTCTTCCCAAAGGCTTTCCATTCCTACTATTTGTACCATATGAATGGAAATATTCCTATTCCAAAGGGCAAGAGCAGACAAACTGCAGTCAAGTTATTCGAAGAGTGCTACACTGCATTAACAAAGGAAAAATTTTATGCTGCTGCGAAGAGTATGAGTAATCTAAAGTTGGATTCAGTGGTTGCTTGGATGATGAATATTCCATTCGAGAATTGGGCTGCTCATGCATTTCTAGGAGAAAGGTGGGGTGAGAACACATCTAATATTGCTGAGAGTTTTAACAACGTCATTAAGCATGATAAGCCGCTTCCAGCACTTGAGATTGTCGATGTTATTTGTGCTAAGGTAATGGAGCAGAATTACAAGAGGTTAGTGGAATCTAACAAGTGGAATATAAGGCTCACTCCTCGTATGCAAGCAAGGCTTAACAAGAGGATAAACGACTGCCGTTCATACAAGTTTCGGAGAGAAAGTGAGAAGGTATTTGAGATTATTTCTCCAATAGGGAAGCATACTGTCGACTTGGATTCTAGAACTTGCAGCTGCAAATGGTGGCAAAAACATAGCTTTCCTCGCACTCATGCAATGAAAGCAATGTTGCAGATTGGAGATGATGAACCGTACAACTACATTAGCCCTTACTATACTTCTGACTACTATAGAAGGTTGTACTCTCGACCCATATATCTTATTCCTGACTTTGAGAAGCCACCTGGAATTAATGAAAAGGGGTATATTTTGCCTCCCAATGGTGGTCGAGAACAAGCTGAAAGGCCTAAAGGTGTTAGGTACAGGGGTTCTCGTGAAAAGGTGCGCAAGAAGAGGAAGTGTGGCCAATGTGGGATGCTCACCTTTCACAACCGTCGAACATGTCACAGACCTCCTTTGGCTCCTCATGCACCAACGTTTCACAAGGAGTCTCATTCCAGGATGATCAACTTCTTGAAGAGGATGTTGTTCTGAAGTTTTTGTGGTGTTTTCGTATTCTGAACAACTTGTTTTAGGTTTCTTACTAGTTGGGTGTTTCTTTTTCTTTTTTGGTTTGCACTTGTTATGAATTTAATGACACTTGCATTGTTATCTGTTTTTATGAATTTTATTGTTTTGTTTCTTAAGTATATGTCAGTTGGCAGGTTCCAGGTTTATTGATTTTTACAGGGTGTTGACACTATTTGTGTGGAAACATTGTTCCTGGGTTCCAACTTATTTTGGATCAACAATGGTTGTTGATCCAACCTATCTGGATCAACAATGGTTGTTTATCCACCTTATTTGGATCAACAATGGTTGTTGACATATAATACAAAGAGAAAATTTGCATGGTCCTATCTGTATTTGCTAGTAAACTCCTCAAGCTATACATACCTGTAACATTCATTCATAATCAGGCCAACTTAATTGTATCAACAATGGTTGTTGACACACAAAACAAACAAAAAAATTGCATGGTTCTATCTGTATTTGCTAGTAAACTCCTCAAGCTATATATACCTGTAACATTCATTCATAATCAGACAACAAATACATCCATAATAATTCATTCATAATGGTTCATAATAATTCAATCAGACCTACAATAAGATTTACTTACTAAGATAAGTATTTTTAAAACTACAGTTAGATTTTTTTTACAGACCATGAACAGACTATGACATCAAGCTCATTCTAATGGTTCAGATAATTGTTCAACTACTGGATCAACCACTGGTTCAACTGAGTCTTGCAATTGGATTATTTGTTGAATAGAGTCAGTAGCTGAATCAGGAAGTTGTTCCGGTTTCTTCCATGAACCCAATTCTGCCAAGATTCTTGCTGCAATCTTCACTCTCTTCTTATCCAACTTCTCATCCAAGTTAGTGATTTCAGAGAGGTGTTCACAGTTTCCACGCTTCACCAAATTCTTCATGTACATGCAAGTGTGCAATGCACAGTCGTATCCGTCCTGTGCTGGTACAGTGCAATGTGAAAATCTTGCAACTCTAGTTTGTCCTTGTTCCTCTCATACAACTCTCTCAAGAATATCGTGTTGTGGACAAACATTTTAATTTGAGCCTTCCCCATGTAATGAATCTCATGCTTGTCACAATCAAGAAGGATATTTTCTTCCTCTAGTTCCTTTATATTATGCCTCTCTTCTTCCAGTTCTCTTGCAGGTGCCAATAGGTCAATTAAATAGTTCTCCTCAGGAGACACTGGATCAACAAAGTCTTGATGAAACTGCAAATCATGATCAACACAAATCAAAATAGTTTTAGACACTAAAACTGGATCAACATTGGTTGTTGATCCCATTCACATGGATCAACTTCCATTGTTGATCCACATAAAACTGATACTAAAACTGGAACAACAATGGTTGTTGATCCCATTCACATGGATCAACTTCCATTGTTGATCCACAGAAAACTGATACTAAAACTGGATCAACATTGGCTGTTGACCCCATTCACTTGGATCAACTTCCATTGTTGATCCACAAAAAAAGTAGTACATTTGTAATAGTAAAGATAAATATAGTAAAAAAAATTACTGGACGGTTGAACCAAGTCATATCGATTGCATTCTTGTTGATTTTTTTGCCAAAATCACTTACAAGCTTCTTGCACAACTTGTGCTGGTTCCATCGTAGGAATCTCGGAGTTGCATTTTCAAAATTCTTCCTTTTGTCGATGTACTTATCGGTATGTTCGCAGAACCAACACTGCATAATATAAACAACAAGGTTAGTTTTATCCAATTGTATGCATTTCACTCTCTACAACATTTTACTTTCACAAAATTAACATTTTTTCTTACCACAAGGAGAGTTGTGAAGCCAGCGATAGTTAATTGATTGTCTTTCTTTTTTCCCAAGTTTGAAATCAAATGTTCCACAACGTGATCCGGCCATGACACTTTGTCCATCAGTAAGATACGAGGCAACAATTTCTTCGGGAAGCTTGTCATTCCAGCATTCGGGAATAAGAAAACCGTACATAACCACATAGCGAAAAGTCTCACAAAATGCACCGGATCGGACTCATGTTCTGCTGCCCTTTTCAGTTTGCTTACAACCTCATTCTTCAATATTGGATCTGGGCAATCTGCTGGTCTATCTGGTCTGAACTTTTTATTTAAGAATTCGCTGTAGTCAAGTCCTTTCTTCGGTTGCAGTTGCTGCTTCAATTCTTCACTCTCTATCAGTCTTCTCATCTTGAATATCAAAGCGAAATCTCTTGCTTACAGAGAACACTCTTCGGATTATTTAAATTTGAACTTTCTGGTTTCTTTATTAAATGCACCCATCAGCCGCTGCATTGCAAGATTAATTTTCTTCAACCAGTTATCACTCATAATTTCAGTTATGTCTATTACGTAGAATGGGATGATTAAGTCCCAGAAAGGAGATTCCTTCAGTGCTTGTGCAAGCCTCAGTTTCTGCTCATCATTTTCCCCTTCTACTTCAAACAGTTTGCATAGAGAATTCCCCATTTCAACCAATGGTTGGAGACCTGCTTTGAATTTCTTTTCTTTGGCTCTTGACTTGCCTGCATACATGAAACTCAAATCATTTTCATTTTCATTTTTGACAATAATCTTTTGTTTTCTCACATTCTAACCCCCTCGTGAGGTGCGACGTATAAATATGTGTAATCACAGTTCATGCTTTAACTACCTCTTATTGGATCAAATGTGATATTTTACACAGATTTATTGGATCAACTGTGGTTGTTTACACATATTTATTGGATCAATTGTGACTGTTGATCCAAAACTATGATTGATTACACATATTTATTGTATCAACTGTGACTGTTGATCCAAAACTATGATTGATTACACATATTTATTGTATCAACTGTGACTGTTAATCCAAAACTATGATTGCTTACACTTGTTATTTCATTAAAGAGTCAATGTTTACACATATTATTTCATTAAAGAGTCAATGTTTTTACCTTTCAGCTCTGGCTCTGGTTTGCTCTCCTCTTCGTCCGATTCTTGATTCTCTTCATCTGATTTTTGTTGCCCTTCTTCATCAGATTCTGATTCCGATTCTTCCTCAACGACCTTCTTGTTTTTCACCTTTTGTTGTGGTTTTGCTTTTGGCCTTGACCCGCCTACATACATGAAGCTCAATCATTTTGTTTTCAATATTTCAAACAACATAGTTAGATATACCAGCACACATATCATTTTGTTATATCATTTTGCTTTCGGCCTGTTGTTGTAAAAAATATAGCAATCTATTTTTTTTTACCTTTTACGACTTTCTTCGGTTTGCCCTTTTCTGCTTCTTTTTCAGATTTATCTTTCTCTTCTTCCGACTCTTGATCATCTGATTCTTCTTGCCCTTCTTCTTCTTCGGATTCTGATTCCGATTCTTCTTGTTCTTCCTCAATTATCTTCTTGCTTTTCACCTTTTGTTGTGGCTTTGCTTTCGCCCTTGACCCGCCTACATACATGAAGCTCAATCATTTACATTTTGTTTTCGATATTTTAAACAACATTGTTATATATATCAGCACAAATATTACAATCTATGTTTTTACCTTTGACGACTTTCTTCGGTTTACCCTTTTCTGATTCTTTTTCAGATTTATCTTCCTCTTCTTCCGACTCTCGATCATCTGATTCTTCTTGCCCTTCTTCTTCTTCGGATTCTGATTCTGATTGTTCTGGTTCTTCCTTAGCTTTCTTCTTTTGTTTCACCTTTCGTTGTTGTTCTTCATTTGTATTCTTGTTCTTCCTCTTTCTTGTTGGCTCTTCTTCAATTTTCTTCTTGGTCTTCACATTTTGTTTTGGTTCTTTAGCTTGCTTAATCTCTTGCATGACTTTTTCATCTTGATTCTGCTTTTTTATCCTTGGTGATCTCCTATGCATTATGTTTTCTCAACCTGAGTTCAACAATTATTATAGTTAGCATTCATATTTTCATAGTAGAAAACTACATAACTAGCAACCATTTCAGTTTTATGGATCAACTACTCTTGTTTATCCCCTAAATTGGATCAACTTCTACCGTTGATCCCTTTTTATGTGGATCAACTACTGCTATTGATACAAAAATATCTAAAAATCATTCAGAAATAAATTAACAGTAGAACAAATTTGCATACAATGGATCAACTTCTATTGTTTATCCTATTTTTATTTGGATCAACTGCAGTTGTTTATCCCCTAAATTGGATCAACTTTTATTGTTGATCCCTTTCATTTGGATCAACTACAGCTGTTGATACAAAAATATCTAAAAATAATTCAGAAACACATTAACAGTAGAACAAATTTGCATTCAATGGATCAACTTGTATTGTTTATCCTATTTTTGTTTGGATCAACTGCTATTGTTTATCCCCTAAATTGGATCAACTCCTACTGTTGATCCAATTTTTATTTGGATCAACTACTGCTGTTGATCCCCTAAATTGAACAAAAATATCTAAACCAACCAAACCTCCAGAATCACATTTTTCAGTTGAATAAATTTACCAGTTGAACAAATTTGCATACAAGATCACTAGCATATTCAACGTAGAAAAATAATATTTTCAACTTCTCACATTTTTCAGCATCTCAGCAAAACATTCAAAATCAACATAACTAGCATATTCAACCTAACAACAATTTGAAGCAAAGATTAGAAGCAAAACATTCAAAAATCACCAAATCATGCTTGTTTTAGTCACAAACAGAGTATCAGATTTGACCAAATCTAACAAAAATCTCAAGAACTCTAACCAAAAATCAAAACAAGACCAAAATCAAAGGGTAAATCAAAAGCCTTTTACCTGTTCAAATTGAAATCTTCAGTGAAACGAACTTGATTAACTTTCCGTTCGCTGCTTTCTGTTGATTATGAAAGATATACGGCTGCTTTTTGTTGTTGATGAAACGAAATGAAACTAGGTTAACTTTCAGTTTCTGTTCTTCATCAGAGACTAGTGGATTTATTAAAGGGCGATTGATTTTGAGTAACGGCTAGTGTATTAATGGTTGATTTTGAGTAACGACTAGTGGATTTATTCCATCAATTTCAATTTTTTTTTTGGTTTTCAGTTTCAGATCGTGGGAGCGATGGAAACGAGGGAGAGAAGAGTGAGTTGGTGAGAGAAACGAATAACTGAAATGGAAATAAAAGTATCCGATCTTGTTTAGTGTGAAATTTATAGGGGGCATTTTAGTAATCTAATAATTCCGGATTTTAATTCCTAAAATTGGTAGGGATATATTTATTTTGGGGAAGGATATATTTGTTGGGTTCTAAAAGTAGGGACATATAAATAATGTACCCTTTAGGTTTTGATTTTAGTTTAAGGATACATTTGATATTGAATCAAGAATACCCATAACTAATCTTTTGGTCACTAGAAATCCAAGTGAAGCCCCTCTATTGGAATGTGACGTCCCAATAATAGGCTTCATAGACATAGCGCCCACAAAAACTCGCCTTTGGGTCTGCTCCACCTATAGGGCCGGGGACTACCCGCGATTGAGCTTATCCGGGTTTTTGCCCGAAGAAAAACACTCATCTACTACCTTTTGTATCCCACATAACCATAACCAGGGATCTAGAGGTTCTGATCATTTTTCTTCTTCTACTTCTGAAATCAAATCACCATCATTCATTAATGGAGACTTCATCTGAAGTACAACAAGAGAACAAGAAAGCATCTATAATTGATGGTAAAGCCATAGCTCAAACCATACATTCTGAAATCACTGCTGAGGTTAAACTTCTTATTGAGAAATATGGCAAGGTATAACATACATACAATTCACCTCCCCCTCTCTAAATTTTGTTGATCTATAATTTTCATCAAACCTTAACTTATTATTGAAGTCAATTTCATTCCCCAAAGCAGTTGTTGTTTGAATTTGATGATTTCTTTTGCATTTTGAACTCAGGCTCCTGGACTTGCTGTAGTTATAGTAGGCAGTAGGAAAGATTCTCAGACGTATGTGAATATGAAAAGAAAGGCTTGTGCTGAAGTTGGGATTAAGTCCTTTAATGTTGATCTTCCTGAACAAAGCTCCGAAGCTGAAGTCATTGCAAAAGTTCACGAGTTAAATGCTAATCCTGACGTCCATGGTTAGTCCTAAATTACTTGCTCTATGCTATTAAACTTAATTAGTTGCTTGGCGTGTTTGTCACCCGCATATGAAACGCCCTTTGTCTTCCCTAGAAGGCGCATGTGCAAGGTTGGGTCTATCCAAGATTCAACCTTTTTTATGTCAATATGTCTAGTTTGTAATTGATTTTAGAGTGAAATCCTCAGATTCATTATAACGAATGTTGTATTACTTGACGGCGAACATGGAGGGAAAGTGAGTTTCTGGAACATCGGTACCAAATAGGTCTCGGTTAGCTGTACATTCTTACATAGCTTGTACTTTCTAACAATGTTGAATTACTTTCTAACAATGTTTTCGGTCTGGTATATTGATCAGGACGAAAAGGATAGGTATTTCCATTCTTTATACCCATATATCACGACAATGATCATCATTACCTCCTTTAAACCAATCTTTTTTGGTATTAACTGAGAACTTTTAGTTTATAGAATAAAGAAGGAAGAAAGAGGAAACTGAATGTAGATGTTTATTGCAAACTGCAAACCTATGGTTTGTAAGTGTCAAACTTGGGTCATAGGATATTATTCAGCATCAAACGATTGGTGTTCTTTTAATATTCTGGTTGACTGATCATTAATCCGATTTTCTTTTACTTGTTTTTTGTTAGGATGATACGGCTTTCGCGTTTTCTTAATCTAGTTATACGTTTGTTTGCTTAGAGGCTGTGGTTTATGCTTTTGGTAGGAATACTGGTACAACTCCCCTTGCCTAGCCATATAGGTGAAGAAAACGTGTTGAGTGAGGTCAGTATCGAGAAGGACGTAGATGGATTTCATCCTTTGAATATTGGTAAACTTGCAATGAAAGGCAGAGAACCCCTATTTCAGCCTTGCACCCCAAAGGTATTATTATACTTTTTTTTTTTTTTTTTTTTTCTTACCTTGTGCTGTTTGTTTTTGGGTAAGACAGTTGTTTCAAGAAACGATTTATCTTACTGAAAGAATGTAAAAATTATGTCAACAATTTTTTCAGTCTGAACTTGTACAAAGACTTTTTTAGGCCTTCAGCTAGTGTTTTGTTTTGAAAAATGTTGTGCTTTTGTACAGGGATGCCTTGAACTATTAAGTCGTAGTGGTATAAGTGTGAAGGGCAAGAGGGCAGTTGTTGTTGGTAGAAGTAATATAGTTGGTTTACCCGTTTCATTGCTTCTTCTGAAAGCTGATGCTACTGTTACTATCGTTCACTCACGTACTAGTGCTGCTGATTCTGAAAGCATCATCCGTGAAGCAGACATTGTGATTGCTGCTGCCGGACAAGCAAATATGGTATGAGAGATTCATTTTATGCTTCATTTCATTTTTCATTGCTTCTTCAGTTCTAGTATTTCGATTAGATGGTTAAGCTTACATGAAGTTGAGTTTCAGCCTATTGCTGTATGCCACTGAAATTTTACATCCTTAATTGCTGGTCTACAGTCTCTAAATTGATATGTAACATATAATAAGCCAAAATATCCTTGTTAACTTTAAAGCTTAAGCCTGTTGCTGGGGGAACCCCTTAGAAGAAAGGAGTGAAGAAGGTTGTTACCACTGTATAATTTGGGGGCTGTTACTGTTATTTCAATTCGTAATGGTTGTTTTAACATTTTTCTTTAAAGAAGACTATATCTGTCATGAAATAAAATATTTTTTTTATAGAACTGTTATAATAGAAATGATCTGGGAACTCTAAAGTAGTGTTGTTACTACTGAGCAACCGTAAAACAGCTAGTGTTACATATTTTGTAGTAGAAGTGCGTACTGTCAAGTTGTTTTACTTACTTTTTTTAAAGTTCAAGTGAGTAGCATCCTGCCTAAAATATCAACCTCACATCATAAAGCAAATACAAACCATCTGTATGACTTGCAAAATTTGAATGTAGTGTTTTAATCTCCCCGTTCTTTTGAATTCCTTTGACTTGAACCATAACTAGTACATCGGTTGTTTTTCAGATTAAGGGTGATTGGATTAAACCCGGTGCTGCTGTTATTGATGTTGGGACAAATGCTGTGGATGACCCAAGTAGAAAGTCAGGTTACAGGCTAGTGGGGGACGTGGACTTTAAACAGGTATGTAAGGTAGCGGGATGGGTAACTCCAGTTCCTGGAGGTGTAGGCCCAATGACTGTTGCGATGCTGCTCAGGAATACCTTGGATGGGGCCAAGCGTACAATGTCTCAGTAAACTCTCTATCTGTGCTCCTTCTTGAATGACATGCATTATTTTTTTGCATGTCCAAAAATCCATAAAACTTCTGGTATAGAATAAGATAGTTCTAGCCTTTCTTATTTGATTTGGTTTAGACTCTGTAAGAAGTTTGATGGTTTTCAACTTTTCATATTGAATCCTATAGTCCAATAATATCCGTTGAAGTTGAGCGTTGTAACTGAAAGTATATGATTGAAAAGGATCCCTGGCTGACAGAAATGGAAGAACCACAAACCCATGCTGCAGCTTAATATGGACTGATTATAGACACCATGCAAGTTGCCTTTTTTGTTTGTTTGTTAATCATGTAAGGGGAATCTAACTTATCAAATAGTTCTCTCCTACAATAATCTTTTTTATATGACCTATGTGCTCCTAGTTAGCTCGCTCACTCACGCCCCGACAGAAATGCAGATTACAAACGAACACCACCGTTATTACCAACTCGGTTCTCTATTATTACTGAAGTTTTGGTTTTCACCTGGAGGCTGGAATCATGTTTACCAACTGCACCATATTCATTATCGTAATTTTTAGGTGCGAGTTTCATTCAGAAAATTATATGTTCCCCTAATTTAAGATTTGAGGTTGCGTCAGAGTTTCTGACCTATTCCAACTCCTATCTACTGAAGTCTGATTGGCTCATCCCTGAAGTTACATCGTCCGATCAGTTGCCTAAGTTTATATTGTAGTTGGTCCGTCTAGCAATCCGAAAAACAAACTAGAAAAATATCCCGTCTATGAATGGCCAGCGAACATAACAGCAGTGAAGAAGGCCGATATGCTTCATAAGAAGAGCATGTTGTCTATTCCCAACGTGTCAAATTAAGAGAAGACCAATGTGGCAATGTGCTCATGACCCTCCTATTAGGCTTACCATGGCCATGTGATCTATGATTTATTATATATTCCATTTTTCTTAAACAAAACCAAAAATAAGATCCCTCCATTTCTTTTAATAGTGAGTTTCTATAAATAAATGTTCAAAAAAAAAATTTGGTTTTCCCAATTGGGAAAGTCAACGTTACTTTAATTTTTTGGACCACTTTTTCTTTTAACTTCTTTTGATGAAGTGTTATGTGGACCATTTCAATTACTTCTTGGGTGACAAGTGTCATGGGACCATCTCACTTCACTTTTATTGATGAGTGTCAGAGGACCACTTTCAATGATTAGTTCTCGTAATTTCCTTAATTTTCTCAAAAAATAAAACTGGCCTATTAAAAAGTAACGGAGGGAGTAAGTTAAGTATTGAAAATTAATGTTGGAGTTTGACAAATTCTGAGAATCATCTAAACTAATGGCGTCTTCTTCTGAAGAGCTGCAAGAGAAGAAAGCATGTATTATTGATGGCAAAGCTATAGCTCAAACGATACGCTCAGAAATTACTAATGAAGTTAAGCTTCTATCTGAGAAATATGGCATGGTATATAACACATAACTCATCTTTTTTCTCTCTTTTCATGTTGAAATTTCATTTGAGATCCATAATGGGTTTTCAAATTAGAATGTTGTTAATTTGGATATCTTGGTTCAAGTTAGGTTACTTAAAAGAGTCTTTGCATTTTTTTTCAACCCCTAGTTACAATTCCTTTAGTTTGCACACATTTCAGTTCCAAAAGAATTGTTAAAAGTCAATTTGTTGATATTTGATTTTGCTATTATCAGGTTCCTGGACTTGCTGTTGTTCTAGTAGGTTCTAGGAAAGATTCTCAAAGCTATGTGAATCTGAAAAGAAAAGCTTGTGTTGAAGTTGGGATTAAGTCGTTCAATGTTGATATCCCTGAACAAGTTTCTGAAGCTGAATTGATCGCCAAAGTCCACGAGTTAAATGCTAATCCTGATGTCCATGGTTAGTCCAAAGGATTTCCCTATGCTATAAAATGTTCATGCATATTTTGTTCCAATCATATACAGTATCAAACTTTAAAGTTGAAAGCATATAAGCTCAGTAGTTGTATTTGGATCTCCGTTGTTTTGTTTAACACCCTCTCTTATAAGTCTGATATGTTTCCTCATGTTTACATGCACTTTTCGGTGTATGCACCATAGAAACCAATTATTGTTCATTGGATGACACGGCTATCTATTTTCCTTGATTCTGTTATCCGTTTGTTTTGATAAAGACTGTTGCTTATACTTTGGGAAGGGATACTAGTACAACTTCCCTTGCCAAGCCATATAGTTGAAGAAAATGTGATGAATGAAATCAGTATCGAGAAGGACGTAGATGGGCTTCATCCTATGAACATTGGTAAACTTGCCATGAAAGGCAGAGATCCCCTGTTTCAGCCCTGTGGCCCAAAGGTATTACACTTCGCATTCCTACTTCTTTTATGTTGTTGTCCTTTTCGGTGGGACAATTGCTTAAAACTTACTGCTTGTCTTACTGTCTTACTGAAAGAATGTAAACACGTGTCAATATGATTCTTTATTTAGATTTTCGGCTAGTGTTCTCTTGAAAGCTGTTACTCTTTTTTACAGGCATGCCTTGAACTTCTAAGTCGGAGTGGTATAAGTGTGAAGGGAAAGAGGGCAGTTGTTATTGGGAGAAGCAATATAGTTGGTTTACCTGTGTCATTGCTTCTTCTGAAAGCTGATGCTACTGTGACTATCGTTCACTCTCATACACCTGGCCTCGAAAGCATCATCCGTGAAGCAGACATTGTGATTTCTGCAGCTGGGAAAGCGCATTTGGTATGTGGGGATTTCGCTACAAAATTCATGCTTCTTCCTTTGATATAGTATTAGATGGCTAGGCTTCCAGGAAGTTGGTTTTTAGTCTATATTCGGTAGAATGCAACATTTATTCACATCTTATATCAGAAGTGTGTATGGCTTATGTTGTTTTGTTACTTTTTTCTAAGTGAAAGATAGATGAGAACAAAACTTACAATATCGGCATGGCATACAACAAACACAAACCGCCAGTACTTATTGGTGTTTCCTTCTATTTGTTCTTTGGAATTCATTGACGTGAACTGTAACTAGTATAATGGTTATTTTCCAGATTAAGGGCGACTGGATTAAACTCGGTGCTGCTGTTATCGACGTTGGGACGAATGCTGTGGCTGACCCAAGACACAGGACAGGTTACAGGCCAGTGGGTGATGTGGACTTTGACCAGGTATGTGAGGTAGCTGGATGGGTAACTCCAGTTCCGGGAGGTGTCGGTCCAATGACTATTGCAATGTTACTGAGGAATACCTTTGATGGTGCCAAGCGTAAAATGGAGCAGTAAACCCCCATATGTGCAGTGCCTGCACTTGAATTTGATTTTGCATATATCATACAATAATCTTGTATGACCGACTTTTTGTATTGCGTAATTTTCTCACAGGAAGTAAGTCTGTAAACTTCAGCATAGGACTAGCCTATTTCTTATTTACACTCTGTAAGAAGTTTTGGGTTTGAGTTTTGATACCCATGCAGCAGTTTTTTTTAATGGGTTAGCTCCTAGTTAGTAAGTTTGCAACTCCGAATTTTTCCGTATACGCGAATTTTTCCGTATCACGAATTTTACCATCTTATTCGCGTACGTTTGCAACTCCGAACCCAAGACGCGTATTATATGGTATTCCCGGATTATTCGCAAATCGTTCACGAACTTTACGTATCCCGAATAATACGTCCTCTTAATTCGTCAGAAATTCTTTAGCTTTTACGTTTTTAAAGGCCCCACTGTTTGGGCTTTACTGCCTTCCGAGCATACACAGCCCAATCCTAGTTAGCTTTTACCGTCTTATTGGCGTACGTTAGCTGATGTTCTTACCAAATTTTCCAGGGTCAATAATTGTAATCAAAACTGAAGAAGCTTAGCTCCAGCGGTTGCAAGTCCTATCATTCTTAAATATAGATACGACTAGGGTCTCGCCCGTGCGTTGCATGGGATCAGATTGGATGTCCCAAATTTACGTCTTTGTTAACTAATATAGGCTTAGAGCATTTCCAATAGAGGGTGAAGGTTTTATTCTTTTATGCCACATAGGATTTTAGACCCTCATTTACATTAAATTCATCTCCAACAGTGGGTCATATTAAGTAGGAAGGGTGTCAAAATAAATATGAAGGTCTTGGAGA
Source organism: Papaver armeniacum (assembly GCA_023531295.1). Lineage (NCBI taxonomy): Eukaryota > Viridiplantae > Streptophyta > Magnoliopsida > Ranunculales > Papaveraceae > Papaver > Papaver armeniacum. The sequence continues at coordinate 126,497 of JAJJWW010009023.1, forward strand.
AAGTCTTATTTAGACCTTGGGAATGACCTCCACGTCATCTTTTTAACCATATTTTAAATTTTACTTTTGAATAATTTTTTCTAAACCAATAGGAAAAAGGGAATCAATTTTATCATTATCCAGAAAAACAAATCCTCAAAATAAGACCCCCACTGTTGGAGATAGTCCATGAGAAAAGCGTTGTTATTTTTGCCACATACATATGATATAAATAAGGATCTAAATAAAAACTCCACGTATGATTTTTAGCACCCACTGTTAGAGATGCTCTTATTGGTTAACGCCTCCAAGTTGAGAGATGCATGTATTTGTCTCCGTTTTTGTCTCCGTTAATTGTATTTTTGTGCTCAAATAAGTAATAAAAACACCCTAATCCTACATAGACTTTCCATTCTTGTCTAGGTTTCAGATTGAATACGATGGAGTTTGATGATTTAAGGTTGAATTTTTGTTCTCAAATAAGTAATAAAAACACCCTAATCCTACATACACTATCCATTCTTGTCTAGGGCTGCACAATGGGTAGGGTGGGTAGGATATGGCCAATTTCGCCACCCTACCCGCTGACTGGCGGATATAAAAATTTTTACCCACCACCCTACCCGCCATTAAATGGGTAAGATCCGACCCGACCCATTAATTGGCGGGTCGGGTAGGATAGAGTGGCGGGTATAACCGTTTTTTTTTCTTTTTTCTTTTTTCTTATTCTGCTTTTAATGCGTACAACGATATAGTTTACATTTATCTTGCAAAATCAACATAGTTTACATTTATCTTGACAAAGAGTTAATAACAAGGACATCTCATTATAATCTGCAGATGGAGAAGGAGTTGATTCCCCATTATTGCTGACTGAATTTTGGACCACATCATCTTGAATTGAAGAAGATGGAGAAGAAGTTGAAGTAGTTAACAACAGATCAGGTGAAGATGAAGAATTAATCAAATTAGGGATAGATGACGATGACGAGGAAGAAGAAGAAGGTTCTGATAATAGAAAATTAGAATGATAGGAAAGTAGAGGATAATAGAGAAGTGGGATTAGTGTTAGTATAGTTACGACAGTTACAGCTCCACGGAGAATAGCAAATTTAGGATTGCTTTTCTGATGATCATAATACTGATTCTTATTATTGATAGGAAGTACTACTTGATCATCTAATGCGTAAAGCTGCTTCTTCATGGGTACAGAAA
>JAJJWW010009024.1:0-32345 GCA_023531295.1 Papaver armeniacum
AAAATCGTTTCGCCGATTTCATGAAATCGGTGAGGTGAGTGAGAAACCTGATTCAAACCCTAAACAAATGTGCCGCACGTGAGCACTTTATAGATTCGAGAGATCAATCTGCACAAGTCCGCCTAAACCAAGAAATGGCCGTTCCGCACTTGCTTCGTCACAAAGTGGAGGAGAAGGGTTGATTTGGGGAGGGAAGCAAAGAAAGGTGTCGAGGAGAGTAAGTATTCGACTTGTATCGTAGTATGAGCTTAGGAAGCTTGCAAGAGATGAAAGCTTTGGTGGGGAGAGCTTGCAAAGTCGCCTTCCGCAGTAAGGTAGTATATTTTCCGACTGAGACTTGTTGTCCGGTGGAAATAGTAAGACCTATTTATACAAGTCGAGACTGAAACGCACTCCTCGCCTCAGGAAGGAAGAGAGTAAAGGTGAAATAACGGGAGGAGGTGGTACTTAGCATGGTTTAATGGGCGAAACGTTTTCACCATTATTTCCTCTTTTATTTGACCGCTTTATTCCTTTCACGCTTTCTTAATGTGAGCGTAGTGTACGCCGCATGTCATGACCGCCAAACCAAAACCCTAAAGAAGCATCCCCGCCTTGTGTCGATGTCTCGAGTGTTGGTTGCATCTCGAGTGCAAGTGGCGCTGCTAGTGGCGCGTGTGGCATGTGCCAATGGCATGTGCGAATACCTTGGTGGTAGGTTGCACCTGGCTTTGCAAGTTAGGTTACCAAGGTGTGTGTGTCTGGCATGTGCGGAATGCCTTGGTGGTAGGTTGCACGGCTTGGTAAGTTAGGTTACCAGCGTGTGTGTTTGGCATGTGCCAATGGCATGTGCGGAATGCCTTGGTGGTAGTTTGCACTGGCTTGCAAGTTAAGGCTACCAACAGGTGTGTTTGGCATGTGCCAATGGCATGTGCGGAATGCCTTGGTGGTAGGTTGCACGGTTCACAAGTTAGGCTACCAATGCGTGTGTGTTTGGCATGTGCCGATGGCATGTCGCGGTCATGTTGACCTAGCTTGCAAGTCTTGCAAACCAGAGGCGCCATGTTTGATGTGGCCAAAGGCATACGGCCTGGAATATTTAGTTTGCGCACGTGTTGGCATGTGCCAATGGCACGTGCGCCATGCCGACCTAGTTGCAAGTCTTGCGAACCTGGGCGCTATGTTTGGCGGTGGGCCAAAGGCATGGCGCCGGAAATATGGTCATGCGGCTGCGTGTTGGCATGTGCCATCGGCACGTCTTGACCATGTTGACTAGTTGCAAGTCTTGCAAACCCAGGGCGCTATGTTTGGCGTGGGCCAAAGGCATACGACTTAGAAATATGGTTTAACAAGACGTGTTGGCATGTGCCAATGGCACGTGTGGCCATGTTGACCTAGTTGCAAGTCCAAACCTAGGGCGCTATGTTTGGCATGGGCCAAAGGCATAGCGGCTTAGAAATATGGCTCATGCAAGCTTGCGTGTTGGCATGTGCCAATGGCACTTGCGGCCATGTTGACCTAGTTGCAAGTCTTAAACCTAGGGCGCTATGTTTGGCGTGGGCCAAGGCATATGACTTGAAATATGGCTTGCGGCACGTGTTGGCATGTGCCAATGGCACGTGCGGCCATGTTGACCTAGTTGCAAGTCTTTCAAGCCTAAGGCGCTATGTTTAGCGTGGGCCAAAGGCATAGCGGCTTAGAAATATGGCTTCAAGCACGTGTTGGCATGTGCCAATGGCACGTGCTTGTCCATGTTGACCTAGTCATGCAAGTCTTGCAAACCTAGGGCGCTATGTTTGGCGTGGGCCAAAGGCATAGCGGCTTAGAAATATGGCTTGCGACACGTGTTGGCATGTGCCAATGGCACGTCATGCCATGTTGACCTAGGTGCAAGTCTTGCAAACCTAGGGCGCTAGGTTGGGCGTGGGCCAAAGGCATAGCGGCTTAGAATATGTCTTGCGACACGTGTTGGCATGTGCCAATGGCACGTGCGGCCATGTTGACCTAGTGCAAGTCTTGCAAACCTAGGGCGCTATGTTGGGCGTGGGCCAAAGGCATACGGCTTAGGAATATGGCTTGCGACACGTGTTGGCATGTGCCAATGGCACGTGAACCATGTTGACCTGGTGCAAGTCTTGCAAACCTAGGGCGCTATGTTGGCGTGGGCCAAAGGCATGGCGGCTTAGAAATATGGCTTGCGACACGTGTTGGAATGTGCCAAATGGCACGTGCAGCCATGTTGACCTAGTTGCAAGTCTTGCAAGCCCTAGGGCGCTATGTTGGCGTGGGGCCAAAGGCATAGCGGCTTAGAAATATGGCTTGCGACACGTGTTGGCATGTGCCAATGGCACGTGCACATGTTGACCTAGTTGCAAGTCTTGCAAGCCTAGGGCGCTATGTGGCGTGGGCCAAAGGCATAGCGGCTTAGAAATATGGCTTACATGCGACGTGTTGGCATGTGCCAATGGCATGCAGCCATGTTGACCTAGTTGCAAGTCTTGCAACCCAGGGCGCTATAATTGGCGTGGGCCAAAGGCATACGGCTTAGAAATATGCCTTGCGGCACGTGTTGGCATGTGCCAATGGCACACACACGGCCATGTTGACCTAGTTGCAAGTCTTTCAAACCTAGGGCGCTATGTTTGGCGTGGGCCAAAGGCATAGCGGCTTGGGAATGGCTTGCAAACACGTGTTGGCATGTGCCAATGGCACGTGCGGCCATGTTGACCTAGTTGCAAGTCTTGCAAACCTAGGGCGCTATGTTTGGCGTGGGCCAAATGGCATACGTCTTAGAAACATCTTGCAGCACGTGTTGGCATGTGCCAATGGCGCGTGCGGCCATGTTGACCTAGTTGCAAGTCTTGCAAACCTAGGGCGCTATGTTTGGCGTGGGCCAAAGGCATAGCGGCTTAGAAATATGGCTTGCGTGCACGTGTTGGCATGTGCCAATGGCACGTGCGGCCATGTTGACCTAGTTGCAAGTCTTTCAAAACTAGGGCGCTATGTTTGGCGGGCCAAAGGCATAGCGGCTTAGAAATATGGCTTAAAAGACGTGTTGGCATGTGCCAATGGCACGTGCGGCCATGTTGACCTAGTTGCAAGTCTTGCAAACCTAGGGCGCTATGTTTCGCGGCCAAAGGCATAGCGGCTTAGAAATATGGCTTGCAAGACGTGTTGGCATGTGCCAATGGCACGTGCGGCCATGTTGACCTAGTTGCAAGTCTTGCAAACCTAGGGCGCTATGTTTGGCGTGGGCCAAAGGCATAGCGGCTTAGAAATATGTCTTGCGACACGTGTTGGCATGTGCCAATGGCACGTGCGGCCATGTTGACCTAGTTGCAAGTCTTGCAAACCTAGGGCGCTATGTTGGGCGTGGCCAAAGGCATAGCGGCTTAGAAATATGGCTTGCGACACGTGTTGGCATGTGCCAATGGCACGTGCGGCCATGTTGACCTAGTTGCAAGTCTTGCAAACCTAGGGCGCTATGTTTGGCGTGGGCCAAAGGCATAGCGGCTTAGAAATATGGCTTGCGGCACGTGTTGGCATGTGCCAATGGCACGTGCAGCCATGTTGACCTAGTTGCAAGTCTTGCAAACCTAGGGCGCTATGTTGGGCATGGGCCAAAGGCATAGCGGCTTAGAAATATGGTTTGCGACACGTGTTGGCATGTGCCAATGGCACGTGCGGCCATGTTGACCTAGTTGCAAGTCTTGCAAGCCTAGGGCGCTATTTTTGGCGTGGGCCAAAGGCATAGCGGCTTAGAAATATGGCTTGTGGCACGTGTTGGCATGTGCCAATGGCACGTGCAGCCATGTTGACCTAGTTGCAAGTCTTGCAAACCTAGGGCGCTATAATTGGCGTGGGCCAAAGGCATAGCGGCTTAGAAATATGGCTTGCGACACGTGTTGGCATGTGCCAATGGCACGTGCGGCGCGGCCATGTTGACCTAGTTGCAAGTCTTCAAACCTAGGGCGCTATGTTTGGCGTGGGCCAAAGGCATAGCGGCTTAGAAATATGGCTTGCACGTGTTGGCATGTGCCAATGGCACGTGCGGCCATGTTGACCTAGTTGCAAGTCTTGCAAACCTAGGGCGCTATGTTTGGCGTGGGGCCAAAGGCATAGCGGCTTGGAAATATGGCTTTGCGGCACGTGTTGGCATGTGCCAATGGCACGTGCGCCATGTTGACCTAGTTGCAAGTCTTGCAAACCTAGGGCGCTATGTTTGGCGTGGGCCAAAGGCATAGCGGCTTAGAAATATGGCTTGCGACACGTGTTGGCATGTGCCAATGGCACGTGCGGCCATGTTGACCTAGTTGCAAGTCGTGCAAACCTAGGGCGCTATGTTTGGCGTGGGCCAAAGGCATAGCGGCTTAGAAATATGGCTTGCGACACGTGTTGGCATGTGCCAATGGCACGTGCAGCCATGTTGACCTAGTTGCAAGTCTTGCAAACCTAGGGCGCCATGTTGGGCGTGGGCCAAAGGCATAGCGGCTTAGAAATATGGCTTGCGACACGTGTGGTCATGTGCCAATGGCACGTGCAGCCATGTTGACCTAGTTGCAAGTCTTGCAAACCTAGGGCGCTATGTTGGCGTGGGCCAAAGGCATAGCGGCTTAGAAATATGGCTTGCGACACGTGTTGGCATGTGCCAATGGCACGTGCAGCCATGTTGACCTAGTTGCAAGTCTTGCAAGCCTAGGGCGCTATGTTTGGCGTGGGCCAAAGGCATAGCGGCTTAGAAATATGGCTTGCGACACGTGTTGGCATGTGCCAATGGCACGTGCAGCCATGTTGACCTAGTTGCAAGTCTTGCAACCTAGGGGCGCTATAATTTGGCGTGGGCCAAAGGCATAGCGGCTTGAGATTTGGCATTGTTGCCATGGTGCGAAGTGGTGCGGCTTGGTTTGGCATTGTTGCCATGGTGCGCAAGATGCGGCTTGGTTTGGCATTGTTCGCATGGTGCATATGCGGCTTGGTTTGGCATTGTTGCCATGGTGCGCAGATGCGCTTGGTTTGGCATTGTTGCCATGGTGCATTGATGCGGCTTGGTTTGGCATTGTTGCCATGGTGCTAAAGATGCGGCTTGGTTTGGCATTGTTGCCATGGTACGCAGATGCGGCTTGATTTGGCATTGTTGCCATGGTGCGTGGTGCGCTTGGTTTGGCATTGTTGCCATGGTGCGCAGTGGTGTGGCTTGGTTTGGCATTGTTGCCATGGTGCGCAAGATGCGGCTTGATTTGGCATTGTTGCCATGGTGCGCAGATATGCGGCTTGGTTTGGCATTGTTGCCATGGTGCGTAAAGATGCGCTTGGTTTGGCATTGTTGCCATGGTGCGCAGGTGCGGCTTGATTTTGGAATTAGGGTTACGTGTTGAAAACCTAATCGGTATTTTGAAAAATACCCCTATTAATTATTTACACCTGAGTTAAATGCTCTTAGTTAATGTGTTATGGGTAACACTAGGTCATGGGGTTTTACGATTTTACCCCTTGTCTAAAAACCACCATCAACATTAAGTCCCCGCTAGCTCCTGAACAGGGGCTTTGTTGCGAGGTAAGCATAAGATGGTGACAAACTGTTAACAGCAAACCGTAAGGAAAATTGAAGGAGGCTTGTCTGACCTTTATAAATAGGATTTGGAATCCTTGCCTCTGGTAGTTTTGCACAAATCGGGAGGCTGGCACAATTGGTGGGCCCGGTGCAGCTTGGGCGACGTTGGGAAGTTGGCGTGAGTTGGGAAACTGAGTGTGCTAGCCGGTGGGACCGGCCTTGAAGTGTAGGCCGTGCGTGCTTGCAGGCGTGACTTGGGCGGCATTGGGAGGGCGCAATTGGTGGGGCCGAGGTCCAACTTGGAAACCATGCTTGCAGGCGTGACTTGGGCGGCATTGAGAAGTGGGTGGGGCCCAACTTGGAAACCATGCTTGGCAGGCGTGACTTGGGCGGCATTGAGAAGTCGCAATTGGTGGGGCCGGTCCAACTTGGAAACCATGCTTGCAGGCGTGACTTGGGTGGCATTGGGAAGTCGCACCCTTTGTGGGCCCGTTTCTTACACGCGTGATTTTGGTAAAAGGGAAATCCTTCCCTATTTCAAAGTCTTTCACGCCTATATATATATATATATATAAAGCCCCTTTTTCCCCATTCTGCGCTTTATTCTTTCCTCTTTTCATACTAGGCAAAAAGAGAGGCTTCAGTGCATGTCTTCGAGTACTTTTCTCTATCCTTTTTTTTTTTCTTTTCACGTAGGTGTAAACCTTAAGAGTAGGCGCTTCCACAATCCTTGCATATGATTCCTTGGCGTGCCTCTTGTAGAGAATATAGTATGTATGCAACCAAGGGAATACAAATCATATATTGTTTGAACCCGTAGGAAATATTGCATATATGAATTTTCTTTGGCCCCGAAAGAAATATTTCAACCTTGAAGAAAATATCGCGTGTGTATTTTGAACCCGTAGAGGATGCTCCGTATATAATTCTCAACCCGAAGAACGATACCGTAGGCGTATTTGAGCCCGTAAAAACCGCATGTGTATTTCGAACCCGTAGAGAACCCCGTATGAATCCCGAAGAAGAATACTGTGTATATGCTTTTATATGACTTCGAACCCGCAGGAAATATTGTATATATGATTTTGCTTCTTGAAAGAAGTACCACGCGCGCAGTTTTGAACCAATAGAAAAAATGCTCCATATATATTTTTGAACCCGAAGAAGGATACTATATACACACTTGTACCCGTATAGAATGCCGCGTATATAGTCTCGAACCCGAAGAAAATACTGCGTATATAGTCTTGAACTTGAATAAAATACGTCCTCCTACCCCTTTCTCTCTTTTTTTTATTTTTATTGTTGGGTATGATTATGTGTCAGGGAGATAACTTCGCCTTTCTCCGTTTGTTTTGTGCAGATATCTTATTACCAAATTGTTATGAAGGAATTCGATAAGATGTTACCTGAACCAAATTTCACTTCGTCGAAGGATGCTCATAATTCCAAGCCGAACATAGATGATGAATTCTTCACTAGAGCCCTCGCCTCGCTCGGAAGAATCACCCAGTGTTTCGTGCCAATTTTGCTAACCGGTGGTGAGGATGACAGGAAGACACGTCGGCCCGCCGCAAGAGAGCACCATTCGGTTCTTGTCTTCATAAAGGGGTATATTCCTCTTCCAACATTGACTTGTGGATGTGTCAAAGTCCATTGCGTTCTTTTGACAGATGGGTTGAGTTCATGGTGAGCAAGGAGCATATAAATACCAACTTGACTCGAGCGCAGTCATTGATGCCGTCAAGACCTCAAAGAAATCTCTAGATTAGGAAGGACATCCCAGCTTGGTTGCTTTCATCTCCAGATGGTGTTCTGACACCCATACAATCATATGTAGATGGGGTGAGATAACTTTCTCCTTGGAGAGTGTGGCTCTCTTGTCGAATCTTCCAAGAATCGGGAATCTTAGAATCCAATTATCCGAAAGCGAGGTGAAGATGCGGGATGACCTGGCCGCTAAGTCGGGGGATTTCGCCGAAAGACTCCATTGCGAAGTCGAAGGACTCTGCCCGGAAAGAGGATGAAAGGTGCCCTTACGGTTGGTGGATATCTCAATGGTTTCCGGACGAGTTGGAGCCTGAACAGAAAAGCAGTGATCTTCATGTCGCAGCATTTTTGGCTCTCTGGTTGTCTAGAGACATTTTTGATGACGGTTCTGGCAAGAAGGGAATAAGACCAGAGTTGTTGGCGATTGCTGTGAAGTTGGCAAAGGGTGAAGTTCTTCCCATTGGCAAGTTGTTCCTTGGTTCCCTGTATGTGCATCTGGATCACCTAGTTGCGAACATGCGAGTTTCGAATGGTTTCATGAAAGTGGATTCATATGTGCACGCTTTTTTCTCGCAAGTCCGGCTATGGGAGCACTTTGAGAAGTATGCTCCGAAACCGTTGCCTTCGCTTCCCGTGAGTTGGGGTGGCTCCCGAATTCTTCGATGGGTGAACAGCGCCCAAGGGTTGGCGTGAGCTTGGCTAGTTTTCTTGATAAGTTGCATGAAATCAATTTTCGTCCATGGGGTCCTGGTCCATAAGTCGCTGACTCAAATTGACACTTTTGCTTCGCTCCGCTCATGTCTTTGTCTTCGATGACGATTTGAGCGTTGGTGAAAACCGTTCATCCAAAGCCGCTGTCCTGTTATATGCCGTCTTTCTTCGTGGGGTCTTTCCGTATAGCCGCTTACAATATTGACCGTGCTGCTCGTCACATGGGTTTCGATCAAGGGGTGCCTCTTGTTTACCGGCCAGTGATCCCTAAGGATTCATTGCGTGTCGCCCTTGACGCCAGTGTCCTTAAGCCGGGTATCCGTCTTTCCTTCTTTCAAATGGGAAGAGTAACTTCGACGACCTTCGGCTATAATGAGTTTTGGTGCGACGAGTTTACTATGATCCGAGATTTTGTGAATAACGTGGTGGAGAACGTTCGTTGCAAACCTTCCTCGACAGTTCTGAAGGAGTATCTAATGTTGAGAGATCCCAAGCGGAAGTTGCCTAGCAACCTGGAAAGCCCCTGTGCCAAGGAACGGAGAACGAAGAACCGTGCTGGCGGGTTCCCGGACGGTTTCACAAGATCCTCCCACGGCTCTTGTGTCTTTCGTTCTTCCAATAACTGTATGTGTCGCCTCTTCATTGGTTTGTCTCAAAACACGTGAATTTCGGCCGAGAATATGTGTCTTGTTTCCTTCAGTGGCTTCGGAGTGTTAATGCTTTCGCCGCTCTTGCACGTTGCTGTGAGACGGCAATTTCTTCAAAGAACTCCAAAAGATTGAGCCTTCTCATAGCGATGATGAGTCGAGAGAGATGAGGGTTCAACAAGTGAGAGTGATTCCTCCGGCAGCAGTGGTACTGGTTCTGTTTTGGGAAGTGGTTCGGTGAGTTTCGCACTTCTTTTCTTTCTTCTTTTGTTTCCTCTTTTGGGAAATATCTGACTCAAGTTCGCAGGTGGAATCCGGTTCGGAGGATGATTCTGGGGTAGAGCCACACGAAAACTTGCCTTTGGTGACCACCGCTGGTGACTTGGAGATGGGCGTTAGCCAATTGCCAGGCACGGATGTGGTTCAAACGGTGGATGATTCTCTCGATGGTTGTTGTCGTAGACATGGAAGAAGACCCCCGCAGTAGTGAGGCCAGGTGCAGGCGCCATTTTTGATCCCCCGTACTTGGTTCCTTATCCAGGTCATGTGCTGGTTGGCGGCTTCAGCGTGCCGGCTAAGCATGAGGCGTTGTACACCATAATCTGGGAGAAGCACGGACATATGGCTACAAACAAGAAAGTTACTAGTCGATTTATACTGGTTAAGCTGTGTGTGGAAGAGGCTTTATCTTCCATTGAGGATATGCGTGAGGTAACTGGTCACACCGTTTCTGAAGACGTTATTGCCGACTGGGAGCACCATCGCGACGTGTGCGTAGAAAAGGAGTTCAATACTTCGTGGTTTGTCGAAGGCCTTGCCGAGATCCAAAAGTTGAAAGATGCAGCAATCGAAAGCCTTTCCGCCGAGGAGATTGCACGACAGGAGATGGAACTCGAAAAGCTTTCCAAGATGTTGACTATGTAGAGAGCGGCTCTTGAAGACGCAATGTTGACTTTTTCCAAGAAGAGCAGACTTCGTTGACGATTTTCCTTGAACGTTTCTCCGTTAAACTTTCATTTAGGTTTTTTTTTTTTTTTGAAAGACATATTGATGTCTGGTTCAAAACTTGACCTTTGATAGACAAATGGTAGCTTTTTAGGGTATTGGATTATTTCTGGGATGAATGGTTTTGATAATATGACTCTGATTATGTTTTGGGAAAAGAATATTGCTTTTATGAAAGTGTGTGCTAGCAATAGGCACAAGACTCAAAGAGCATGACGGTTTTACTAAAAACCTAAAAATAGATTGTATATCTTGCCCAGTCTAAATTTACTCACTTCATAGGTTTTGCGAACACGCCCCTCTCCATGTAAAAGGCGGTTTTGATGGTGGTTTTGCTGGTAGCATCGACAGCAAGTCCCCAACCGCTGGTAGCATCTTCGGCGATTAAGTAATATCATCTTCATCAAGTCCCCAGTTTTCTTGTGTAGTTTTTACAACTAGTAACCGGTCGTCGTCGGTAGTTGAGTCGGATTGAGTCGCCTTCTCCTACCATCTTGACATCCGGGTCGAAGAACGAGATCGACAATCTGATATTGTAGCCGATAGATCAATCCTCCCGCCGTGGTCGCCAATTGTTTATGGGTAAAAATCGTTTCGCGATTTCGGTAAATTCGGTAGGTGAGTGAGAAACTGGTTCAAACCCTAAACAAATGTGCTGCACGTGAGCACTTTATAGATTCGAGAGATCAACCGTACAAGTCCGGCCTAAACCAAGAAATGGCCGTTCCAGACTTGCTTCGGTCACAAAGTGGAGGAGAAGGGTTGATTTGGGGAGGGAAGCAAAGAAAGGTGTTGAGGAGAGTAGTATCTCGACTTGTATCGAAAGTGAAAGCTTAGGAAGCTTGCAAGAGATGAAAGCTTTTTGGGAGAGCTTGCAAAGTTGCCTTTCCGAGAGTGTAAGTGTAGTATATTTCTCCGACCGAGACTTGTTGTCCTGGTGGAAATAGGTAAGACCTATTTATACAAGTCGAGATTGAAACGTACCTGGCCTCATGAAGGAAGAGAGTAAAGGGTGAAATAATGGGAGGAGGTGGTAACCGCATGGTTTAATGGGCGAAAACGTTTTTCACCATTATTTCCTCTTTTATTTGACCGCTTTATTCCTTTTCACGCTTTCTTAATGTGAGCGTAGTGTACGCCGCATGTCGTGACCGCCAAACCAAAACCCTAAAGAAGCATCCCCGCCTTTGTGTCGATGTCTCGAGTGTTGGTTGCATCTTGAGTGCAAGTGGCGCCGCTAGTGGCGCGTGTGGCATGTGCCAATGGCATGTGCGGAATGCCTTGGTGGTAGGTTGCACGGGTTTGCAAGTTAGGTTACCAGCGCTAGTGTGTGTTTGCATGTGCCAATGGCATGTGCGGAATGCCTTGGTGGTAGGTTACGGTTTGTAAGTTAGGTTACCAGCGTGTGTGTTTGGCATGTGCCAATGGCATGTGCGGAATGCCTTGGTGGTAGGTTGCACGGTTTGCAAGTTAGGCTACCAGGGTGTGTGTTTGGCATGTGCCAATGGCATGTGCGGAATGCCTTGGTGGTAGGTTGCACGGTTTGCAAGTTAGGCTACCAGCGTGTGTGTTTGGCATGTGCCGATGGCATGTGCGGCCATGTTGACCTAGTTGCAAGTCTTGCAAGCCTAGGGCGCTATGTTTGGCGTGGGCCAAAGGCATAGCGGCTTGGAAGTATGGCTTGCGACACGTGTTGGCATGTGCCAATGGCACGTGCGGCCATGTTGACCTAGTTGCAAGTCTTGCAAGCCTAGGGCGCTATGTTTGGCGTGGGCCAAAGGCATAGCGGCTTAGAAATATGGCTTTATGCACGTGTTGGCATGTGCCAATGGCACGTGCGGCCATGTTGACCTAGTTGCAAGTCTTGCAAACCTAGGGCGCTATGTTTGGCGTGGGCCAAAGGCATAGCGGCTTAGAAATATGGCTTGCGGCACGTGTTGGCATGTGCCAATGGCACGTGCGGCCATGTTGACCTAGTTGCAAGTCTTGCAAACCTAGGGCGCTATGTTTGGCGTGGGCCAAAGGCATAGCGGCTTAGAAATATGGCTTGCGACACGTGTTGGCATGTGCCAATGGCACGTGCGGCCATGTTGACCTAGTTGCAAGTCTTGCAAACCTAGGGCGCTATGTTTGAAGTGGGCCAAAGGCATAACGCTTTAGAAATATGGCTTGCGCACGTGTTGGCATGTGCCAATGGCACGTGCGCCATGTTGACCTAGTTGCAAGTCTTGCAAACCTAGGGCGCTATGTTTGGCGTGGGCCAAAGGCATAATGGCTTAGAAATATGGCTTGCGGCAAGTGTTGGCATGTGCCAATGGCACGTGCGGCCATGTTGACCTAGTTGCAAGTCTTGCAAACCTAGGGCGCTATGTTTGGCGTGGGCCAAAGGCATAGCGGCTTGGAAATATGGCTTGAGGCATGTGTTGGCATGTGCCAATGGCACGTGCGGCCATGTTGACCTAGTTGCAAGTCTTGCAAGCCTAGGGCGCTATGTTTGGCGTGGGCCAAAGGCATAGCGGCTCAGGAAATATGGCTTGCGACACGTGTTGGCATGTGCCAATGGCACATGCGGCCATGTTGACCTAGTTGCAAGTCTTGCAAGCCTAGGGCGCTATGTTGGGCGTGGGCCAAAGGCATAGCGGCTTAGGAAATATGGCTTGCGACACGTGTTGGCATGTGCCAATGGCACGTGCAGCCATGTTGACCTAGTTGCAAGTCTTGCAAACTTAGGGCGCTATGTTTGGCGTGGGCCAAAGGCATAGCGGCTTAGAAATATGGCTTGCGACACGTGTTGGCATGTGCCAATGGCACGTGCAGCCATGTTGACCTAGTTGCAAGTCTTGCAAACCTAGGGCGCTATGTTTGGCGTGGGCCAAAGGCATAACGGCTTAGAAATATGGCTTGCGACACGTGTTGGCATGTGCCAATGGCACGTGCAGCCATGTTGACCAAGTTGCAAGTCTTTCAAGCCTAGGGCGCTATAATTGGCGTGGGCCAAAGGCATAGCGGTTTAGAAATATGGCTTGCGACACGTGTTGGCATGTGCCAATGGCACGTGCAGCCATGTTGACCTAGTTGCAAGTCTTACAAGCATTGGGCGCTATAATTGGCGTGGGCCAAAGGCATAGCGGCTTGGAGATTTGGCATTGTTGCCATGGTGCGCAGGTGCGGCTTGTTTTGGCATTGTTGCCATGGTGTGCAGAGATGCGCTTGGTTTGGCATTGTTGCGCGGGTGCGCAAGATGCGGCTTGGTTTGACATTGTTGCCATGGTGCGCAGTATGTGGCTTGGTTTGGCATTGTTGCCATGGTGCGTAGTATGCGGCTTGGTTTGACATTTTGCCATGGTGCGCAAAGATGCGGCTTGGTTTGGCATTGTTGCCATGGTGCGCAGGGTGCGGCTTGATTTGGCATTGTAGCCATGGTGCGCAGGGTGCGGCTTGGTTTGGCATTGTTGCCATGGTGCGCAGGGTGCGGCTTGATTTGGCATTGTTGCCATGGTGCGCAGTATGCGGCTTGGTTTGGCATTGTTGCCATGGTGCGCAGTATGCGGCTTGGTTTGGCATTGTTGCCATGGTGCTTTCGAGGAGTGCTGGCTTGATTTTGGAATTAGGGTTACGTGTTGAAAACCCTAATCGGTATTTTGAAAAAAATACCCCTATTAATTATTTACACTGAGTTAAATTCTCTTAGTTAATGTATTTCGGAAATCTACACTACACCCCCTCCATAATATTTTGTAGATCTAAATCTTATTAATCACCTAAATTTCAAATATAAGTGCTAGAAATATAAATTGACACAAGGATTTTTTACATGGTTCGATCAATGTGATCTACATCCATGGTTTTTCACTATGATTGTTGAAATTACATAAGAATTACATTTAGAATCTCCATTAATGGATATTTTGTAGAGCTCTCAGATCAATTTTTAGGGGAAAGAAGATGATAAAGAAAATAAATCTCTCTCTAAAAATATCTCTTTCCAAAATATCTCTCTCTCCTCCTGCAATTCCTCTCCTATCCTCCCTGCTCTCCTCTTTATATAGTGTTTACATAGTGGATGACAACTCATGTACAACTAATATTTCCTTAATTTCGGATTTACCTTGCGACATCCTCGTGAGAGTATAAATGTTAAATCTCATGCAGACACTCTAGTTTTCGCAAGATCTTCGCACTTTCTTCAAGTTTACGTTATCTTCATTTGTTATGTTATTTCGAATCTCTTTGACGGTTTCGCGCGTTGTTAATGAAGATTCGCGAAGTGTGTTGTTGTTGCGATATTTGGATCCTACATCTTGCCTCTTTTTCTTGAATATTGCTTGAAGAGCGATCTTTAAGAAAAAAATCATTGTTGTAGTAGTCTTTGATCTTTGTTGATGAAGGAACGAGCTAAAGAATACTTGGACTTGAAAAGTAAGTACTTTGCCTCTATTCTTTCAAGGGTTCAAGCTTTGCGAAATAAATAAGAAGTATCATCTCTTGAAGTATCGAGTATGAAGTATCTTTGAAGAAGTATAAGAAGTACTTAATCCTCTAAATATAAGAAGTATTGCGAATCCATCATGCGAAACTCTCGCTCCATGTTCTTTGCCTCATGCTATGTCAGAATGCAAATAAAAATTTAGATTAGTACTCCACATTTCTTTCATCAAAGATATTTATTTAATTTCAAGTTCAAATCGTTTTCTTTGTTTTGATTTCCTTTGTATGAGTTGTTTCGTCTCATTTGACAAAATATCTTTCATGGAAATGATCCTAATAGGTACCCCCTTATATGACGCACTTTAGGTACATTGCCTTCTTGCGAAATCATAAGGTAAATTCGCGAACTAGGGTGTACGCCATAAAGGTTCGCCCGCTACTACTCTCCATGTTGAATATCATATCATTTTAGACAAAGCAAATCTTCAAGAGAAATATATAAATCGATCTGTGCGAGATTTTTCTGGCTTTCTTTTGTAATTGTGGAAATTTCAGAATTCCTCGCGATTATCTCGCCTTTTGTAAATCAAATCAAAAATCTTTTTATTTTCTCGTAAAAGTAAAATGTTTAAGGAAAGTGGTACTTAGCTTTTGTGGTTTGTTCTCGTTGTTGTCTCTTGCGAAGTATATGATTGGCTTGCGAAGCTAGCATCCTGTAATGTATAAATGTTCACAAAATATAATTATCTCTGTGCAAAAGAAATAGGAGAAATGAGATTTGAACCCTTGATCCGCCTCTTGCATATTCTCGCACCATACCAATCAGCTCTAACCCTCTCTTGCGAAATTAATTTAAGTAGATAGTCATCAACTTTCTTCTTTGAGAAATAATAAAAGTCTTGCGAAATTTCGCATAACAAAAATAAATATGCGAGAAGAAAGAATTGATCTCGCGACCTTCTACTTGCATTCATGCCTCCTAACCAACAGTGCTAGCCTTGCCTCTCTGCGAAGTGTTCCAGAAATAATCACCTACTTTCTTCTTGCGAGATATACTTGCGAGATTATCAAAGATCGTGCGGGTAAACATTTGCATGAAGTAAACGAACATCTCATGAAGTGTTCATGCCGCGAACGTTCGCAAGGTAAACATTTCAAGTGCAAAAATCTTTGCGAATGGGGAGATTCGAACTCTAGACATCAAACTCCTTCTCTTCACTGCTGACCATCTGGGCTATTTCTTTATGCGAAAGAAACATACAATACTATAACTTTACTCCATTTCTTCGCTCTTATAAGTTCAAAAATATGTAGAAGGTTGGATTCTTTCAACCCGCAACCTTAAGCTCCTCATGTTCGCCGTGACTAATTGTGCTATCCCTCTTGTGCGAAAGGATCGCAGAATGCTAATACATGACTTATATTCACCCTTTGATACTCAAGGAAAAAATTGACAAAAATTCTATGCGAAGGGGAAGACTCGAACCCGCGGCCTTATGTTTATACTCTTCACGGTGACCAATTGTGCTAGTCTGTTGTTTGTGAAAGAAACACATAATGTTGTACTTGAGTTCATCCACCCTTTACAGTTCGGAAAAAAATATATGGAAAATATGAGTGATGTGAGGGTTGAAATCGACACATCCACCTAGTATACCTCGCGCACAACCATCTTGTCCGGCCGTTGTTTTGCGATAGAAGACCATATTGCCACTCTATTATTCTTCCTTTCTTTTCAGCAATTCCAAAATAGTGTGAAAAATATTGTGCTTTGCGAGAATTGATCACGCGAGCTCTAACCCATACTCCTAATCCCCGACCATCTGTGCGGTTTCTATTTGCGAAAGCAAGCTATATGTCCTGCCTTATTATTACTTCTTCTCCTCACACGTCTTCTTCTACTTGACTTAGTTTTACCATGGAAATGGTAGTGAGCCCCATTTTCTTTTCTATTTTTCTCTCTTCGTAACTAACTTGCTTGTCTATCTATCATCTTCTTCCTTTACTCTTACGGATCCGGACCAATCATTAACAACATCCGTTGCTTGAAGATTTAAATTATCTCTTGAAACTTGTTTTCCCCTTAAAGTTTATAGATCCAATTGAATTCCGTCACCAACAAAAGAGTCAATTTTTCTAAACTTTCTTGAACCAACAAGATTAGGTCCTTGTTTCTAGCGCATATGTAGTTGCAGGAAATCCTACACTACACCCCTCATAATATTTTGTAGATCTAAATCTTATTAATCACCTAAATTTCAAATATAAGTGCTAGAAATATAAATTGACACAAGGGATTTTTACATGGTTCGATCAATGTGATCTACATCCATGGTTTTCACTATGATTGTTGAAATTACATAAGAATTACATTTAGAATCTCCATTAATGGATATTTTGTAGAGCTCTAGATCTAATTTTAGGGAAGAAGATGATAAAGAAAATAAATCTCTCTCTAAAAATATCTCTTTCCAAAATATCTCTCTCTCTCCTCCCATTCTCTCCTATCCTCCTGCTCTCCTCTTTATATAGTGTTTACATAGTGGATGACAACTCATGTACAACTAATATTTCCCTTAATTTCGGATTTACCTTGCGACATCCTCGCGAGAGTATAAATGTTAAATCTCAGACACTCTAGTTTCGCAAGATCTTCGCACTTTCTTCAAGTTTACGTTATCTTCATTTGTTATGTTATTTTTGAAATCTCTTTGCGACGGTTTCGCGACGTTGTTAATGAAGATTCCGCAAGTGTGTTGTTGTTGCGATATTTGGATCCTACAGTTAATGTGTTGCGGGTAACACTAGGTCATGGGGTTTTACGATTTTACCCCTTGTCTAAAAACCACCATCAACATTAGGGTACTTTCCTCTCCGGATAGACGACTCCACCAGAAATAACAAAAAGATGAAGTTTGCCTAGCTCTTAGGATAGTTTTTAATAAATGCAAACTTAGGTATTTATAGACAAAGATGTTTTAACACCAAGGAATTTCCAAAACCAACATTATTCTCAAGATATGCAATAAATGCCCGAATCGGTATTCATAATTCCTGGAATTGCTTTGTCCAATATTTTCCGAAATCTCTCAATAGAAAATCTCCAATTAGTAAATGCACATTACTAATTTCTATTCTCTGGAGATATGCATTGCTGGTAATTAAAGCATATAAAACTAACAACCTTAATTAAAAGATTCTTAATTTATTTGATCGGGATCTCTGGAGTAATTAAGGGAATAACTTTGAATAATAAAAGATAAGAGTTACTGTGCGTGTTCAAAGTATGTTGACATCTTTTCTTTGTAAATCATCTTTCATATTTACAATCTTGGAATCGATTATACCACACTTACAAACAAGTTTAGAGTTAGTTCATCGTATTCCAAGACAACTATGTGATTGATCAAATATCAAATCACAATCATGGGTTCAATCGGTTCTACCAATCACTAGGATCGATTATACCTTAATATGGATTACTTGTGATCGGACACACAAGTTACCAGGACCGATGACATCGATTACAGGATCGATTCGCTCAATTACCAGGAACGGTTATTATATACTCATGGTATCGTTTGTGATTGGTTGCACAAGTCACCAGGATCGGTCACACCAATTACCAGGATCGGTTACACCAATTACTAGGACTGGTTACACCAATTACAAGGATCGATTACATAATTCTTTTGTAATCGGTCACACATATTACTAGGATCGGTCACACCAATTAAAAATATCGATCATACCATCTCAGATGATTACTTAGGATCAGTTACACTAATTAATCAAAACAAATCATAAGTCAGGCATTGTGATTAGTTATACCAAGATACATAACAAGTTATGATCTGTTCTACTAACTCACACATGTTGGTAATCCAAAGATATGCAACGAATAACAATACCAATAAGCCTAGTGATTTCCCTTTCGATTCATAAAACAAGTTCATGAATGTACTTCCTTTAAACAAATGTAAACATTGTTTCCTATGATGAAATCTTTAGATTTACATATACACATAATCACAACAACATTCATACAATTACGTCTTTGTCATATCTCGAAGTTCAAATGATAAGCGTTATACTTCATAGTGTAATTCCTTAATACCAAAATCATATGATCATGTCTCACTACTAGAGTACAATATTCATTCATGGCTTAGCAATTATGTTTTCAATATAGTACGACTTGAAAGATATGTTAGGAATGAAACTTCTTCTTCTTCTTATATAATAACCCCAAAATCTCTTTAAAAGATAATTCTCCAAAATTAACACTAACACTAACTTTAATCATAAACCACTAATCATTAGAATTAAAACTAATTAAACACTAATAATTTAAGAGTACTTTTGCCATTATGAAAAATGGCCGGATAGGAAGCACTATAGAAACACTATTTAACATCCCATTTTTGTCCTAATCGATACGCCCCAAAATTTCTTAGGGTGCCCCAAATGACGGTTCGTTTAGTATGTCATGTTGGGCAATAATAACAACAGTCCAAACACCATGCCTGTATGGCACCGCTCAGTGGGTCGTATCCTTATTCTTTTTACAGTTAAATCCAAGAAGAATAGGCCACTTATTAATAATTTTAGGTAGGTAATCGGTAATGGTAGGCCTAATATCCAATCTGCTTGCACAATTTTTCTCGAGCAATTATTTTGATTTTCCCACTTATTTTTGTAATGGATTAATTAGACATGTAGGTCCCACTTGGTATGATTATTTTTTTCTCTCTTTTCTTTCGCCCCTTCTCAGCTTAGAAAAACTCATCATGTTCTCCTCATTTGGCTCGAGATCTAGTCCTTTTCGGGCTAGATTTGAGCAAAGATTGTTCGTTTTTTAGGAGTTATTTAGTTATTTTGAATAAATCTCTTCGATATTAGATCGATTCTTTTCTTCGCTATTAGGGCGACTATTTTCTTCGCTATTAGGGCGATTTTATCTGCACTTTTGATAGTGTTGCATTTTATAGGTTCGTGATTTGGGTTGTTGGATACAAGTACATCTACGATTTGACGGAGGCAAAATCAAATTCTTCTTCAACAAAATAATAAATCTAGGATTTCTGGGCTTCTCGCTACGCATGAGTTTTGGGCAAATCACTTCTCTCTCATAGGAGTATCTCTTTTCAATAAGCAAATCAATCAAAATGGTCGATCTATGATTTCGTATACCATTCCTTCTCCAATCTCTAAATACAAGACTTGGGTGCTACTGTTATGGATCACTCTTTCTCTTCGCGATTTATTTTGGTTTTGCATCTATCATTGTGTTTGCTTCATGATTATGTTGTACTTGTTTTGCGGAAAATTTTGTCTATTACTAATTAATTTCCGTGCTTTATGTTTGTACCCCTAATATTCTTCACAAATAAATGGGCTAACTTAGGCCTCCAAAGCCCTTGCTAGTGGCTAAGGAGTGTTCATTGGGCCTAAGGTGCTTCCACAGTTACCCAAAAATGGCTAACCTAGGCTTACAAAGCTCCTACTACTAGCAAAGGAGGATCCATTGGGACTAAGGTGCTTCCCTTATATACCCAAGTATGGCTAACTAGGCCTAACAAACACCCCATGTACAAGCCCATGGGCTAAAAAGTTTTACAACAAAGCTTTCCACTTAACCCTTGACACGTCATCAGAGGTGCCACGTCACCAGCGTGACACGTCAACGAAAACAGTGCCACGTCAAGATAGAGATGACGGGGCAGGTGCCACGTCGGAAAAAGTGCGATGGCGTGGCGTGACACATCGGCAGAGATGAGATGACGTGGCGAGGTGCCACGTCGGCCATCGCGTGCCACGTCGCGAAAAATGGGTCCCATATGTTGCCACGTCGCGTATATATGATGACGTGGCAACCGCCACGTGACAGAGGTGCCACGTCGTGAGACGAGCCGACGTGGCGATCGACGTCAAGCATGCCAGGTGCCACGTCAAGATGCGAGATGACGTGGCGTGGTGCCACGTCGGCATAGATGATGACGTGGCGCTGACGCGTCAACAGAAAGATGACGTGGCATGTGCCACGCCGATCGCACGCCACGTCACCGGCGGGCCAAACAAGTGGCCCAAACAATTCATGCGGGAATGAAATCGCGATTAATCGCCGATTAATCGTCAATTAATCGGCGCAGCTTTAATTTTTTGAATTTTTGTTTATGTTTCGGTGGAACCCGATGCAAAGATAATTCCGTAGCCCTCGGATGATTCCGCCCCATTCTCGCTTGCCTAACGGATTCTGCGCCCCACTCGTGAACTTTGCTTCTACAACATTCCAAAGAACCATGCAAGGGTCGCTTACACTAGAGCCATGAAGCCATCAAAGCTGGGCGATTATCACATGCGGCATGCAGACAGTCAATGCCGATTATTCCGGGAGGCATGCAGGGGCGATTATGGCAATCAATGTCGCCATAAAATCAAAGAAAAAAACGGAAATTGGCACATATAAATGGAGAGTTTCACAACCAAAAAGGTAAGCAATCTTCCATACAAAAATCTCCCTGTGAAAATCCAATACCGACTTTAGCATCGGAGGGTTTTGAGGTACCCCCCTTTCTCCATAATTCAATCAAGATCCAGTCCACGAATCAATTATCAGCAAAATCATCATTCATACAAAATTCTGTGTTTGGGGTAGGAGTATTTTTACCTTACAAACAGTGGCGCCGACTAAGGGTTTCGAGAAAAGATTATCGAGTTTTACCAAATCGAGTTATGGCAATAGTTAGACAGACTGCACGAAGGTCTGATTCTAACAAAATTCCCAAACCGCGCAGAGACGCGAAATTGAGAGGAACGAAATTGAGGTTCAATCTCGCACCGCTATACCCACCGGAAACAGACGTGGTCAAGATCATACTCATAACAGATCACTGGATCGTGGACGAGATCGAGATCGTTTTCGTGACAGTGCTCCAGATCTGAATCGGAGAAAGGAAAAACAACGTCTGATCGATAACGAAGTTATTGACGTTGATGGGGAAAACCCAGATGTTCGTGGAAACAAAGGGTATGCGTTCGGCAGCCCATCTAGGAGGAATCGCAATCGACAGGATCTGCGTGATGGCCGCACCGCGACTCCCAGTACAGAGGAAGAACAACTACTGAATCGGCTAGACGAGTTAGAGAAGGAGAATGCTCTACTGAGATTAGAACGTGAAAACCAACCTCGGCCTAGGTCTGGTGTTTTGAATAATCAGAGGGTCCGATCTGTTTGGCAACGCCTTGGAAGTCTGATTGAACCACAAGTCGCAGACTCTAACAGAGATGTGATCCATCTTGATCGACTGAGACAGAATCTATTGGTCACCGGAGAATTACCGAAACGACCCAAAGCGAGCAGAAATCGGACACTGCAACTCAACAGAGCGCAGCGTAACTACGTCTCATTCAAAACGGCTCAGAATGACGAGAATGAAGCTCGAGACCAACACGACGAGGGTGACTTTTCGACGATTACTATGCTCGTTCTGAGCAAGGAAGTGCATGGCAGAGAGACTACTCGCACCGAAGAAAGAAAATGAGATCGGATAATCATATTCCAGAGGACTGGGATTATGATCAGGAAGGCAGTTCCTCAGATGGCGACCTAGACGCGATAACAAAAGCTCGTCTTGCCAAGATGATCGAGAAAGTAATGATGAAAAAACAATCCCGAGAAGAAAAGATGGAAAGGCTACATCGAGCGGCAGAGCTCCTTTCAAGCTGTAATATCGTAGAATTTAGGCCGCCAATGAATTTTTAGTTCCAAAATTACCTAATTCGATGAGAAAACCGATGATCCAGATCAAGACGTTTTACACTATGAGACCGCCATGTCCTTGTGGCAAGACAACGACGAGTTGATGTGTAAAATGTTTCCGCAATCCTTGACAGAGGAGCTATAACGTGGTTCAACCAGCCTTCCAAAGACAATCGATCGGGACTTACCATAAGCTTATCGATCGATGATTTTTCTCTAACTATAAGTACAACAAATGTGACCGGAAAGGATGCCATTCACTGTTCCTTTTAGGAATTCGGAAGGAGGAAAGCATCAGACAAGCAAGAGTTAGCGGACGTGGATGGAGCCAACGACCAAGTTGTCATTGCGGCATACAAACAAGCTTACCAGCATGATCAGAGAGGTGTGTACGGTTCTTTGGTCAAGAGACCACCAAAAACTTTGGAAGAACTATATGATCGAGTAGAAGAGTACGCCCGAGTGGAGGACGATTCTAAAGCTCGAGAAGAAGTTCACAAATCATCCAATCATCCAAACGATGGTAAGAGAGAAAATCCAAGAACCGTTCGAACGGACAAAGATAATGATCGCGGGGATGTTGGATAGAAAAATCAAGGTGAACGCATGGAAACTGGGTATCAGAAATTTCACGATATGAAGCTGACCCCGCTGAGCATAAGTATCACAGAGCTGTACGAAAAAATACACAAAGATTTGAGCCCCCACGTCCTTTGGCAGCAGAAACACGAGATAAACGTGATAGGAGCAAATACTGCAAGTTCCATAAAGACCATGGTCACAAAATCGAGAACCGCCGCTTTTATGAGATCGAGATTCGCCGAATGATCGACGCCGGGAAGCCGCAACAAGACGTGAAAAAGGACTTTGAAAAAGGCCCTGACAGTTTGGCACAACCAACGTGATTAACGCACATGTGATTAACGTCAGCCACGCCAGATCCATTCAATGACCAAAGGGCATCGAAGACGAAACCAGGAGGAAGCTCAGCAGCTTGAAAGAATGGTACTTGACAAATCACATCGATTTTGTCGGTAATGGAGAGTAAACTCGGGAACTTGGATGCACAAAGATCGAGTTCTCTCGATGCGTACATGATAGGTGTATATGCTCCCCACAATGATGCTATCGTTATAACCGCTTGATTGGCATGTTTCGTGTACAATCGGATTCTAGTTGATATAGGAAGTTCGGTGAGCGTGCTATTTTCAGTGAGCTTACTCCTCTATGAATCTTCCACACGACTTGATCGAGGAGGATGAAAATCCAATTATCGGTTTCAAATGAGAAGTTACAAAGGCGATTGGAAAAGTGAAGATACCTATAATGATGGGTCGACAAGTCCGTCTTGGGCACTTTCTTGTTGTTGGATTGCCGAGCACCCTACAATGCGATTGTAGGACGAGATTGGTTTGCATGAGATCGGTGCAAGTCACATCATCTAATCATCAATGCTTGAAGTTTATTACCCAAGAAGGAGTCGTGAAAGTGAGAGGCGACAGATGGCCGCCCATAAGTGTCATGAGAGTGCAATGGATGAGTACAAGAAGTCGAAGTCAGTGGCAACCGAGATCATGCGAGTCGAGCAGTAAATAGCAATTACGTAACCCTCTCCTCCGTAATCATATAGGGAGAGGACGCAACTGAACCCCCAACAGCTTGAGAAACCGATCGAGGTCCAGATTGGAGATGAGGAGCACAAAACAACGTTCGTAGGGGCAGATCTGCCTGAACATGAACGTGATGGTTTGATTACATTGCTAAGGGCAAACGCCGACGTTTTCGCATGGAGTTTTGCTGAGATGCCATGGATAGATCCGAATGTAGCTCGCCACAGAGCTAAATATCGATGAGAATTTCCATCCCGTTCGACGTAAAATCGAAATATGGCGCAAAGCAAAAAGATGGAGTTATCAAGAGGTCGAAAAGTCGTTGAAGCAGGATTTATTCGACCAGCACAATATCCAAGATGGTTGTCAAATGTCGCACTGCTCCGAAGAAGAATGGTAAAATTCGTGTCCAGTATCGATTTTACCGATTTGAATAAAGCTTGTCCGAGTGATCCCTACCCGCCGCCGCGGATAAGAGATTTGGTGGATGCAACCGCAGGATATGGGAGACTGTCATTCATGGACGGGTTTTCTGGCTACAACCAAATACCTTTGTTCGAGGACGATCAAGAGCATACTGCGTTCGTAACTGACAGGGGAGTCTACTGTTATACTGTAATGCCGTTCGGGCTAAAGAACGCAGGGGCAACCTACCAGCACTTGGTAGACCATATGTTCAAGGATCTGATTGGGAAGTCGATGGAAGTATACATCGATGATATGGTAGTGAAATCTCAGGAAAAAGAATCGCATTTTCTTGATCTCGCAAAAGACGTTCGATATCTTAAGGCAATATCGTATGAAGCTCAATCCAAAAAATGTTCATTTGGGCTATCATCAGGAAAGTTCCTTGGATACTTGATGACACACAGAGGAATCGAGGCGAATCCGAACAAATCGAGCCATCGAGAAATGCCATCCCCAAGAACGAAGAAGGAGGTCCGAAGCTAGCGGACGATTAGCAGCCTTTAAACCGTTTCATCTCACGATCGTCGGATCGATTCAAGCCATTCTTTGATGTTTTGAAAAAGCAGTGAATTTTGGTTGGACGGATGAGTGCAAAGGGCTTTTGATGAGATCAAGCAAGATTTGTCAACTCCCCAGTTTTGGTGAGTCCAAAACTCGGACAACCGGTCGGAGTATATCCGGCCGCAACCCGGAGAACGCCGTTAGTGCAAAGGGTTGTTTGTTACGGATCCACATGAGAAACCTCGTATACTTAGTCGCAAATCCTTGACGGGGCGGAAACACGGTACAAGAAAATTGAGAAGATAGCACTTGCACTTTTCCATGCATCTCGTCGTCTCAAGCCTTATTTCCAAGGAAGGCAGATCGTAGTATACTCGGAATACCCGTCGAAGAGAATCCTGGAGCGTCGATGATTCCAATCGACTAGCCATATGGTCAAATTTTCGGGGGCGTATGAGATCAAGTACGAAACCGTAACTGCAGAGAAAGGACATGCACCGGCCGCACCGCTAGCAGATTTTCCCGTGGACGATATAGAAATGGTTGCCGACGAAGAAGTGGAGTTGTTCAAACCCACCGAGCTGGGCCACCGATCGACGGGGGCGAGTCCGCAATGGAGATCGATACACCCAAACCATTATGGACTGTATTTACTGATGGGTCATCAAACGTTAGTGGTGCCGGAGTTGGATGCGTCATCCTTACTCCCGAGGTTCGAGGGTCGAGAAAGCAACCAGGCTGGGTTTTCAAGCATCAAACAATGAAGCTGAATATGAAGCTGCAATAATCGGCTTAAAAGTCGTCAAACAAGCTTAGATGCGAAGAACGTGAAGCCGGTCACCGATTCCATGCTAGTGGTCAACCAGTTTCTGGGGACCTACAAAGCCAAGGAAGAGAGAATGGCCCTGTATTTGGATCATATGAGAAAGCTAGCAAATGAGTTCGACCAATTTTCTATTGGGCAGAGACCGCGGTTGGAAAACAGGCATGCAGATGCTTTGGCATATCTTTCTTCCGCAGTCGAAACTGATTCCACCCGTTTCGTTGTAGTAGATTTCCAAGAGTTACCTAGCATCTCCGACAGCCAATTTGTTATGGCTCTCGAACACGCTAGTGGGGGCGAGATGGTAGCTACATCAGCACAGGGGGATACTGAGAACATCGGCAAGCAATATGGATGTTGACAAACCAAAGATGAAAGATAATTCATGCAGTCATGTTGAAAACATTACAGATCAAGCGTCAACCATACATCCAATACTCCGACAACCCGGCGAACTCCCTGAAGATGAGAAACTGGCCGCAAAGGTGAGAAAGAATTCATGGAGATACTCAATGATCGAAGGGCTGTTATACCGCAAACCTGTTGCTTTGGAGCCATTTTTGCGATGCGTATCAGCCGAGGAAGGACAAATAATACTAGCAGAGGCCCATGAGGGGATTTGTGGCAGCCATTCTGGAGGGCGCAGTCGCACACACATTGTGATACTTACCAGGGGTATTTTTGGCCGTACATGCGTAAAGACGCTAAAGAATATGCGCGTAAATGTGTGCCATGCCAAGAACACGCTCCATTCCGAAAAGGCCCGCCAACGAATTACATCCGCTTTTAGTCCCCGGCCATTCTCTATGTGGGGATTGGACATCGTCGGGCCGCTCCCCAAAGCTCCCGGAGGCGCGATTCTCGTACTAGCCGCTACCGATTATTTCACCAAGTGGGTCGAAGCAAAGGGCACCGGTACACGTCACCATACATGATGTGAAAAGGTTCATATGGGAGAATATCGTCTGCGCAGTTCGGAATCCCGACGCGATAATATCGAGACAATGGGAAAGTTCGATTCAGAGTAATCAAAGACTTTTGCAAGGGCCTGAATATCCGCCACAATTTCTCGTCTCCTTACTATGCTCAAAGCAACGGGAAGGCAGAAGCAACCAACCGAGTTATTATGGACAACCTCAAGAAACGGCTGGAGAAGGCGAAGGGAAAATGGACTGAAGAATTCCCTGGAGTCTTATGGTCTTATCGAACAACCCCCAAAAGATCCACTGGATTTTCTCCATTCACATTGGCGTATGGGACAGAGGCAGTCATACCCACCGAGGTACAACTCAAGACTACCAAAACTCGTCTTTGTCAAGTCTGGAAAACGACAAAGATACCGGCTTTGGATAAAGAGTTGCCGGAAGAACAAAGAGAAACTGACCTTGCAAGCAGCTTGGTCCGATACAAAGCAGGCAATCAAGTTGGGATATGATCGCAAGGTCGAGAACGGTCGTTCAAACTAGGGGAATATGTCTTGAAGAAAACCCGAGCACCCACAATGGAACCGAACCGTGGGAAGCTCTGAGCAACCGGGAAGGCCCATACATAGTGGATAGACCAAAGATCTCGTGGATCCTACTACTTGAGGAATCTCGACGGAACTGAGGATTCGAAGCCATGGAAGCCGTGGAATTCGTTCCACTTGAAAAAGTTTTATCATTAGAGGTAGATTCAAATCCCGATGTGCTGCACTCTTTTTCCATTTTGATGGTTTTGTCCCACCGGGTTTTCCACTCAAAGGTTTTAACGAGGCATTTTGTGATCAAAGCAAGAGGTATTTATCTTGTTATTTCAATTTAGATATTCTAGTCCAACATTATTTTGGTATTCCATACTTTATCAATATTGTTCGTGTTAATTATAACTACTGCGGTGATCGAATCCGCAAATGCAGCCCTAAATGACAAAACAATACGCTTTAAGTCTACTGTCAAAGCAACGCTCTCGACACTCGTGGATAGGGTGAGTGCACGGTCACGAGCATTTCTACCCTATTCAAATTTATCCCCATCATATGGGGCAAAGAACAAATGTGGCAAACATTTTCATCTCGTCGAGGCACGTGAAAATGTACACATCCCAAACTCGCGCGCATCTTGAATAGCAGAATTGGCCCCCGCGCAAATTCAAGATAGCAGTAAAAACTCAACTTTTCATTCCATGCGCGAGCAAAATGCAAGCAGGAGGTGCACCCCGCGCAAGCATTGAGCAATCATGACACAAAACATACCGGGGCGAGTTATATGTCACCTCAACCATTTGGGGGCAAGATGTGTAACACTCAAAGACAATCAACACATCCTTGGGGACGAGTTGCGTAACACTCCGAACAACACGCTCTGGGGCGAGTTATGTAGCACCTTAAAAATGCAAAATCGAGGGGAACCCGAACTCTTAACCCATAACAAGTTATGGATTAAGAGGGGGCGATGTTTGTACCCCTAATATTCTACACAAATAAATGGGCTAACTTAGGCCTCCAAAGCCCCTAGTGGCAAGTTCATCCTACTAGTTACCCAAAAAGGCTAATAGGCCTCAAATAGCAAAGGAGGATCCCTAAGGTGCTTCCCTTATATACCCAAGTATGGCTAACTAGGCCTAACAAACACCCCATGTACAAGCCCATGGGCTAAAAAGTTTCACAACAAAGTTTTCCACTTCACCCTTGACACGTCATCGAGGTGCCACGTCACCAGCGTGACACGTCAACAAAACAGTGCCACGTCAAAGATAGAATGACGGGACGTGTGTGCCACGTCAGCGAGTGACGATGACGTGGCGGGACCTGACGCGGCAAGCCATGAGATGACGTGGACATGTGCCACGCCGCCAGATGAGATGACGTGGCAGCCACGTCACCGCAAGCCAGAGAACAGTTCCATATGTTGCCACGTCGGTATATATGATGACGCCACACCGCCACGTAAGCAAGCGGTGCCGCGTATACCGCACACGTGGCGCCAACACGTCGGCATGCGAGATGGCGTGGGATGCCACGTCGCATAGATGATGACGTGGCGTTGGCGCGTCAACAGGAAAGATGACGTGGCGGTGCCACGCCGCACGCACGCCACGTCACTGGCGGCCCAAAAAGCCCACGGCGACACTGGAAAATCGCCGAGCGATTAATCGCCGATTAATCGTCATCATTAATCAAGCAGATTTAAGTTTTTGAATTTTTGTTTATGTTTCGGTGGAACCCGTTGCAAAGATAATTCCGTAGCCCTCTGATGATTCCGCCCCATTCTCGCTTGCCTAAGGAGTTCGCGCCCCACCGTGAACTTTGCTTCTACAACATTTGTTATCCAACCATGCAAGGGTCGGTTACACTAGAGCCATGCAGCCATCAAAGCCGGCGATTATCACATGAGGCATGGCGAGACCGTAGGGAATGCCGATTATTCTGGGAGGCATGCAGGGGGGCAGATTATGGCAATCAATATCCGCCATAAAATCAAAGGAAAATAAACGGAAATTGGCACATATAAATGGAGAGTTTCACAACCAAAAAGGTAAGCAATCTTCCATACAAAAATCTCTCGTGAAAAATCCATTACCGACTTTAGCATCGGAGGGTTTTTTGTGTACCCCCTTTTCTCCATAATTCAATTGAAGATCCAGCCCACGAATCAATTATCGAAAAATCATCATACAAATTCTCGTCTTTGGGGTAGGAGTATTTTTACCTTACAAACACTTTACTTATCATCATGTGATTCAAAATAACGCATTAACGAACATCAAACATGAATTACCTCCTCGTAACAGTACCGGCTATTGGAGGGTAGCAAGAGCTTGGAATTCATGCCAGTATCTCCTGGTTGGTGACCAGGATATTTACAACGTTACTTGTGTGTCCGTTATTGCGTTTGGTGGTTAATAATTAAATTTACAGAATCATTGGCAAGACATGTCACATGCGTGTCCTAACTTTGGTGGGGGAAATTACTTTATACAATCATGCATAACCAAGGCGCACTTGGTTCCCTAGTTATAAAGTTCGCGAATTATATTTGTATAATTCGCGAATCCTATCGTGACGACCGTGCGTATGTACTGCCCGTATAATAGGAACTCCGATTTAGAGTCATAAATTTCTAACTTAAAATGAATTATACGCGTATTTATGAATTCTTTGAATTATACGATCCGTATAATATTTTGCCCCATCATTAAGTTATTTTCTTTATTATATTTTTACTTTTAAAATTTGGGAACACCAATCTAATTCTAATGCCACCAACGTACATGTAATTTGCAGAGTGTTATGTACATATCATATGTGTACTTCATGTCAATTATTAAATTATAGTATCGTGTAGTTTTGAAGTGGTAAGTGGAGTATCGTTTTGCTCGGATTCGTTGAGGTTGATTTTTAAGACTTAATAACAAAAATACTAAAAACAAAGAAAAATTTTAACAAAGTTGAGAGATACTTGGGACTTAGGATTCCACCAAACTTCACAATCAATTGGTTCATACAATGATTCATAACAATTTAGCTCTTTTCTAGACTCTATTTATTTGCCAAAAGTAGATTTTATAAAGCATTAGATGTAAATCGTAAGCATAGTGCATCCAAAGTTCTCAGACTAAGCATACACTATCAAATAAATTTATCAAGCTCAATCAGAACATCCTCTATGATACCACGAGGTACTTTGACAGACCTATCAGCTAACTGTAGGGTAATTTAAGTCGGTTTCAACTCACCAAGACCTAGCTGGGTGTACACATGGTACGGGAGTAGGTTAACACTGGCTCCTAAGTCAAGTAATGCTTTATCAACCATGTGATTACCAATCTTACAAGATATGGTGGGGCATCGGGGTCTTTATACTTAGGGGCTGTTTGGTTGAAGGAATGAACTTACGACCAGCTAAAAAGGCTTTCTTATGGACATTAAGCTTACGCTTTCGTGTACAAAGATCCTTAAGAAACTTAGCATAAGCAGGCATTTGCCTAATTGCTTCTAGTAAAGGAATATTTATGTTTACCTGCTTAAAAATCTCTATTATTTCGTTGAAAGTCGGCTCTCTCTTAGTTGGAACTAACAACCGTGGATATGGGGCTATGGGCACAAAATGAGATCTATAGGGAACCACATGGGCATCACTAGAAATTTTATCAGTCTCTTGAGCTAGTGGCTCCTTGTGGGGCTCATCTTGGGAACTAAAAGGTGGATCTACAGTATGTCCACTATTAGGCATAGCTACCTTATTGTCTACCGTTTTACCACTCCTAAGGGTTTTTACAGAGTTCACATGATTGAACTCTTTATCTCTAGAGGATACTTCATGAATTGCTCTAGTGTTGGGTAGTGGTTGATTGGGGGACTTTTCCTTTTCTCTTTCTCTCAAAAATTCTGCAATTATACTAACCTGATTTTTTTTTTTTAGCTCTACGAAATAGCTTTGAGAGTTTTCTGTAAACCTTTCTCAACCGTTTGCTTAAACTCTGCCGGTGTTATGAGATAAGATGGTTAGAGACTCTTCTAAGCTCATGATTTTTTTATTCGATAGGTTCGATGCGATCCGGCCTAAATGGTTCTTAGTATACCCAAAACTCTGGAGAGTCCGAGAAATACTAGACCGACCTTGACTCTGGACCTTAGACCAAGAGAAATTGGGTAGTTTCTCCAACCAGGGTTATAGGTATCGAATATGGATCAAATCTCCGACGGTTTTCAAACCTAGAGTTGTTATAAAGAGCATGGGCTTGCTCTTCGTATCTAGCATGGTGTGACCCTTGATTCATTTCTAAGGCCTCTAGACGCCTCCCCCAAAGAATATCCGACCCATCATAATCAACTCTACTCGACCCTATGATTTCTAGGTATTTAACTCCGGTTCTCTCATTGAATCAAAGTGCCTAGTTTTCTCACGGTTCTCTCATTGAATCCCATTGCCTAGTTTTCTTTCCTTGAACTCGTCAAAACATTCATCGGGTCTTGATGGGTAAATTCTCCACCACTAATTGTTTTACTGCACATACGGGTTTCATTATCAAGGCCCTCATATAAAATTTGGGCCATGTGGGCTTTTCAAAGCCGTGATGTGACACTCGGTATAACAATTCACTAAACCTTTCTACATAATCATGAAGTTTTTCACCTAATTGCTTGCTTAAAGGTTTTGATAGACTTCGAGCAGATCTTGATCTTAAGGTGTGGGTAGAATTTCTTAACAAATGCCTCTACAAGACCATCCCAGATGGTAATTGTTTTTGAAGGAATAAAATGATACCACTCTTTGGCTTTCTCATAGAGAGAGAAGTGAAACAAACGTAACCTAAGCACATCTTTGGAGACAATTGGATAGTTCATTGTGTCACAAATCATTTCAAAGTCTCTTATTTGGGTATACGGGTTCTCATTCTCTAACCCCCTAAACTTACGTAGCATGCCAATAGTCTCGGGTATAATATCAAATTGGACCGTAGAAGCTGGTAGAACTACACCTGGGTCACGCACTACCCTAGACGGGTTCAAACGATCCCTAAGGGTTTTTACCGGGACCTCATCAACATTTTCCTTAACCATTTCGACAACAATAGAATTAATACTAGTAAAGCAAGAAAATCGTGCACATACAAATGCAGGGTTTACTAAATTAGGTAAGCTTGGGATACCTCAGCAAAATATACCTACTGGTACGAGGCCGAGGCTTGTGGAATTTCGGCTGGTAACTCCCATAAGGCCCAAGGCACGGGTTGAGACTTTTCCACGGGTTTCCTAAATTGGTAATTCTGACGATGCAATTGGTGTGTGCAACGTGTTTTTTTTTTTACAAAAAATAAATACTAAAAATAAACAAACAAATAAAATTACAGTCCAAAATAAGAAACTAACAAAAATAAAAGGTCCAAAAATAAAATCTTCAGTTTCTCGATTTTTGTAAGGCAAGTTCAACTTTCAACGTTTCGTTTCAAGCAAAACCTGCACAACAAAAACAAAAATACCAAAGACGTAAAATAGAACAAAAAATAATCTACAAAAATATAAAAATAAAATATATACAAAACCTAAATAAAAATGCAAAACCTAAAACCTAAACCTAAATACAAGTCCATGTCGGGGGCGCCAAAA
>JAJJWW010009025.1:0-321507 GCA_023531295.1 Papaver armeniacum
AAACAATACATGAAGAAAGGCGGTTAGAAGCGGAAGAGCGTGCAAATTTAACTAGGCAAAACCATGAGCTAAGAATGGAAAATATGAGGTTGCAGAATAGAAGGTCGAGAAGTAATACTGAGTCAAGATCGGGATCGGTTAGAGATGATACGAGGAGAACATTACCTGTAGAAAATGTTAATGAAGAAAATCTAGAAAGAGAGCCAAATCTCGGTGAAGGATGATGCGAAAGAAGGGAAGTGGTGTGTATTCCACGTCCTGAGATTTTACAGAATGTCCAAAATGACGGAAATCAAGAAAATAGGCAGCAGAATAATCCAATTGGTGAAAAAAATCAGGAAGAAGGAAGAAGAATACTACATGGGAGAGAAACACGGAGGAAACAAAAGGAGATTGAAGATGACATCGAAATACATTATATTGAACAAGCGCGTCTAGCTTGCGAAAGGGAAAGATTAAGAGTAGAAATGGAAGAACGGGAATTGGAGGAAGCAATTCGACAGAACAATCATGACAATCGAGAAAGAAGGCGCGAGCAAAATCGCAACAATGGAAATATCAATGAAGAATATGAAAGAGTACAAAGGAGAACCGATAGACAACCAAGAAGAGAAAATGATAGATATAATGGTGTGCGAATTCGTGAACGAGATGAAGGAGAAAGTCGCGAGAGAGAAAGAAGAGAAGAAAATGCTTTGAACAAGAAAATCAAAGCAGACATGAACGCAGAAGGAGAGAGGAGAGCTAAAAAGACCAATAAATTCGAATCGATGTAAACGAACAAATCTTAAGAGAGTTGGCGAAATGAGAGGAATTTTGAACAATAGAAGGGGAGGAGGAAGAAGACAATTGGATGAGGCCATCGAAGAAGGCATGAAAACCCCCTTTACACTAGAGGTGAAGTTAGGAGGAATACCCCCAAAGTGCAATTTACCCGCATTAACCAAAGCATTTTTGATGGAACAACTTGCGCAATACAACACATCAAAGCGTATGTGAGATGTATGCTACAATGGGAAAATCATGACGCCATATTGTGCAAATATTTTGCATCTAGTTTAACAGGAGAAGCATTGAAATGGTTTGAGGGTTTACCAAGAAACACAATCACGTCATTCAATCATTTACAAGCTATATTCTTAGGGGCGTATATAAGTAACAACTCCTCGCGACCAGGAATTGAAGATGTATTTGGGATGAAACAAAGAGTTGGCGAAAGTTTGAGACACTTAACTGTGAGGTGGAAGACAATGTGTAGCGAAATGGCTGGACGAGTGGATGAAAGATATCTTATTCTATCATTCATAAACGCTATGTTCGCAACCAATTTGTTATATATTCAAATTTTCAGAGTCAAGAATACAATTACAATGACTGAGTTGCGAGAACTTCAGGAGGAATATATTGCTCTAGAGGAAAGGCAAAATGAGATGGAATCATACCCGATTCGAATACAAATTCAAATGTTGCGAATGCAAGCTTATTACCCAAATTGATAATCTGAAGAGAGAGCACTTCGCAAGGGCAACAAGAAAGGATAATAGATGATGGACATCCAAAGATAGTAGCTTTGGGAAGCCGTGATCAGGAAGAATATGAAAGAGAAAGGAACTACTACAACCGTATGCGGCAATAACAAAATTCAAAGACTTGATCATCCGCAAGAAACTTATGAAGGTCGAAGGCAGAATTATCATGGAGGGCAGCGAAGTCACGAGTAGTATGGGAGGAAATCAAAAGGCCACCATTAAATACTAGTGTGGAAAAAATATGGGAAGCTATACTCTTGATGGAAAACATACCTGCACCATGGAACATGGGGAATGAGCCACCACCAAGTGATAGAAGCCACGAGTTCATTCTTACCACCGCTTTCATGGACACCTAACAAATGACTGCGCAGAAATATAAAAAGAATCATCCTCAGAATGATTGACCAAGGAAAGCTGAATCATTTTCTAAAAAGTGAAGAAAAGGTTCAACCGTTACCACCACCGAGTAAATGCATGGGACAAACTCAAAGCAAAGGGGAAAGAAACATTCGTAATAGAAGTTGGAACGAAAGCTAAAAATTTGTTTTGCAACTCCATTATACATTCATACCGAGCAATTGAAGATTTTCATGATAATGTTCTCGGTAGGGTTTTTGCGAGGGATGATAATAGAGAAGTGATGAACATCGCGAAGGCGTCTTGATTAAAAAAGAATGGCAAATGCAGATTATTTCTTTCACTTGAAGAGATTCTGAAGGCGAGAGAGACGCATGATAACCCATTGGTCGTAAAATTGGAAATTAATCCAAAACCTGTAGATGGCGAAGATGATGAAGCGAGAAAATTCTTGGGCGATTAATAGAATATTAATTGATACGGGAGCTCGGTAAACATTCTTTTTACCATACTTACAAGACTATGGGTGGGAAGGATGAAGAGTTGATACCTTCGACATATAAAATATACGATTTCAATGGCACAACGAATAAGCCTAAAGGAGAAGTTCATATGAGAATACCCTTGCAAGGATTATCAACTGAAATTTTGTTCAGTGTAGTCGATGTGGAGTCCCCTTATAATGCATTGATCGGAAGGCCATGGTTGCACGAAATTCGGGGTGTAGCGTCGACTTATCATCAGTGTATAAAGTTTCCTCATCCTAACGGTGTTGGAGTTATAAAGGAGACTGGATGGAAGGACAAAAATGCTATGAGATTGATGTGGAGTGCAAAAAGAAAATTTGGAAGCAAAATATAAAAGATGAACAAAGAAGAGAAAGGTTGATGGTGGATACCATAGATACAAGAGGTGAAGATACATTGCGAAGCAAGTGCATGAAAACAGTTGAAAATCATGATGGAAAGGAATCATTAAGGTTTGAATGGTGCAGAGGCAGAAAGCAGCAGGAGCAAAAGGTGTAAGAAATGAATAATCATTATTATCAAAATCAATGATAAAGGCATATCAAGAGTAAGAGGAAGAAACAATAATTGAAGAAGAAATACGCGAGAATCTCGCCATCAAGAATGTATGAAAATTTGATTGAAGAATTGAAAACCAAAAATGAATAAACAATGCAAGATTGTGCGATAGCTTCGCAAAAAAAAATAACAAGAGAAAACCAAAAATGAATGATTGAATGAATTAACAAAAATGAAAGAGTGAGTGAATGGGACGAACCTTTATGGCGTACACCCTAGTTCGCGAATGATATTTCGCAAGAGGCAAATGTAAGACCTAAAGTGCGTCATATAAGGGGGTATCTCTTGACATGGCTCAGGGAAAAGGTTACACCGCCCTGGAACCCGAGTCATGAAAATTTGGGGCCCATGAAAGCCTATCCGGGAGAGATACCTTGGATTCCCAACTATATATATAAGGTTATACCCGGTTGGACGCCCGAGGGTCTCTTCCAAGGAGTCGAGTGTATGCTCAAGGCGCCGAGGTACACGGTTGAGACAAGAGTGCGGGACATTTGAAGTGTCTCGGCCATTCTTGGCAAGTCTTGGCACATCCGCACTCGGCCCGAAGAAAACTCCACTTAGGGTGCGTCTCGTAACCATAAACCCTATAGGTATAAGGGATAAGAGGTCTGCGAAAACAACCGGTTGTTGTTAAGACCCGGATGGGAGGAGCTAGTCTTGTATGGCCGATGTACGCCTCCTTGAAGGGGCAACCAGGGAGATGATAAGGCGGCACCCTCCATTAGGGAGCCGATAAGTGTCACAAGACGGCAATGTCATGGGACTTTATATTCGCAAGAACATTTAGGCCTGTCATATTGTCGCAAATGAAATATTCTGCAGAGGCAATAATACTAAAAAAAATGATAAGACAAGATCAATGGGTCATTACATGAGAGTGTAAGGACGTCCTGCGATCTTGTCGCAAGACGTCAATGTCATGGGATTTTATGTTCGCAAGAATATTTAGACCTATCATATTGATGCAAAATGAGGGGTGGCAAAATAAGACCTTTAACTAGGAAGGCAAAATAAGACCACACAAAAACAATGATAAGGCAAGATCAATGGGTCATTACATGAAAATGTAACGACGTCCTGCGATTTTGTCGCAATGATGAATTTCAACATAAATGATGATAAGATAACACAACAAATTGAGTAAGCAAACAATCTTGCGAATACGATTATATTTCTTCATTTATTTGTGGAGAATCAGCAACAACAGTTGCAAAATTAAGAAGTATCATTACTTAAAGATTGTCGACTTAATTTCTCTCATGTGAAAATAAATAACAGAGGCAAGTATGGGAATGATTAGAATAAAAACTTGTTATTTATTTTCATATGATATATTTCTGAAGAAGAGATTACAAAATGGAAGGTTAGAAGGATAAATGTACAAATATCACAAGAAGAGAAAGGAAAATGGAACAATCTAGCAACTTATTCTTCTTCATAAGATTCTTTATCAGATTCTTCTTCGCTTACATCACTATCAGAGACATCTGAGCAAGGCATATTTTCAGGAATTTCATCGAGAAGACAAGGATATGAAGAAAGAGAAATATTGTGATCATTGCAAATCTGTTCAATAGTTTGGTTACGAAAACGAACAGCATCATTATTGAAATTCGCCACAGTAGTTTGTAGTTGCCTCTTCATTATTGAACTCTGTTATCTTCATTCGTGTCCTTTTGGGAAGAAGACTCAACTTCCAACTGTTGAATTTTTTCATCCTTCTTGCGAGATGTCGCAACTTCAATTTCTAGTTCTTTGATCTTCTCTTTAAGTTGAAGATTTTTCTTTTCAAGATTGTTGCGTCTTTTCTCGAGGTCTGAGGCAACAACAAAGGAAGCTCTCCCAGACTATAAAGAAAGGTAAAGAAATTGTTAAGATAAGGATTATAATTGAAATTACAGATAAATAAAGAGATATGAACATACCAAAGCACTGAGTGCATTTAAGAAGTTGGGAGACATTGTTCGGGAAACCCCGCGAAAAGAATCATTATCCATTAGCAGGGGAGCATCGCAAATATTAGCGAGAGCTTCGCAAGTAGCAGATAAATGATCATCTCCCAATCCTTGCATAGAATCGGAGAAGACGCTAGACAATTGCGCCATAGCAGACTCGATCGAATGATTCTCCTTTACAGAAGAAGTATCAACCTCATTTTCATCTTCGTCAGAACTCTCGCTGGTTTGGGAACTAGAACGAGAAGAGGGATGGATTTTCCGTTTTTTAGAAGATGGAGCGGAAGATTTATCCTTGCGAAGAGTGATTTTATTCTTGCCCTTAACCTTCGCAGCTTCGGGAATGTTAATTTCTTCAACAACCTTCGCACACGAATGAAGATAAGAAACAGAGGCAACAATATTGTTAAAAATAACAAAAGAAAGTATTTCTTACTTCATCCGTGATTGATCGGAGTATCGCTTAGTACTCGCCTTTGGACGTCTTTTATAACTCTTTTCAATTTGGCAATCTGAAAATTTTACAAGTCTAGTAAATATAAGAGGAAGGAAATATCGTAAAGCAAACCTAAAATAGGAAGTATACCTCTTTTGCCTTCTCGGGCCACTTAAATTCCCAAGGATGATAGTTTGCGAGATTCGCAGGGAGTATATGAGAGCTTGCAATATAAGGTCCGCTCAAAAATAGAGGAACAACCCACCACTTCTCATCTTTGGAGTACCGAGGAACATTATTTTTGCCCGAGTGCCAGTCAATATCTTGCATAAGCAGCTTATCACTTGAAATATTATCTTTTCTCTTCAATCGAGCACCCCCAATGAGATTTATCATTTCTCATATTTATTACTTCATAATTTTCAAAAAAAGTTTTCTACAAGTATACTTCTCAAACGACTATTTCTAAACTTGCGAATCTAGGATCTTTGACATCATCAGGATATAAAGATCCCTTACCAGCGCCACGGTTGGCGAATTCAAGCATTAGACGGATACAATCACCGCTTAGTTGATAAATAGCTCGCGAGAATTTCTTGTGAGCAAGAATTTCATAGAATAAAGGCATCTCGGGATTGTAGAGAGGAATGGGAAGGCCTGCGAGGATTTGACCCAGCGAGATTATGATTTTCTGATCATCACACCGATGATCGTAAAACAACTTTGCGAAAGTATAGATGAAGATTCTTGATCAGGAATGGTTGAGAGGATGAAGCCCTTCTCTTGTAAATTCTTTTGAGCTTCATTAAAAAGGGGTTTATATATACGACCAAGTGAAGCCATTTTTAGAGTATGGGAATGATTAAAGAATTGAAGATCAAGAGAAAGAAAGAAAGGAAGATTTACTGATGAGCGAAGCGCAGTTGCGGAGGAAGAAAGTTGAAGAAAAGTTGCAGAGGGAAAATAAAAGAGAATAAGAGAAGGGTGAGAAAACTATATATAGAGAGAAGAATCCTCGAGAAAACAAATGCATTTAATGCTAGATGGGACGTGAATGGTCAAGAATAAACGGTTGAAAGAAACGTGTCAAGAAAAGAGTGGAAGAAGAAACATTTGTAATAAATTCCGTATAAAAGTACGGAAGTGAAACAGATAAAGGTGAACAATTGATGAACAATTGCGGCATTTCAAAATATTGGTTCTCATGACATTCTCTCCTTCGCAGAGAAGACATGAGAAGAGGCAAGATGTATGATCAGAATATCGCGACATCAATACTTCGCGAGATTAATAAATGATGACATTGCGAGGGAGTCGCAGGGAAGTAAAATAAATGACGCAATGAATGACGACAGCCAAAACATGAGAAAGATATGAAGATTCAGCGAAATTTAGGAGTGTCGCGAGAATTGATACATGTACACTTGCGATATTTCGCAAGACATTCCCGAAAATAAAGGACAAAATTTTAGCTGTCATCCACTATATACTACCCTATATAAAGGGTTGAGTAAACCTGTTGTGGGAGAGTTCTTTTTGAATTATTAAGCAAGTCTTTAGAGAGAGAAAGTTTTAGAGTGATTGTAATTCTATTACTCATTTCTATTTCATATTGTAAAGATTCAAGTATTCAATCAATAGAAATCATAATCATTCATCTTAAAATGACTTAATTGTGTATATTCTAGTGAGGGGTGTAGTGTAGGATTTCCTGCAACTACAAATACAAAAGAGAAAGATAAGGCGAGATCAATGGGTCAATAAATGAAAGTGTAAAGACGTCCTGCTATTTCGTCGCACGACGGCAATGTCATGGGGCTTTATTTTCGCAAGAATATTTAGGCCTGTCATATTGTCGCAACAAAAACAATAAAAAAAAAAGTTAAGGCAAGATTAATGGGTTTTTGCATGAAAGTGCAAAGACGTCCTGCGATTTTGTCGCAATGACAAGGGGTGGCGAAATAAGACCTTTAACTAGGAAGGCAAAATAAGACCACATGATGCAACGAAAAATTTATAAGAATTAACTATTACTTATGCAGATCATTCATCGCAAGAAAGATAATGAGAGGCAGTATGGGAATTATTAAACAACAAGCATTATCTTTCTTTCTAGTAAGCACAATGATAAAAGAGTAAATACACTTCAAAGTTGACTGAAGTACGCCATTTGCAAGAAGTTATAAAGATGAAACAACCCAAAGAAGTAAAATTACATAAGAAACTCAAACTTCAATGTTGGTTTTGCCAGGAGAAGATGAAATATTTTTATCAATTTTTCGCCAGAAGGAGATAATGGATGTTCTTCGCCAGCTTTTTCACCTTCGCCAGTCCTTCCTTCATTCTGGTTTACTCTAGTCTCTTCTTCATTCGGGTTATCATCAACAGTTGCATAATTAGGAGGAATTTCTTCTTCATTTGCGAGATCTTCGCCACTTTCATAATAATAATCACTATCAGGAGAACAAGGAATTTCATCATCATCTACTTCCAAAGGTTCGACAGATATAGGAGGAAGAGATTTGGACAATAAGATATCATTCACAAGAACTTCAGCCCTGAGATGAACTTGGTGAAGGAGTGCTTTCTGATGAATCCTACTTTGCATATCTTTGAAATGAGAAAGATAATCAAATCTTCTTTCTGCCCGATCGCGAGAACAAGCAAGGGTAGAGGCAAGTAATGCATTCTCTTTGCGAATTTTGGAGAATTTAGATTCCAAAACAGAAATGGAGGATTGAAGATTTTTCTCAGATTCTGCGAAAACAAAAAATACAGAAAGTTATTCAGAAGAAGGATTCGCGAGGAAGATATCATAAAAAGACTTAACAAAGAAAAAATGGTTGAGGCAGTCAAATTCTATGACTACCTTCCTTTTGCGAGATAATATATTGGGTTAAATCCATGCAACTATTCTCCAAGTGGTCCATTGCATCGTCAAATTTATCTCCAACTAAACCTTTCAAGCGAGATCGAAGATTCTTTTCGTTAGAAATGAGTAAGGTATTTTCCTTCGCAAGAGAAGTGTAGGATTCTTCAAGCTTGGAGTATTGATCTTTGAGTTGACTTGCCTTTACACTTAAAGTTATTCTACCTTGAATAAGTTTGTCTCTCTCTCATAGATGATTACATTACTTCTTTAAGTTTATTTCTCAAGGAGCAGAGAGATTGTTCTTGATCGTTACATACTTTTTGGCAAATGTTAAGTTGTTGCGAAAATATCGCCACTTTATTTAAAAGAATTCGCTTCTCTTGAGATAGGGTCTTATTCTCATCTGATAAAGTTTCCAACTCCAAATTGGCTTTAGTCAAAGCATAAGAGAGGCGAGATAATTCACTACTTAACAAATTTTGCATCTGAATTAATTGAGTATTCTCCTTGGTAAGATTATCTATTTGATCGACAGAGTATGTATGAAGGTTATCTAATTGGTTATATTGATCCATCCAAGAATCTCTATTTACACGGGCTTCTTCAGCGACGGATTCAAGCTGATATATCTCCATTATTCGTTTCTGGTGTAAAACTTAAAGGGGGAACAATTGATCTTAAAAAAAAAAAAAAAAAAAAAAAAGGATAAGAAAGTTGTACCTTTAAATTCTTCATTCTTCTTGCGAAGATTGTCACGATCTAGTGAGACATTCTGAAGCTTTTGATTTTCAAGATGAAGAGTGTCACATTTCAAGGTCATGGCTTGGAGATTCTCCTTTAAAGTTTCAACTTCCTTCTCAAAGGATGTTTGCGAAATCATTCTATCAGAGCCAAAATACTTACTTAAAATTTCGCAGACACCAAATTTGATAGGATCAACGGAAGATTTCTTGACGTCATCCAGAACATCTGATAAAACCTTGAAAGCAATATTTGTTCCTTCCAAAGTTTCTTTAGTAAAAGGGAGAGATTCGTATGAAGAAGTGGTGATGACAGAAGGTTGGGGAATTGAATCATTCTTTGCTAGAGATGCGTCATTCGAAGATGAAATTTGAAGAAGATTAATAACTGGGGTTGAGGTAGTGTCAGGATGAGAGGTATTAGCAGTTAAGAAGAGAAGGGTTCATTCGCAGCAGGGTCATTACAAGGAACTTCAACTATATAAAGATCAGTTACGGGAGAAAAATATGTGGCAATGCATTCACGAACAGGAAGTAAGGATTCAGCTTGCGAAGAGATTGCAGGAGATATTGAAGGATTAAACATAGGAAATGGGACGGAAGTTTCCACATTTTTAAGGTGGCGAGATCTTTTATGGGGTTTTTTGACGTTCCCATCATCCTGCGAATCACAATTCAGATAAGAAACAGAGGCAACAATATTGTTACTAAAAGAATAGTGTTTCTTACTACCTTGCTATTCGCAGGCTTTCTTTTGTTTACGGCGACTCTTTGCTGTGAACCCTGGGAATATTAGGGTTTTGGACCGTAAATTTGATGCTAGAGGTGCTTTTTTTGAAACGAGAAAAAGTATGGGAATTACATAAAGATGAACAAAATCAAATAAGACAATTTCAGAGATGAGATCGGTTTCAAGAAGATCGGTTTCAAGAAAGTCAACAAACCTTGATGGATCCATAAGAACGTGAGCGTAAAGAGGAACTCGTAAAAAGTTGCAGACGATAAGGATTTACAGAGAATATGGATATGAAGAAGCCGAAGTAAAAGAAATAAATTATTTCTATGATAGATCCCTTCTTAAATAGATAAGAAAATGATGACCGGTTAGCATTGAATGTGCCGGTGGGTAGAGGAATATTTAACACGTGTAAGCGGTTATGCTTAATTCATGGAATCTTGTCGGTAGAAAACTTAAGGAAAGAAATGAACAGTTGCGGCATTTCAAAACACTAGTTCTCATATCATTCTCTTCTTCGCAGAGAAGACATGAGAAGAGGCAAGATGTGATCAGAATATCGCAACATCAATACCATTGCGAAACTATTATACAACACATTGCGAACACATCACAGATTGGTTATAGAAATGACACGACAGATGACGACAGCCAAAACACGAGAAAGATGTGGAAAGCTAGCGAGATTTAGGAGTGTTGCGAAATCTAACACTTGTATACTTGCGAGAATATCGCAAGTCAAATCCGAAAATAAAGGACAGCTTAGCTGTCACCCACTATGTAATATCCTATATAAAGAGCCGAACAGGCTTAAGGTGAAGGAGATATCTTTTTAGAGTGGAGAGAAAAGTTCTGAGGAGAGAGAAAGATTAAGATAGCGGTTGTATTCTTGATTTCATTTCCTTCTTGTAAAAATTCTTAAACCCAATTAATAAAAAGTGTGATTGTTGATCTTAAAGATGTGTTGATTATTACGAATTCTTGTGAAGGATGTATTGTGGGATTTCCTGCAACTACACTTATGTCGGTCTTGACCATTTGTTCTTAT
Source organism: Papaver armeniacum (assembly GCA_023531295.1). Taxonomy (NCBI): domain Eukaryota; kingdom Viridiplantae; phylum Streptophyta; class Magnoliopsida; order Ranunculales; family Papaveraceae; genus Papaver; species Papaver armeniacum. Next base: position 10,765 of record JAJJWW010009025.1, read on the forward strand.
AGCATTTTGTGTGTAAATATATAAGCTATGGTCTGAAATATGAGGTCTGATTTTGGTTGTGTGTAGACTGCATACAGAACCTTCATTTATCGTCAATGTGTGACTTGTCTTCGTTTATGTACTACCTTTTCTTTTGAATTTCTTTACTGGCAGGTCTTAATGTACCATCTATATCTATCCTTTTGTTGTCAAACTTATCGGCAGATGGAGGTCATATTTTATATAATCTTTTCTCTTTAAATTACACAAAATTGGTTAAAAAGATCAAAATCAAAATTTCCTGGGTGAAAACGACAGTCAGATTTAGATACTGTTTAAATGGACAAAAATTTAAAAATAGGCAGGATGTAACCAGTTTCATCCTGTCCATTTTCAAATATTTTTTCTTATTTTTATTTTACACAGGATGCATCCAGTTTCATCCTTGCTATTTTTTAAGTTTAAGCCAGGATGAATCCAGTTTCATCCTTGCTATTTTTTTTGTCCATTTCACCCATAAAATTTTTACTCGTCCATTTGAACCGTGTTTTAATTTTTTTTGGACAAATGACCCATTTTCCGTTTAAATTACTACCTCTTGTAATACTGAAATTCAACTGAGATAAGAATTGATAGGTCTTGCAAGTGCTAGTTTTGTGTTTACAAATTAAAGGACTTAATTAAATTAGCCATGATATGTTTATGTGAATATACTGTCTTCCAACTTAATTTTAAACTATTGTGTACTTAGCGTGCTGTGTACGTTTACACTGCGCAAGTTTTCTTTCATATATGCTGGTGACCTCTTCATATCTATTTATTAATTTAGTTCAGTTGCTTTCGTTTTGATTTCTTTGCAAGATCATCTAGCTAGTCCGGAACTGTGGGTTAGCCTAAAGAAAAATTATGGAATGAATGATTTTCTTTACATTTCAACACGTGATCGAAACAATTTTTTTTTAAAAAATGTCTAGTAGGATGGTATATATGTGTTTTCGATCTATCTTTGGTAGTATCCATTACTAAAACATTGTAAGGATATTTTCTCTTCTTTCACGTTGTTGGAGTTGCAACCATTGAACTTTCATCTCTTGTTTCTACTTTTACTTCTTGGCCTTGGAAATTTTATCGTTGCTGACTTTATAAAATGAATGAATATTATTACATTTCATCATCTTTATGTTATTTTTCTTTTTCTTTTCTTCTTCGAGTGGCGTGACCGGGGTTTGGCCTTGATGGACGGGTTGAAACCCAGCCCGTTAGAAGGGAAAATTCACCGGTCCGTTACACTAGAGTTTCTCCCTTATATAGTCTTTCAAATCAGGGTTTGCAATCAATGTTAGCTTAGTAACAAAGCATTCAATATTCACCGTTAGATGAAAACCTGATTAGATTCAAGCTAATATTTCTCAACCGTTGGATCGAAAACTTAGCTTGTTACACACAAACGAAATGTTCAATTTTGGGTTTATGAACCGTACCGAAACATTAATATTTGTTGGTTCAACAATAGTCAACCAAATGGTTGGCCATATGATCACTCTCATATCAACCATATTCTTCTTCACCATAACTAGTTGTTTATGGGTGAAAACTATTTCTACCGGTTTTGGAAATTTGGGTGTGTGGATGAGAAATGAATCTAAACCCTAAACAAATGCACTGCACGGGAGTGCTTGTGATTCGAGAAATAAATCTGTACAACTCTGGCCTAAACCAAGAAATGGCCGTTCCAGACTTGCTTCGGTCACAAAGTGAAGGAGATGGGGTTGATCTTAGGGAGGGAAGCGAAGAAGGTGTTGAGATTGTGGAGGTTTTGGCTGTGTACGACTTGTGGAGGTGTTGGCTATGTCTCTCATGGGAAGTGGAGGAAGTGGAGTGATGGAGTAGTGGAGTTGTGTGTTAGTGTCACACGACCAGTCTTGCCCACTTCTCCCGTCATCACTAACCGTCCATGACTTCCTGACACGTTCTTGTGATGGCGCGTTGTGCGCTGCATGCTGTAAACCGCCAGACCAATACCCCAGTTTGTGACATGATTGATGTCTCGATCGTGTGGATCGTGGGACCTACAGGAAGTAGCATGTAATGCTAGGTTAAATAACTAAGTTATTTGGGAAGTCGATACTTATAAAATATCATATGTATTCTATGCATGTAATGCATCGAATATATTCAGCACGTATGAAGCATCGCTATTTTAAGGCTTAATGGAGTAAATCACGATCAAGCGTCTTAAAATAGCATCACATCCAACCATCTTCGAGTGATCGTTTAAGGATGCATGGGCGAGCCATGCTTTGACCAATCACTCTATGTGGAAGAGTGGTGGACGGTGATCATGGGAATGCTTCATGGGTCGCTTGACTCCTAGACAAGGTTGTTCAACCAAGCTAGTGGAGTTGGACGGACGAGATAATTTTATGACACTCATCTGCGACCATTGATAGAGTTTAGGGTCTTGAAGAGGTGCGCAAGCATCACTCTTCATCTTGGTCGAAACCAAGCAAGGGAGGTGTATTAGGCAGGACCGATCGGGCATGCGTGTAGACAGCTTGCCAGTGTACACGTCCATACCTCACTACCCCATGAAGATAGAATCTAGGCCACTCAATTTTTCTGGCAAAGTTGAGTGGTTGAGATCGGTTTGCGGCAGAAATCCGTTGCCGCAAAGGAATCGGGGACCGCGCGTCCATGCCTAGTTTGGGCGCACGAATCGAGGCGTCTATCCATGGTCGGTCTTGGCCGATTGGTCAGGCGTGTAGACGGGACCACGGTGATCGTGTGTACATGCTCAGGACCTGTTAAGTCCACATCTACACCTTCCATCTATGCTTGCGAAGATGGACGCTCGTGATCGATAAGCGATACATGTAATATGAAGCAAACCCTAATTAGGGTTTTGGATCGGTCATGTGTACACGACTTCAGCCTAACGGTTTGGCAGGTTATGCTCCTCCTTTGGGGAGGCCGACCATGTGGGGCCCACATTGGGTCGGTGGTGAACATGATGATACCTGACTGACGGTCCTAGGCTCGATCTAATCCATCCAAACATCTTTGGTGAAGTTGGATGGTCGTGATAAATTTGAGACCTTAGTGGAATTTCTGCGACCCTTTAAGCATTACGCCGGCCATACTTTGGGAAAACGGACGTTGCTCATGGCTAAGTCGGGGAGATGGTCGACCAAGCAGGTAGAGAGGGGCCCGCCGGTGTGCAGGACAAGCTTGTCCGACCGGTCATGGGATAATCCACGCCGTCCAATCATACTGGTGAAGTTGGACGACCTTGGCTGGTTTTGAGACTGCTGTTGGCGGTCTTGTGCGCACAAGCTTTTCCAAGCTGCTCCACACCAGTCCAACCATCCTACTTTAGGCTGGTGTTCGGTGGTTATTTGGGAGGCATGGTATGTATTCGACCGACCAGGGCATAAACGGGCCCGCTGGTGGTCATTAAGGTGGTAGCCTGCTCCTGCTGAGGATCGTCTAGGCTGGTTAAATCATGCGGCCAACTTGCGTGGTCGTGATTGTTTCTGAGATTGATATGGACAGTCCATATTCAAATATGCTCAATCGGGCTAGTATAACACACCGAGAGATGTATGCTCAATCGGGCTAGTATAACACACCGAGAGATGTAGCCGGTATTTCGTGCATGCCTCACTATTAACACTTGGAGATTCGTGTTACTCTGCTGAGAGCAACACTCAGTCGTCATGCCGCACTAATAATGAGAGTTCTGTGGGAACAACACAGGAAATACAAGGCTGGTCATGCATTAATTTATAGTGCTATAAATTCATAGGGTATATGGGATTGTTGCTACATGCTCCAACCTGGATGAATTTTGTGTATTTGACTCACAGAATACTAGGATTGTTGCCACATGCTTTATTCTAGGTGAATTAGTAAAGTGGAGAAGTATTCATCACTTATCAGTGGCTTTATCCTTTGCAGGATGTCAGCGCATAATTTTGGCTTTTACAATTTTAGCCTTAAACGAAAATCCACCATCAACACTAGTTCAAATGACTCAAATGAACTAGTTAGAGAGTTGTTCAATTGCTTAGATTAACTACACAAGACATAATCGAAGCAAAAACGGTTTGATTCATTCGAATCGGTTCATGAACTTTATAACCATGGTTTGAAAAAGCATTCCTTAGTTTATATAAACATGAGTTCAAGAACAACCGGTTTTAGATATAACCTTCTCAATTTCGCGGACTGGGTTCGTGGACTTAAGCTCATGGAAGGAGTTTACAAACTCCAGCAGAAATTCTCGGGTGAGAACTTCCGCCAGTTCGCGGACTTGCGCCACTTCCATTTCTCTTGATCAACAAAGTTCGCAAACTTTGTTTCAAGGAATAAGGACTTATACATATATGTGTTTCCACAACAATGCTTATATCCTACCAATGGTTATGTAATCTAAACTCTCATTTTAATCATTGAAACATTCTCAGAGAACTTTAAATAACCGTTATTCACATACCATTTTTCGTCAGAGCAATTTCCAAAGTGATTGAAACATATCATGACTTTCGTCACTAGGTAAAGATGATTTCGGTTAAAGCGAAAGCTTACCAACACATATTTCGAGAAATAGATAGGCGAGTTAAACTCGGCTCGAAATAGCAAATGTGTATAATGAAATTCTATACGTTTAAACGACTTTTGTCTCAAGTGTAGTTGCAGGAAATCCTACACTACACCCCTCACAAGAATCTATACAATCAAATCATTTTAGGATGAACAATTGTAATTTTTATTGATTAAACTCTTAAAATGTTTACAAGATGAAATGGAAATCAGTTAAAGAATTACAATCACTCTAAAATTTCTCTCTCTGAATGACTTGCCCAACACTCGAAAAAAATCTCCCTTCCAATAGGCCTGCTCGGCTCTTTATATAGGGTATTACATAATGGATGACAGCTAAGCTGTCCTTTATTTTCGGGAATAACTTGCGAAATATCGCAAGTGTACAAATATATAATCTCGCAACTCTCCTAGATCTCGCTAGGTCTTCATATCTTTCTCGTGTTTTGGTTGTCGTCATTCATTGCGTCATTTATATTACTCATCTGCGACACCTTCGCAATGCTGTCGTTTATTGATCTCGCAAGGTATTGATGTCGCGATATTCTGATCCTACATCTTGCCTCTTCTCATGTCTTCTCTGCGAAGAAGAGAATGTCATGAGAACCAGTATTCTGAAATGCCGCAACCATTTGTTTTTCATCAATATTTGCCGACAAGATTCCGTGAATTAGGGATGACTGCTTACACGTGTCTAAAATTTCCCCTTTTTACCGGCACATTTAATGCTATCCGGTTACCCTTTTCTTGTCTATTTAAGGAGAAGTTCCTTATGAAAGTGTTTCTTTTCTTTTACTTCGTCTTCTTCATCATCTACAACTTTTTATTGATGTTTTTCTTTCTTCTGCTACTGTTCTCATCTCTTTTCTGCTACTATTTCTATGGAGCCATCAAGGTTTGTTAGTTTTGCTGAATTTGATCTTTTTGTGATTGATCTCTCATATTAAAGTTGTTTTGTTTTGACATTGTTATTCTTTTAATGATTCCTATCTTGTTTTTGTTTCAGTAAGAACAAATCTAACACCAAGTTCACCGTCCTGAACCCTGCTATTCCCCGGCTTCGCAATCGAAAGTTACTAGTTACTAAAAGAAAGCCTGCGAATGACAAGGTATTTAAGAAACATCTACTCTTCTAATAACAATATTGTTCCCTCTGTTTCTTATTTAACTTGTGATTTCGCAGGATGACAAAAATGCTGATCTGCTCCCCAAGAAACCTCGCCGTTCCAAAAATGTCGAGTCTTCTATTTCCTTTCCTGGATTCAAGCTTACAACTCCTCCTGCAGTATCTTCGCAGGATAAATCATCTTCTCTTGCGATATCTTCGCAGGATAAATCAATCCCTCCTTCGTAGGATAAATCATCTTCCCTTGCGATATATTCGCAGGATAAATCAATTCCTCCTTCTATTCTCGCCATCTCTGAAAATGCCACTGTCGATATTCCTGAATTTTCCGTCAATGAAGTTCCTCAGGATGAATCCCTTTCTACTTTTACCATCAATGCCTCTGTCTCGCCCCCACTCATTAATCAAATTTCTTCTCTTGGCATTTCTATGACCAAGGATGATTCAATTCTTCCTTCTCCTCCCATCATTACCTCTTCATCTGGGTCCATCCCTCTTACCAAAGAAAATCTGTAGGGAATAGATATAGCCTTCAAAGTTTTATCAGACATCATGAATGATGTCAAGAAGACCTCCATTGATCCCATCAGGTCTAGCGTTTGCGAGTCTTTGAGTAAATATTTCGGTTCTGACAAAATGTCGCAAATGTCTTTAGAACAAGAAGTTAGGGTATTGAAGAATAATCTTCAAAACATTTATTTGGATCGTGATAGTCTTCGCAAGAAGAACGAAGAATTAAAAGGTATTATCTCCCTCACTTTTTTTTTTTTTTTTTTTTTTTTTTTTTTATGAAGACCTTGTTCGCCTTTCAAGCTTTAAACCAGAAACGAAAAATGGAGATATATCAGTTGGAATCTGTCATTGAAGAAACTCGAATGGACAGAGATGTTTGGATGGAGCAATATAACCAGTTAGATAATCTTCATGCATACTCTGTTGATCAAATAGATAATCTTACCCAAGAGAATGTTCACTTAGTTAAGAAGCAAGACTCGCTGAATAATGAATTATCTCATCTCTCTTATTCTTTGAGTAAATCTAATTTGGAGTTGGAAACCTTATCAACAGGAAGCGAGCTTTATTAAACAAGGTGGCGATTGCTTCGCAACATCTTGATATCTGTCAGAAAATATGTAATGAACAGGAACAATCTCTCTGTTCGCTGAAAAGTAAGCTTCAAGAAGTCACTGTTGAGAGGGATAAACTTATTCAGGGTAGAATAACTTTAAGTGTGAAAACCAGCCAACTGAAAGACCAATATTCCAAGTTAAAAGAATCATACTCTTTCCTTGCTAAGGAAAATAACTTGCTTGTTTCTAACGAAAAGAGTTTGCACTCTCGATTAAAAGGTTTGGTTGGAGATAATTTTGACAATGCCATGGATCACTTTGAGAATAGTTGCTTGGCTTTGACCCAACATCTTATTTCGCAAAAGGAAGGTAGTCATAGAATTTGACTGCCTCATCTATTCTCCCTTTATCAAGTCTTCAAATCTTTTATCTATATAATTCCTTTTGTTCCTTGTTTTTGCAGAGTCTGAGAAAGATCTTCGCTCCTCCCTTTCTATTCTGGAGTCTAACTATGCCAAGATTCGCAAGGAGAAAGCATTACTTGCTTCTACTCTTGCTAAGTCTCACGATCGGGCCGAAAGAAGATTGGATTATCTTGCTCATTCCAAAGACATCCAGAGTATAAATCATCAGAGGGCACTCCTTCGCCAATTTCACCTCAAAGCAGAAGTTGTCGTGAATAATATACTATTGTCCAAATCTCTCGACCCTGTATCTATCGAACCTCTGGAAGTTGAGGAGGATGAAATCCCTAATTTTCCTGATAGTGACTATGAGTATAAAAGTGGCGAGGATGTCGCAAATGAAAAGGCGATTCCTTCTAATAATGAGGCTGTCAATAATGAACCAAGTGAAGAGGGTTCGCGAGAATCAACCAACTAACGAAAATGTGGAGGTTGTTAAAGCTGATAAAATTGTTGAAGAGTGTTTAACATCTCCTGCTGGCGAAAAGAATAATGTAGAGAGTTAAATTTCTTTTGTAATTTTGTATCCTCTAATCTCTTTATCTGCATAACTTCTTGCATAAGACGCTTTTCAATTCCTTATGAGGTGCACTTTTTGATAAGAAAGATTGAGTCTACTATTGATCAATTCTCATATTTCTTCTTACTATCTCATGAATGACTTTTTCTTGTGTGGTTTTGTTTGTATTCATATGAAGGATTAAACAAGTCATTCTTAAAGTGATAGCCCGCTTCATTGTTGTGACTAGTGCTGCTGAATTAATATTTGCAAGTTCATTCTCGCAAGCTAGTTCGCTTACTCTTTTTGTGTGGTCTTATTTTGCCTTCCTAGTTAAAGGTCTTATTGCGCCACCCCTCGTCATTGCGACAAAATCGCAGGACGTCTGTACATTTTCATGTGAAGACCCATTGATCTTGCCTTATCGTTTTCTTAGTATTATTGCCTCTGCAGGATGTCTTCGTTGCGACAATATGACAGGCCTAGAAGTTCTTGCGAATTTAAAGCCCCATGACATTGCCGTCTTGCGACGAAATCGCAGGACGTCTTTACACTTTCATGTAAAGACCCATTGATCTCGTCTTATCCTCGCGTTAGTATTATTTCCTCTTCAGGATCATCGCACAAATATGACAAGCCTAAATTTTCTTGCGAAAATAGAGCCCCATGACATTTGCGTCTTAAGACACTTATCAGCTCCCTAATGGAGGGTGCCACCCTTATCATCTCCCTGGTTGCCCCTTCAAGGAGGCGTACATCGTCCATACAAGACTAGATCGTCCCATCCGGTCTTAACAACAACCAGTTGTTTTCGCATCCTCTTATCCCTTATACCTATAGGGCTTATGGTTACGAGACTGCACCCTAAGTGGAGTTTTCTTCGGGCCGAGTGCAGCATGTGCCAAGACTTGCCAAGAATGGCCGAGACACTTCAAATTCCCTAGGCACTCTTGGCTCAACCGTGTACCTCGGCGCCTTGGTCATATAATGACTCCTTGGAAGAGACCCTCGGTCGTCCAACCAGGGTATAACCTTATATATATAGTTGGAAATCCAAGGTATCTCTCCCGGATGGGCTTTATTGACCCCAAATCTCCATGACTCAGGTTCCAGGGGCGGTGTAACCTTTTCCCTGAGCCATGTCAAGAGATACCCCCTTATATGACGCACTTTAGGTCTTACATTTGCCTCTTGCGAAATATCATTCGCGAACTAGGGTGTACGCCATAAAGGTTCGTCCCATTCGTATTCATTTTTGATTATCTCTTGTTATTTTATTTGCGAGATATTCGCACATTCTTTCTTTATTTTATGCAATTTCGCAATCATTCTTTTGCAAAAAACTTATATATAAATTCATTTCGCTTCATCCATTCAGTACTTCGCAGTCTAATCTTTTCCCACAATCTTTTATGGGTAATATCTCTTCAAATATAATCTAATCCATGGTCTATCCAATCTGTGACCCACATCTTTGCCCTCGGGATCCATCAATCTATATGCCCATGTTCCAACTATCTCCTTAATGATATAAGGTCCGTCCCATTTTTTCGCCAGTTTGCCACCGCTTTCTGTTCGATATCTTTGGTGTTTCTCTCAATACTAGATCGCCCTGGTTGAAATTCTCGTGTCTTGACACGTTTGTTATATTCTCTGGCTAATCTTCGCTGATAATTCTCATATGTTGTAGTGATCTTTCTCTTTTTTCTTCTAATTCATCTAGCTTGATTAAAATGTTACCTGCACTAAGATTTTTCTCCCAAGCTTCTTTCTTTGTGGTTGGAATCATAACTTCTGTTGGGAGTACAAATTCGACTCCATATGTTAAACAAAAAGGTGACATTCCTGTAGCTTCACGCATGGTTGTATTGTAAGCCCATACTGCATTATGCACTTGTTCACACCATGCTCTATTATGTCCTTCTAACTTCTTCTTCAATATGTCTGCGATTGTTTTGTTTGTTGCTTCTGCCTGTCCATTGGCCTGCGGGTATAAAGGAGTTGATTTCCCACATTTTATCTGAAATGCATTAAGCAACAGTTCTATATTTTGTCCCTCAAACTGTTTCCCATTGTCAGATACTAACTGTGCGGGGATTCCAAATCTGCATATAATATTCTCGAATATGAAGGTAAAGATATCTTTATCGCGAATGTGTTGTACCGCTTTTACTTCTGCCCATTTTGTGAAATAATCTGTAGAGACAATTAGATATCTCCTCTGTCCTGTTCATGGTAAAAATGGTCCCACAATGTCTAAACCCCACTTTCCAAAAGGCCATACACTTGTTGAAGAATTTAATGGTGCCCCTGGTGCATGTATTTTATTTCCGTGCCTTTGGCAATCTTCGCAACGCCTTGATATTTGTTTCGCATCCTCATGCATATACGGCCAATAATAGCCTTGCATTTTTGCCTTATGTGCTAAAGATCTTCCGCCACTGTGATTGCCAGCATCCCCAATGTGCAACATCTTTAATATTGTTTCTCCTTCTCTTCGTGTTAAACATCTAAGTGAGGGTCCGTTAAAGGATCTTCGGTACAATACCCCATCTCTTAGTTCATAATTTGTTGCACGGCTTTTTAATTTGTGTGCCTCTAATCTGTTTCTTGGTGTTTCCCCTTTCATCAGATATGCATGAAGTTCTGCTCTCCAGTCTTCATCGCAGGGTATTTGTGTTTCATCTTCTATTAACATCACATCTGTCTCCTGTTCTTCCTCTTTATTGACTGACGATGATAGAAGTGTCTGTATTTTTATACATCTCGCAGTTGGATCCGTCATCATACTGGATATAAAGGCAAAAGCATCTGCGAGTCTATTATCTCTCCTTGATATATGTCTCCATTTTATTTTTGTTATTTGCATCGACAACTCTTCAACAAGTTTCTTGTACTTTTTCAAAGATGGTTCATTTGTAGTATATTCTTCTTTTATTTGCCGAAAAGCTAATTGTGAATCACTGGTGATTCTCACATTTTCGAACTTCAGTTCTATTGCGAATCGCAGAGCATGTATTATAGCTTCGTATTCTGTTTCATTGTTGGTAGATGCAAACTCCAATCTGAAAGAAAAAGCTATTTTATTGCCTTCTGGCGAAATTAAAACGATCCCAACTCAGTTGCCTTCCCCATTTGACGATCCATCTACCAATATTTCCCATCTGTTTGGCTCAGTTAATAAATCGTTTGGATCTCCGTGTTCTTCTTCTATATCCATCATTTCTTCCACTGCTTCATCCTCTTCCAAAGGGAACTCTGCTAAAAAGTCTGCAACAACTTGTGATTTTGGTGAAGATAGTCTTTCATATTTGATTTTGCAATGACTTACTTGAGCATTCCACCTCTCAACTCTACTCCGACCTCTTTGAATTTTTCATTACCGACTCAATTGGTATTCTTGTCATTACCTTAATTGTATGTGCCTGAAAGTATATGCGAAGCTTGAATGTTGCATAGACTAATGCCAAAATTAGTTTTTCAATTTTTGAATAATTCTTCTCCGCGGCATTGAAGGTTTTGCTGATGTAATAGATTGGTTTTTCCACTCATGCGTCTATTTGCAATAATACTACACTTAGTGCATACGAGGTTGTCGCAAGGTAGATTAATAATTCCTCCCCTGGTTCTGCTTTTTGTAAAATTTATATGTCCATTAGATGTTCTTTTATTCCTTGTAAAGCTTTCTCACATTCATCGGTCCATCTAAATTTCGCTCCCTTTTTGAGTACGTTGAAAAAATGCTTACATTTGTCGGATGATCGCGAGATGAATCTTCCTAGCGAAGCTAATAGTCCATTTAACTTCGCACATCTTTTACCGTCATTTGGTGTTGGCATATCGCGAATTGCTTGTACTTTCTCTCGGGTCAACTTGTATTCCTTCTTTTGATACAATGTAACCTAAATTTTTTTTCTGATGCAACTCCAAAGGTACATTTTTCTGGATTTACTTTGATGTTGAAATGCCTCATTTGTTCAAAAATTTCCCTCAAATCCTGTACATGGTCTTTTGCTTCTTTACTTTTTATTAACATGTCATCCACATATACCTCTAGTGTTTTGTGTATCCATTTTGCGAACACCATTTCTACCATCCTTTGGTATGTTGCTCCAGCATTTCGCAGACCAAATGGCATTTTTGTGTAACAGTATAATCCTCTTGGAGCGAAGAAAGCAGTATGTTCTTGGTCTTCCTCAGCTAGCGGAATTTGATTGTAGCCTTTGTATCCATCAAGAGATGATATCCTTTCATTTCCTGCCGCTGATTCGACCATTTGCGGAATATCTGGAAAAGGAAAGCTATCTTTTGGACACGCTTTATTTAGATCAGTAAAATCTATGCAAATTCTTATCCCTTTTTTCTTCTTTGGGACTACAACCATATTTGCTATCCATTCGGGATATTTTGCTTGTCTAATGATTCTTGCGTCTAGCATCTTCTGCAATTCTTCTTCTATTTGAGGATGATATGCTGTTGCGATTTTTCTAATTCTTTGTTTGAATGGTCTTGCATTTTTGTCAATCTCCAATTTATGGCACGCCACAGATGGATCTATACCAGGCATTTCATCCATGTCCCATGCGAAAATGTCTTTGTAATCTCGCAACAAATCAACAGTTCTTCTTTCTTCATCTGCAACCATCTTAGTCCTGGTAGGCCTCGAAAGTGTATGTAAATTTGACCTACGTGTAATACCGCAAGTGCACGGCGTCTATTGGAGACGCGGCAAGTACGGGTCGATCCCACAAGGACTAGGGTGTGCTCAAATGATCTAAGGCTTGCCTAAACTGAGTTTCAAGTGACAATGTGACAAGTGAGAGGTTTTTGTCGAAGCGCGAGTTTGTTTAGTAACTGAAATAGTGAAATAAAATGAACTACAAGTGAAAAAGTGGTGACGGTGGGATACTAGGGTCTCAAATCCACCACTAACTTATACTATGTCTTCAACTCATGATATTGCTATTGTTTCTTTGTGAGATAAGGGAGATGTGTCAAATCTACCCTATATCTATGATGTTTCTCCGGTTGATAGTTTAATCACAACTAGAGTATCTTACCAAAGCATTAACTGTCTATTTAGAGTACAACTAATCGAGGCTTGATAATGGTTAAGCTTGAGTTGCGACATCATCTTCACGAGAGAGATTCTAACTACGGTGCATCCATGGTATTGGTATGCACTTTGTGAGAGCAAAGTGTGACATGCTAAGATTAAAACCTATCTTGAAAACTAAACACTCAAGAACAATACATGAAATATGAAAATCACAGTGATAAGCTAGGGTTTCATTCAAACCCTAGCAAATTAAACTAAAACATGATAGAACAAAATACACAAAATTAAAGCTAAATGACTGCACTGGCTAATCCAGGCGTGAAAAACTAACACACCCAACTCAGTTGTATTTATACATGCAAAATCAACCAAACCCTAATTCATTATAAAATAGAAATTAATTGAAACCCATACCCTGAATCGCCCTCTCCTCTGTCAATTTGGCTCTGAGAACGCCATGCATCGACTGAGTTGATGTATGAGAAACCCTAGTCCCCAATTATCTTTAATTTAGCTTCTAGGGTTGATAGAAGCTATAAGAAAGATAACTAGACCTAGAGAGGGAGCTGAGGTGGTTGATGGTGCGGTTGTTGTGGTGAAAGAAGATGGGGATGGTGATGATAGAGACAGGAGATGGGGAGGGAGGTATGGAGATGCAGAGCGAGCTGCGTCTGTCGGGGTGAGGGAGGAGAAGAGGAAAGAGAAAATGAAGTTGGGATTAGGGTTTGTCGATGGGGGTATAGGGTGTAGGGAGATTTCGTTGTTGAGCGGGTGCATCGAAGATTGATGGAGAAGGCCTCAGCGAGCGTAGGATGAAGCTGGTGCGATCTGAACGGCTCAGGGAGGTAAGCGGTTTTGGCTTGATCTAGTGTTGCACGGGAGCAGCGATCTATGATGCACGTGGAGGCAGCGACCATTGGATGTGGAAGATAGAGATCTCAACGGCTTGGAGTGTACGGGCTCGGATCCCGGTCATGGGTAGCTCTAGCCCAAGTCTTCCTTGTTAGGTTGCAACTGATTTGCGCGCGGGCTTTGGCTATCCGCTCCATAGATGTTTGACTTCAATTCTTCGCTCTTTTGGCTCCTCAATTTCTCCGGACTTTATTTATTACCTAAAAACACAAAATTAATTAATACAAATATTTATTCTTGAAAACAAATAAAACACAGAATGCGGGATAATATCTGATTTCTAAACGCAAAAGATGAGTAAAAGGCCAATAAAAAAGGTGTATAAATATGCACTATTTGGCACTCATCAAATACCCCCAAACCTGAATTTTACTTGTCCTCAAGTGAAACAGAAATGAAGAAATCCTAACTATACCACTGTCGTAGGTCTCTCGAATGCATTTAGCGTATGTACTAAGCCTTTAAACCCCTAGGTGTCCCTAGTGGACGAGTTGTAGTCTCGTGAGGGTTTACCAGAGGTGTACCCACAAAACCTTCTCCAACTTCAAGTGTAAAAGAGTCTCAAGCATCCTAGAAGCTATGAGGACATAGAGTTTCGCATGCTAGTAATGAAGTTAGAACTATCGAAGAACGCATTCTCATCCTTAAGTCTTTGAGCGAGAAGTAACCATACCATATGAAAGAACTCGGATTCGATTGTGATCATAAGCCTCGACTTCGCCTCACCATTAGGGTTTTATGATAATTGCACTCAAAAAGATCGCTTTTTAGTCTCTCATGTGTGCAGGCAGGAATAAAGAGAGAAATCCTGCACACGTTGTAGGTAAGAAGGATAACCTTCCGAAATAAAATCTGGAGACTCCACGAAATGTGGACAAAAAAATCTTTTCTCGATGATCACTAAGAAAGGAAATCAACCATTAGCAAGGGGTGGGAATACTCACTCACTTCTCACCCGATCGGTAATTAATATCACTCTCTCATAAGAAACCATAGAAACGTCTTCAATCTTCGGTCTTCAAATGTTGATGACGAACTTCTAAACTTCACAAAACTTGACAATTTTTAACTTTTCTACTCAAATTCCTTGTTGTTTGGATTTTTCTTTTTGAACTCTTCTTTACCATGGTGGTAGCAAAAATAAGAAAATAAACTACAATATTTTTTGACTTTTGATTTTTTGATTTTTTGATTTTTTTTTTTTTTTTTTTTTTTTGATTGATTTTTTTTTTTTTTTTTTTTTTATAATAAGTGAAAATTAAAATACAAATACAAATAATGAAACAACTAACTCCATGGACAAAGGACTTTATCACTCAATTTTTCCACAACTTGTATTGTCTTGATTTTATAAATTTTATTAATTCTCATCCTATTTTCTTTTCGTTTTCTTTGTTGCACGTAAACCTTGGACTATCTCAACTTTTCTTTCAATATTCGATTCTGCTCAGGTTCTCGACGATGATGTGTTTCTATGGGTCTTGCTGATTGAGAGAGAGAATGATGCTAACTACAAATCGGTATTTAGAAGGAGTTTTCATCTTTAGACGTGACCCTCATGATTGACAAAAACTAGCACTCAAGAGATCAAAAGTAGTCTTTGAAAATGGTGCGAAGTTGGGTAGCTCACCATTCCTACCGGAATTTACGTAAGGTGACACACACTCTAACAGACTTTTCTAGAAAGTTGCAAAAAAATTGAAGGTTGGTGCCTCACTTGATGTAAAATGGGTAGTCTCCACTATGGGTGATCACAATTCTACTACCGAATATCTAACGGACACCTAATTCGCCCTCGGTATGGTTAAATCCAACTTTAACGCTCTAATCAACTAAGAAACCCGATTGTGTTCTCCGGTACTTCCAAGTTCTGTTATTTCGGTCAGATTCTCTATGTAAACATAGCTAGAAGCATGCTAGTGACTCTAAAATCTCTAAAAGTTGGAGGTTTTTACAAAAAGAGTTTTTTTTTTTTTTTTTTTTTTTTTTTTATAAAATTAAAAGATAAAATAAAAGACTAAAAACTCTAAATGCAAATGCAAATGTACCCCCAAACCTAAATCAAACATTGTCCTCAATGTGAAATGAGATAGAAAAAATTTTAAACAGTCACATACCGAGAGAACTATCTTGATAAGAGAAAAGGGGAAGAGATTAGGATGTCGGCGGAGCACGGTTAAGCTTCTTTAGTCAAGGCTAGAATCCAACATTCTCAACGGAGATCATATCGGATTAGCATAATATATGCGCATGAAGACTCAACCGATTCAAGAAAAGAAAATTTAACAAGTCCTACTGGATATATACAATGAAAATTCACCATAAACTAACAATCTAAAGAGTTGAGGATCAACCCAATAGAAAATATGTACAAACATCAACAGCCTTACACAAATATAAAATGAGAGTGCAAGTAAGACTGCAAATGGGAATGATTTTCCCCCAAACCTAAACTTGTGAACGGGTGTGTTTGGAAGCACAAAATCTTGCAATTTTAAAGGTACATCATGCAAAAGGTCTAACTCAAAGTGAGTTTTGCTAAAAGCAATGGACATACACATTCCAACTGTGGTTCCCTAAAGGTGTCATACTTTGATGCAAAATAGTCCAAGAGGACTTGGGAAGCACAAAGCTCTAGGCCTAAGTTAGGCATTTTTAGAAAAGTTGGTTTTGCAATTTTGTGACAAACTACACCTAGGTTGGGTGGAGGAGTATCAATTTGTGACTCGGGAGAGGTTAGGTACATCTAAGTTATTTTCATGTATAAAATCATTTGTACCCTCACACACTTTCCTAAAGTCGGAAGAGGGTAAATCATGTTCATTTTCACGGGACAAGTGCACGGGTTCCACATCAATATCACATGCATGAATATCAGAAGAAGCATCATTCATAGGGTTCACAGAAGGGACACTTAATGTCTCTGAACCTAAAGATTCTACTACATTTTCAAAATACACATGCTCTTCATATTCATCATCATCGTCATCATAGCAAGAATTCATCTCTCCATTCAAAATTGTAGTATTTTCAGTGTACTCATCTACCTCTGGATTAGGTTCATATTCAATGTTAGTTGTATGAGTAAGACTAGAAACACTCTTTTCAATCCTATCATTTTGTAATTCAATCAGGTGAAGAATCATTTTGAGTTTTTCTATTGAAGGAGAGTCTTCACTAGTGGGTATGCATTCCTCATATGGATATTCATTGTATGGTTGTGCATGAGGTTCACTAGAGAAGGGAAATTCAGACATGTTGCTATATGGATGGTCATGCATTGCATTCATTTCAAGCCTAGCATTTAGCTCCATGAGTGTATCCATTGTTGATTGCAAACTAGGAGTTGGGGAGTATAAAATTGTTCATCTCCCCACTGTGGTGAATGATGCATGTGTGCGGGTTGATTATGGTCCCAATAGTCACTTCTAGACACTTCGTTCATTGGATTATCATGGTTTTCCCTTTTGTCTAAAAGCATGCAAAATATAACAGTACTCAGCAGGGTGGTCTAAGCCACCACATAAGGTGCAAGCATACATTTCATATTGCCTAGAAAAACTAGATTCGACAGATTACTTTTCTAAAGCGGATTGCCTATCTAAAGCAGATAGTCGAGCTTCTAATTGATCTAGAAGTGATGACTGGGTATGAGAAAATTGTTCATTTTCAACCTGTGGTGGATGATGTATGTGATCATAATGATTAGGGTATGTGAGTTCGGGGCCCTGAGAAGGCTCATAAAATTCCCTAAAGTCACTATGGTATGTGGGGTGTTCATCCAGTGAAAGATGCCCGTAAGCAAGCTCTCTAAGGGATTTGGTTCCATCCCCAGATGCAGACCAAAATCCTGACATGATTTAGTACTCAAATTGAACTCAAAATTTAGTTTGGTTTATGTGGGCTTTGGTTTACTGGGCTTTAGATTTGGTTTTTGTGGGTTTCATTTGGTTTTGTTGGGAGCTTTGGTTTATGTGGGAAAGTAGGTTATGTGGGCTTCAGCCCAGGTTATGAAAATGCACAGCCCAGATTATGAAAATGCACAGCCCAGAGTATGAACATGTGCAGCCCAATAGTGTGGGTTCTAGCCCAGATGATGTGGGCTCAGATGCATGTACAGCCCAGCAGTATGGCTTGGTGGTTGTGGGCTTCAGCTTATGAAGCCCAGGTTATGTGCAAAACCTAGTTGTGTTAGCCCAGGTGAGCTGGGTTTCAGTTTGTCATCAGCCCAGTTGTTGGGTTTCTGGTTATGTGCAGCTCAATGATTGCACAGCACAAGTTATGTGCTCAAATCAACACAGAACATACAGCACAGGGTTAGGTTACGCAATTCCTCACAGATGCTGGCTCAATTGCTCAATGGTTCACACTTGGCTCAAACTTGTAGCTTCAGGGGCTAGCAAGTGAGCAGGGTCTGGCATTCAACACAATAGTCAAGCAAGTATCATTCATTCATTCATGCAAAGTTTGGGATTATGCTCAGGGCTTTGGCTCAACAGGGATCAGTTGTCTTCCCCTGTGGTAGCTCAGCCAACTTGGCTGTCCAAATTGTCACTTAGCAAGTTGTGACTCTAGGTGTTGAATTCTCAGGTCATTGACATATTTGGCTTAGCTCTAATTTAGCAGCATGCACATATAATTGGCTCTCACGGGTTATGCGGGGAGCGAGATGGCTCACGGGGCTGTGGCATCAACAAGAAACTGAGTTGATGTCAACTGTCTCAGTGGACTTCAACTGGGATTTCTCACAGGCTAAGCTCAGGGGTTTGTCAACTGGGCCTGTAACAAACTTGGAAGCCTCAAGTGGAGCTCAACTCACAGCTTTAGGGGGCTGGAGATTGGCAGCTCAGATGGTCTATGTACCTCAAGTTTTCAGGGCTCAAGCACAAGTATGCAGGGTCAACAGGTTATACCCTTCACAGCATCATCCATTCATCACAGATTAGCACAACAATTCAAAGCATCATGGATTTAACATTTCAGCACGATAAAGATAGGACACTTCACAGATGTAGCACAGGCTCAGCAGAAAGACAATGCTGGTACTCTATAGCATGCTCAGGGAGAGTCTCACAGATGTGATTAACAAAGAAAAACATGCATAGGCTCAGGGCTATGTTGTGTCAACTCACTCAGTTGACTCCACTTGATTTTCACAGGCTAAACTCAAAATAGCAGCTACAGGGCACTGCAGCTAAGGACAGATTGGCAGCACAGGTTATTCACAGCTTCTTGCAGCTTAGCACAGCACAATACAAATTGTGCTCAACTCAGCACTGCTTAGCAGGCTTGTGCTTACAGCAAAGCAAACTTATAGATCAAAAGGTACAGCTCAGAGTGGCAGGGCAGATTTAAGCTACAGCTAACTTGGGTTTCCAAGTTGTGACCCAATACTTGCGGCTTGTGGGGGGCTAGCAAGGTGGTTTCACTGAGCTCACATAAGGGTGTATGCTAGTTTAATATATTCGGTGGAGTCATGGAGTCACTTACCCGAGTTTGCGGTTGCTCGGAGCTTTGTGACTCGAGGCCCTAGCGCTTTTTCTTGGCCTTCTAGGCTTTGCTCGAGCGACGCAGCAATCAAGTAGCAACTCGGGTACATTTGTTGCTTAGAGGGAAAATTCAGTTCTCATACAAGTGCAACTTAAAGCAAAGAGAGTTGAATATTAACACTGGCACATGCTCTGAGAGTATTTTGGACTGATTGGGACTAAGATTTACAAGTGCACTGAGCTACACACACTAGGCAGTGTTGCTTAGTTTCCTTGTAAACTAGTGAAAAAGCTCAGCTGAGCTAATAGCAAGAAACACTACAAATATGCACAGATAAAAGAAACACTAAGATGCAACATTTCATGAGCAGCTGGTTAACTAAGCTACACTACAACAGAACTAATTTGCTCACTAAGTTACAGCTACAGAAAAAGATGCAGATGACAAAAGTTATACTAACAGTTGAGGATGCAAAATAATGAAGGATAGTTAAGTTACACTAACAAAGAACTAAAAGTAACAATGCAGTGTGAGTATTTACAGGGATGAACTCAGTAAAGGCAGCAATTGATTACAAGGCACACGCCAAGTCCCCGGCAGCGGCGCCAAAAACTTGGTAGGCCTCGAAAGTGTATGTAAATTTGACCTACGTGTAATACCGCAAGTGCACGGCGTCTATTGGAGACGCGGCAAGTACGGGTCGATCCCACAAGGACTAGGGTGTGCTCAAATGATCTAAGGCTTGACTAAACTGAGTTTCAAGTGACAATGTGACAACGAGAGGTTTTTGTCGAAGCGGCGAGTTTGTTTAGTAACCGAAATAGTGAAATAAAATGAACTACAAGTGAAAACCGGTGGTGACAAAGTGGGATACTAGGGTCTCAAATCCACCACTAACTTATACTATGTCTTCAACTCATGATATTGCTATTGTTTCTTTGACAGATAAGGGAGATGTGTCAAATCTACCCTATATCTATGATGTTTCTCCGGTTGATAGTTTAATCACAACTAGAGTATCTTACCAAAGCATTAACTATTTATTTAGAGTACAACTAATCTGAGGCTTGATAATGGTTAAGCTTGAGTTGCAGCATCATCTTCACAGAGAGATTCTAACTACAGTGCATCCATGGTATTGGTATGCACTGTGAGAGCAAAGTGTGACATGCTAAGATTAAAACCTATCTTGAAAACTAAACACTCAAGAACAATACATGAAATATGAAAATCACAGTGATAAGCTAGGGTTTCATTCAAACCCTAGCAAATTAAACTAAAACATGATAGAACAAAATACACAAAATTAAAGCTAAATGACTGCTCTGGCTAATCCAGGCGTGAAAAACTAACACACCCAACTCAGTTGTATTTATACATGCAAAATCAACCAAACCCTAATTCATTATAAAATAGAAATTAATTGAAACCCATACTCCGATCGCCCTCTCCTCTGTCAATTTGGCTCGAGAACGCCATGCATCGGCGAGTTGATGTATGAGAAACCCTAGTCCCCAATTATCTTTAATTTAGCTTCTAGGGTTGATAGAAGCTATAAGAAAGATAACTAGACCTAGAGAGGGAGCTGAGGTGGTTGATGGTGCGGTTGTTGTGGTGAAAGAAGATGGGGATGGTGATGATAGAGACATGAGATGGGGAGGGAGGTATGGAGATGCGGAGCGAGCTACGTACGTCGGGGTGAGGGAGGAGAAGAGGAAAGAGAAAATGAAGTTGGGATTAGGGTTTGTCGATGGGGGTATAGGGTGTAGGGAGATTTCGTTGTTGAGCGGGTGCATCGAAGATTGATGGAGAAGGCCTCGGCGGCGTAGGATGAAGCTGGTGCGATACGAACGGCTCGGGGAGGTAAGCGGTTTTGGCTTGATCTAGTGTTGCACGGGAGCAGCGATCTATGATGCACGTGGAGGCAGCGACCATTGGATGTGGAAGATAGAGATATCAACGGCTTGGAGTGTACGGGCTCGGATCCGGGTCATGGGTAGCTCTAGCCCAAGTCTTCCTTGTTGGGTTGCAACTGATTTGCGCGCGGGCTTTGGCTATCCGCTCCATAGATGTTTGACTTCAATTCTTCGCTCTTTTGGCTCCTCAATTTCTCAGGACTTTATTTATTACCTAAAAACACAAAATTAATTAATACAAATATTTATTCTTGAAAACAAATAAAACACGAGAATGCGGGATAATATCGATTTCTAAACGCAAAAGATGAGTAAAAGGCCAATAAAAAGGTGTATAAATATGCACTATTTGGCACTCATCAAGTCCCAATTTTTAACATCTTGGGTTCTTCTTCAGTTCCGACGTTCACTTCCTTTGTCTGCTCTGCCGCGGTGTAGCTAGCCTTCGGTTCTCCCATAGGCGTTGGTCCTTTTATTTCCTTCGCATGCTCATTCTCTTCTTCCGAGATTTCGCTGGTATTCCTTTTCCTTCTTCGCTCTTATCATGTAAGTTCTAAATTCTTCTTCCTTTTTCACTTGCTCTTGCCATCTTTTTGCGATCTTTTCGCCTCTTCACCTGTTCTTCATAATGTTTTACCTCAATTTGATGATATATCTTTCCTTTATCGGTATCTCCTCTGATTTCGCCAATCCCACTCGGCATAGGAAATTTGACACATTGATGAAATGTCGAGGCTACAACTTTTATTGCATGTACCCATGGTCTTCCCAACAACATGTTGTATGGCGATTCCATATCCACTACACATAACGTCACTTGTGTTTCAATTTCTCCCAACATAATTCGCATTTTTATTTCCCCTTTAGGTTTTGTTATAGATTTGCCGAAACCAAGGATATGATATGTTGAGGAAGTCATTTCTTTATTTTTGTACCCCAATTCTTTATAAGCATGATAAAATATTATATTCACTAAACTCCCTGTGTCCACCAAAGTTCTATTTATTGCCAATTCTTCCACTGTTTTTGTTAGTTCTCCTTCTTCCTTGCTTGCGCTTATCGTAATCACTAGTGGAGATGTGTGATTTAAATTCTCTCTTGATATCTCCGTTGCTGTGAACATAATCTTCTGTTTTTCCCATTCTTTCAAGGGTGACACCTTCTCTGTTGTTATAATTTTCTTTCCTTCAAAATCTCGTTTGTGTTTTCTCCTTCTGATACTTTCATGAAATTTATTAACCATCATCTTTGTAATCATACTACATTCCAATTCTCCATTACTCTCCTTGATTCTGGCTTTCTCCATTTTAACCAATTTATCCATCATACTCTGATTTGAACAATTTTAATGACAATATCCAATCTCTAATCTTCAGTGCTCCCTGTTTCTAGCGCCAATATGTAGTGGCAGGAAATCCTACACTACACCCCTCACAAGAATCTATACAATCAAATCATTTTAGGATGAACAATTGTAATTTTTATTGATTAAACTCTTAAAATGTTTACAAGATGAAATGGAAATCAGTTAAAGAATTACAATCACTCTAAACTTTCTCTCTCTTAATGACGTGCCCAACACTCGAAAAAAATCTCCCTTCCAATAGGCCTGCTCGGCTCTTTATATAGGGTATTACATAATGGATGATAGCTAAGCTGTCCTTTATTTTCGGGAATAACTTGCGAAATATCGCAAGTGTACAAATATATAATCTCGCAACTCTCCTAGATCTCGCTAGGTCTTCATATCTTTCTCGTGTTTTGGCTATCGTCATTCATTGCGTCATTTATATTACTCATTTGCGAAACCTTCGCAATGCTGTCGTTTATTGATCTCGCAAGGTATTGATGTCGCGATATTCTGATCCTACATCAAGAGTAGGAGATAGAGTAAATAGACTTTTGAGTGACAGATAAGTTAAATTCTCCACCTACCTTTTAGTCGATGAAGTTCCACTGGTTCCTTGAGTAGTCCTTCGTCTTGTATGATGATTGCCATGGAGTTCTTGAGCTCAACTACACTTTCTATCCTAGTCCGAGACCTTTAGCTACATGATGGTTTACTTTCAATGATGTTGTAGTAAGAAGGGTTGTCGTTCACTCGGACTTGTTGAAATTGATTTTAAGAATTAATAAAAGAAAATAAAAGAAAAATATATACAAATATTGTCACAGGATGAAGAGTCACTAGGACGCAAGATTTCACTACTTTTCATATTCTTGTGGTTCAGTCATTAACTCGAGACAATATAGCTCAAACAAAAGAAGTTGTGACTCTAATTCCTTGCCAAAAATAGATTTCATAAAACATTATCTGTAAGTCGTAAGCATGACGCATCAAAAGTAATTTAAACTAAGCATGCGACATCAGACAAAATAACAGATAATTAATAGAAATCATAAAACAATTAAATCTATGAAAAAAGTCATATAAAGAATAATTCATTTACCACAATCATGAAAAGTTGCTTCCTCCGTTGTCCCAGTGATGGGGATTAGCTCATCATGTTGGAAACACGCTCAAAATATGATTTTATTGCTCAAAGGTGCTTACAAATGATAAAAAGGAAAGATATCAAATAAAAACCGGGTTTGTAACAGTTATAAGTGTTACAAACCGAGCTGTTGCAAAGAACGATAAAACCTTCCTGTCATTGTTACTGTTGATTTAAGACTGTCTCTGAACTACGACCCACACATGTGAGTCGTTAACACTGTTGAAGAACGACGGTCGCCTGTGGGTCTTATGTTCTTCGTGTTCTTCACTACACCAGCAGAACTGTTTTCTCTGCAACTTTGATTTTCTTGATTCTCTCGTCTCTGTTCTAGCCCCTATCACTCCATAACCTTTCTCTGACCTCCAAGAGCTTCTTTTATACTCGACAGGGGCAAGAAATCACGACAATAACTCCTCAAATTCTCTCATTACTCGGGAATAAAATCTTTCCATTTTTACGGGATTATTTCCTTCTTCATCTTCTTCTTACGTTGCATGTAGGCTAACACACTCCAGACAGACCACAACACGTTCCATAAACGCTGTAGAAGGATTAATATTCACTGCAACCACACGAAATCCCGTGAAACTCTTCATCCGTTGTCGTGCTGCCCTGTTTTCTTCCTCGCGAGTTATCTAGCCAATTTTGGACGAAAAATCGACCCACATCACGCATGTTATGCTTATTCAAGTCATCCCATGAAATTTTAGCCATTGAATCGCATTATAGCCCCTCCAACTGACGAAAACAAAAACTGCCAGTAGTGACACCATTTTCCCGCCAAAAATAAAATTCAAATGAAGAAGAAGGTCAGCCCTTATCCAACAGCTGGGGGTGCGAATATCAGTTGGGTTCCCCTTAGTAATTGGGTTATCCCTTATCCAAAGTGGGAGTCCGAATAGCAAATGTCCTCCGGGGGTGTTCCGAGCAACTTTTCGAGCAGAATTTTCCAAAAATCTTTATTTCCAAAAAATACCTACAAACACACAAAACACCATAATAAGGACAAAAACGAGTACTAACAATACGAAACATTGAGGACAAATTAGACACATAAATGCGTCTATCAAATACCCCCAAACTTATTATTTGCTAGTCCTCGAGCAAATTTATTCTAGAAAATAAAAATCATTTGAACCCCTAGGTGGCCCTAGTGGCGGAGTGTTGTCTCCGGAGGGTTTACCAGAGGTGTACCCACAAAACCATTACTCCAGACCCTAGCTATCTACGCAGAACCTTGGAAGGCACTAAAGAATCTCCTTGGTTGGCATATAATCATTGACTATAGGAAGAAGTACCCTGATGCGAAATTCCAATTGCTGTACACGAGTTTGCACTCAAGCATACTAAAATTCATATAAAGTGACAGAGCTCTACTCAGATAGTTTCTAGACATCATAAACCGGAGTCAACCAATCACATGGAAAGATTAAGAAGATGGATGTAGAGAAAAACATAGATGTTGACTAAGGTGAGCCTATCCTAATGGACTGAGATACTGTTCTGGACTAATATCAACACACTGGCATATACAAGGGAAATAGTGGTCGATAAACCTAACTCTAGGTCAACTCAGCTGGCATATACAAGGGTACCAGTGGTCGACTTTATTGTATTTATTAGGTTGGTCTAATGGTCTCGGTCTCATTTTTTTTTTTTTTTTTTTTTTTTTTTATCTTGTATCTCATCCACTCTGTTTCACCCTTGCAATGGTAAAAAGAAAAAGAAAAAGAAGTGATCAGGATTCTTTCGATGTTTCCATCACGAGGATATGGCGAAACTACCATGTTTTCTTTTCTAACACCTGAGCTCTGTGCTTTTATGAATAGACTTTTTAGATGTTTCCATCTAATCAGATTGGTTCCTCAACTCCTACAACCAAGATGCTTCCATCCACTTAGATTGGTTAGTGCCATCCTTAATAAACATAAATTTCTAGTCTCTGGAGTTTATTTATTGCAACTAAAAGTTTCTCCCATACCCCCAAACTTAAATCTAACATTGTCCTCAATGTTCTAAATATAAAATTAAAAGTATGATCAAGGAGAAACTGTTACCACTTGAAGCAAAAGAGTTAAGGAAAGATATTACCGTGTTGCATGAGCATGGGTTACCTCCCAAGAAGTGCTAAGTTTAAAGTCTTGACCAGGACTAAGAAAGGATTAGTCACCTTATAGAATCATCGAGTAATAGCCAGGAATAACTGCGGATCACCAAAACCAAAAAGGGCTATCACAAGTAAAAGGAAACTGCAACTTGCCAAGAAAGTTAACAAATAAAGCACACCCTTGTCTAGTTTCCTGTTTAAGACAACTACATCTAGCTGTGGTTCAGGTTCAGGTTCTACAACTGGGTCTAGATAACATATTTTCATGGGTTGCATTTCCTCAAAAGTTAGATCCGAATGTTCAGGTTCTAGAGTCTGGAAAAACTCAAATAAAAACTTAGAAGCACGTAATAATAACCTGAATAATTGAGGATCCTCTAAGTCAATCAGTTTTGACTTACACAGCTGACCACAATAAGATTGGTGGTCTTCCTTAAGCAAATGTGTCGACCCTAATATCCTAAAGTAATTAGGTTTAGTCTCAAAACTTAATAATTGACACATCTGAAACTTATACGTTCCCACAATTGGAAGGAAGGTTTTTGGTGGGAAAACAAAGTCAATCGTGGTATCATAGCCTGGGTTAACCACATCAACCAGAGGATGGGTTTCTAACAACTGAACTTCCTTCTGGACATTATTGGGTTCGGGAAAACGTGTATGAAGATAATCTTGTAAAATGGTTGAGGCACAAATGTTAAGTCCCAAGTGAGGGATCTCTGTAAGAGCTAAAGGTAAGGCACAAGGAGAATGATAATCACCCCCAAACTTAGATTTTTGGGTGTCTCTAGATAGACTAGCTACAATTTCCCTAATTTCTAGATCATCGGAATCCTGAAAATGGTCAATTGCTTCTTCTAAGTTATACTCAGGTGATGCGTCCTCAATCGTATTTAAAAGCTCTACAAGTTCATCTTCTTCGTCTAAGACTATTGTTTCTAAATCCTTGGACTCTAAAACAGTATTCTCAAGATAAACCCGTTCCCCTAAACCATTATCGGCTTTGTAACTAGGAAATTCTACATCTTCTAAAACGGAGATACTTCTAGTCAAATCCTCATCCTTTTGAATAGGTGAATAATTATTAAAATTATTTGGATTTAAACCAGAAATATTACTATCATTATAAAGCTCAATTGGAGAAACAAATTCCTGATCACTATGCCTAAAAACTTCATATTCTTCATCAACACTTTTCACATCATGATCATCACTATAATAACATGAAAAATATCAAACCTTATCTAAACAAGTAGTGTTACCAATTTTATCCTCGTCATCTTGATTATGCAAATAACTATCCTCATTTTTAAGGGTATTATTGGAAACACTGTATTGGAAATCAAGATTATTTCGAGCAATTCTTTCGTTCGTCTCAGCTATCATCTTGAGGGATTCCTCTATATAAAGTTTCCTTTCGTCATAAACTAAGTTATTCATCTTAGCTAACTTACGTGTCGTCTCCTCTAATTTTCTGAGAGACTCTTCTAAAGGAGAAACATAAGAATTTTGCTCGTATGACCCGTGCGTGTGTGGATAGTAATTGGGCACATCATGGTATGAGCCATAACCTTGAAAAGGCTGATGTTCCCAACCACTATTCACACTATGGTCAAAGTAGTAACGTCCATTTTGAAACTCAGTCGGATAATCATTGTATTGGCTGTTATAATACCAGTTTGACATCCTAACTGCAAGGGAATTCTACACAAACACAAACAAGGCTGACTCGACCACAACAAACATGCTAATTTCTAGCAAACAAAAAGCATGATGGCTCCACTTAGATTGTTTCTGGACTAGCTTCTAATCCTTCGAAAGGGAATTCGTTACAACCGAGCAAACCCTTCCGGATCAATCCGAGTCAAAGTAAGTTGAATCAAGGCGAGGGAAGCTCCGTGGAGCTTTGATACCCAAGGCCTCACCGCTATTACAAGGCGGCGCGATCACGCATTCAACTTCACAGAAACCATCATGAACTTCGAAGTATGCTAAAAAGAGTAACCAATATTTTTCGAATGACTTTCCTATTAAGCTCGTTACCCTATCGGTCTCGTTCTATTCCAAATTTTAAAGCTTAGGTTCGCGTTTGGTTTCGTTTTCCTAAGGTGGGCAAGAAGAGAACGGTGATGAAATCCGAACCCTTATCTTGTATGGCCAGTCCTTGCCCTTTACTAGGAAATTAAAACAACCGTATTCAAGACCTCAACATATATGCATACTAAATCATCCAGTAAACCCGCTGACAGGGGATTCGCGGGTGTTTAGAATTCTTACCTCCCGTTCCAGACGGGGGATGAACCGTTGAAGTCGACTCGGGCCACGACTCCTATGTCGTGTACGAAACCGAGGGGCCGAGACATATCATGATTGAATCGTCCTTCCATGTGCGATTTTTTTATTTAAACTAACCCTTCCTTAGGGTTTTAAAAATAATAAATGTCCAAAAGTCCAAAAATAAAGAAAAAGTCCAAAAATAAAAGATTACAAAAATAATTACCTAATTACAGTTTCTAAAAAAATAATAATAATAATTACACTATATACAAAATTTTCTTCTTTACTCCGTTCAGATCTCTCTTTTCTTTCGTATTTTGGTTTTGGTTTTGCTTTTCTTTTCAGCACTTTCTCTTTTTCTTTCGCTCCACTCCAAATCTGAAAGCAAACAGAAAAACCAAAACGCGTAAAAAAGAACAAAAATAATAAAAATAAAAATAAAACCTAAAAACAAATCTATACACAAGTCCGCGTCGGCGGCGCCAAAAATTGATGGTTTATTTTCAATGATGTTGTAGTAAGAAGGGTTGTCGTTCACTCGGACTTGTTGAAATTGATTTTAAGAATTAATAAAAGAAAATAAAAGAAAAATATATACAAATATTGTCACAGGATGAAGAGTCACTAGGACGCAGGATTTCACTACTTTTCATATTCTTGTGGTTCAGTCATTAACTCGAGACAATATAGCTCAAACAAAAGAAGTTGTGACTCTAATTCCTTGCAAAAAATAGATTTCATAAAACATTATCTGTAAGTCGTAAGCATGACGCATCAAAAGTAATTTAAACTAAGCATGCGACATCAGACAAAATAACAGATAATTAATAGAAATCATAAAACAATTAAATCTATGCAAAAAGTCATATAAAGAATAATTCATTTACCACAATCATGAAAAGTTGCTTCCTCCGTTGTCCCAGTGATGGGGATTAGCTCATCATGTTGGAAACACGCTCAAAATATGATTTTATTGCTCAAAGGTGCTTACAAATGATGAAAATGAGAGATATCAAATAAAAACTAGGGTTTGTACTTGAGTTATAAGTGTTACAAACCGAAGCGATTACAAAGAACGATAAAACCTTCCTGTCGTTATTCTTGTTGATTTAAGACTGTCTCGAACTACGACCCACACATGTGAGTCGTTAACTGCTTGTTGAAGAACGATGTGGGTCTTATGTCGCATGTGGGTCTTATGTTCTTCGTGTTCTTCACTACACACAGAAGCTCGATTTTCTCTGCAACTTTGATTTTCTTGATTCTCTCATCTGTTCTAGTTCTAGCCCCTATCACTCCATAACCTTTTTCTCGACCTCCAAGAGCTTCTTTTATACTCGACAGGGCAAGAAATCACGACAATAACTCCTCAAATTCTCTCATTACTCGGGAATAAAATCTTTCCATTTTACGGGATTATTTCCTTCTTCATCTTCTTCTTACGTTGCATGTAGGCTAACACACTTGTTGTACAGTGACAGACCACAACACGTTCCATAAACGCTGTGAAGGATTAATATTCACTGCAACCACACGAAATCCCGTGAAACTCTTCATCCGTTGTCGTGCTGCCCTGTTTTCTTCCTCGCGAGTTATCTAGCCAATTTTGGACGACAAATCGACCCACTGTTGATGGGTGAAAACTACTCCTGCAGAATTTGGTAATTTGGGGTGTGGATGAGGAATGAATTTAAACCTTTAAACAAATACACTGCGCGGTGAGTGCTTGTAGATTCGAGAGATCAATCTGTGCAAGTCCGGCCTAAACCAAGAAATGGCCGTTCCAGACTTGTTTCGGTCACAAAGTGAAGGAGATGGGGTTGATCTTAGGGAGGGAAGCGAAGAAGGTGTTGAGATTGTGAAGGTGTTGGCTTTCTTATGACTTATAACAGAAAGATGAGCAGGCTTGCGGTTAATGCAAGCAGGCTCTGGGTGTTTGAATACGATTTGTATTAACACTTGGTTTTTCTGTCCCGTCTGAACTTGTGTTGTTCTGTCGTCCTTCCTTGTTTTTGGAAATAGGGCGGAGAACCTATTTATACAAGTCATTGAGCCTCATTCACGTTTCTCGTGGGAAGTGGAGGTAGTGGAATGATGGAGTAGTGGAGTTGTGTATCGGTAACACACGACCAGTCTTGCCCACTTTTCCTGTTCATCTCTAACCGTCCATGACTTCCTAACACGTTCTTGTGATGGCGCGTTGCACGCTGCACGCCTGTAAACCGCAGACCAATACCCCAGTATGTATCCCCCAGTTTGTGACATGATTGATGTCTGGAATGTGGATCGTGGATCCACGAAAGATAGCATGTAATGCTGAATTGAATAACTGCGTTATTCAGAAAGTCGATACTTGTGAAGTATCGTGTGTATTTTATGCAGGTACTGCATTACGGTGTGGTAAAGTGATGGGTAATGACTCCTCACTAACCAAATAACTCCTGACCAGGGTTGTATAACCAAGCTGGTGAGGTCGGACGGATGAGATGATGTTTGAGACACCCATCTGCGACCGTTGATGAAATTAGGGTTTTTAAAGAGGTGCGCAAGCATCACTCTTCAGCTTGGTCAGAACCAAGCATGGGAAGGGTTTTGGAGAGGACCGACCATACATGCGTGTTGACGGCATGATGGTGTAGGCGCCTGTATTCCGTTCCCTCATGAAAGCGCGATCTGGGCCACTCAATTTGACCGGCAAAGAGGAGTGGTCGAGATCGATTTTGCGATAAGAGTTTGATACCGCAAGAAGCCGCGCGCCATACTCTTTTCCGGAGCGTTTTCCAAGACGACCTAGCTTGGTCGGTCTTGGCCGGTTGGTTTGGCGTGAAGATGATAGGCTGATGTTCACGCCCATGTCTCACCGTCCCATGAAAACGCGATCTAAGCCACCCAATTCGTCCGGTGAAGTTGAGTGGTCGAGATCGATTTGCAATTTGGGAAGTGTAACCACGCATGTTTGAGCGGGCGTTTTGGATTGGCCATGCATGATATGCCTTGGCCGATCACATGAGGGGGGTAGATGGGCCCACGGTGGTCATCTTTGGTATGACCGGGACCTGCTCGATTTGATCTGTGACCCTCCATTCGTGCGGAGAAGATGGACGCGCGTGATGGCTTGAACCCTAATTTTGGCTTGCCAAGCCGTGCGACCATGCTCTTTCAGGCGGGCGAATGTGTTGTAACCAACCATGGTTGGTTTTGACCGATTGGTCAAGTGTGTAGGCGGTCACATGGTGATTGTGTCGACATGCTCCGGGCCCTTTGAGTCTACATCTACACCCTCCATCTATACTGCGAAGATGGATGGTTGAGACCGTTTTGCGGCACATGTAATATGCCGCAAAACCCTAATTTAGGGTTTTCCGCCCATAATGCTTGGTATGGACGGTTTCTTGGCAAGCAAACGCCAATGGTCGACCATGCGGGGTCGGCCGTGTGTATTCCATACACGCTTGGGGGTGATGGAATTGATCAGGGTCGTCCAATCATGCTTGTGGAGTTGGATGATGCGATCGAGATCATATCCGGACTGATATGGTCGGTCTTGGGATGCTCAATCGGGCTAGTATAACACACCGAGAGGGGCTCAATCGGGCTAGTATAACACACCGAGAGGGGCTCAATCGGGCTAGTATAACACACCGAGAGGGCTCGGGCTAGTATAACACACCGAGAATCAACTTTGTACGGGCATTTCGTACATGGTTTCATTATAGTGCTTGGAGGTTCGTGTTACTCTGAAGAGTAACACTCAGTCGTCATGCCACACTGATAATGAGTACTGGAAATACAAGGTTGATATGAAATTCATAGGAAGGGATTGTTGCTACATGCTCCAACCTAGAGGAATTTCGTGTATTCACAGAATGGGATTGTTGCTACATGCTCCATTCTTGGTGAATTAAGTGAGGAGTATCCGTCACTTATAAATGGCTTTATCTTTTACAAGATGTCAGCGTATGAGCTTTCTGGTTATTTACAAATTTAACCTTAAACGAAAATCCACCATCAACACCCACATCACGCATGTTATGCTTATTCAAGTCATCCCATGAAATTTTAGCCATTGAATCGCATTATAGCCCCTCCAAATGATGAAAACAAAAACTGTCGTAATATTTTATATATTTATATATAAAAATAACACATGAAACACATATAAGAAACATGAGATTTGGAGACTTGACACCATTTTCCCGCCAAAAATAAAATTCAAATGAAGAAGAAGGTCAGCCCTTATCCAACAGCTGGGGGTGCGAATATCAGTTGGGTGCCCCTTAGTAATTGGGTTACCCCTTATCCAAAGTGGGAGTCCGAATAGCAAATGTCCTCCAGGGGTGTTCCGAGCAACTTTTCGAGCGGAATTTTCCAAAAATCTTTATTTCCAAAAAATACCTACAAACACACAAAACACCATAATAAGGACAAAAACGAGTACTAACAATACGAAACATTGAGGACAAATTAGACACATAAATGCGTCTATCACTACATAGGCTAGAAATCAAGACTTATAGTTTTGATCACTAACATTGACAAACATGCTTGAGATAGCAACGCATGCGAGTTTGACCGAGCAATGCTCTAACAATCTCCCCCTTTGTCAATTTTAGTGGCAAAACTATTAATACATATGGAATTAAAAAAAAAAAAATTAACTTTTGTAGCTCCTATTCCACATGTCTAATCTTCAACATTACTTGAAATCTTCGTCACTTCCAAGTACTCCAATGATCCCAAAGGTTGTAAGTTTAGCATCATCGTTGTTGAAAATCAGTAGCTATAACAATAAGAAAACAAGAGTTCTCAATCATTGTTATACAGTGTCATAGTATCATTACACAGCGTCAAAGTTCAATTGTATCACAACTTCAACAACAATACTATGGCGATATGTATCACTCCCCCTTAGTCAATACTCCATCTCACATGGAAACCACTCCCCCTTACATAATGATCTGAAAACCATATGTATTTGTAGTGTGAACTACATATTAATTCTCCCCCTTTTTGTCAATAAAATTGGCAAAGGAACAAGAACGAGATCCTAATGAAATTTCCGAAAGATACATTTCATGACCAAAAGAAAGAAACACACATCATCTTATTTAGATGCAATCATAAAGTCGAAGCTAAATGCATTCATCAAGGAGTTTTAAAGATACAAGACAACCCCTATAATATTCCACAACCGCACTCCCCACAAAGATATGGCAATTAAGCGCAAGTTCAAGAAGAACTCTCCCCCATAATATGTTATTCCCGAAAGAACAACAAGAGCGACTTTAATTTCGAAAGAAAAGAAGGATTTCTTTGGACATAACAAATCACATATAAGTATGAATTTGAATCCAAAATACTCAATTAAATTAAACACAAGAGAACCTATGATTATTTTAATCGAAATACATAATCAAACTAATCACAAAGAGTAATCAATTCAACTGGCCATACTCACATAAGAGAATCTATGGAGCAATGACTAAGTTAATTATGAAAATAACCAACCCAATCAAAAGTGCTCAAACATAAGAAAACTTAAGGAGTCATAACTAAATAACCAAATAAGATGATTAATTTAATTCAATATGATCGTCATAAAGTACCTTATGGAACAACAACAAAGCTAATCATGAAAATAATCAACTTTGATTGTTTTAGTGATCAACATAAGACACATTACGGAGCCTCACAGTAATACACAAAAAAATATGGATTAGGGAAGATCAATTACTGCGGAATACACAAGGATTCATTTTATTTTCCATCACAATTTGCACCATGACATACAATAGACATAATCCTTGAGAAACAAACGATTTTAAGCTATCTTCCATCAATAATTGACAATATAGGCTTAACTTTTGTATTTGTCAAAAGTCCATTCATTCCTTTATCAATATAAGAATATCGACTTACGAAAGACTTTACTTTTGACAAGATATGGGACAATCATAGTTCACGGACGCAAACACACATATCCCATAAACAATTGCAATATATAAAACCATGAAGATTAATCTAGGCCACTCAATTTGTCTGGCAAAGTTGAGTGGTTGAGATCGGTTTGCGGCAGAAATCCGTTGCCGCAAAGGAATCGGGGACCACGCGTCCATGCCTAGTTTGGGCACACGAATCGAGGCGTCTATCCATGGTCGGTCTTGGCCGATTGGTCAGGCGTGTAGACGGGCCCACGGTGATCGTGTTGACATGCTCAGGACCTGTTAAGTCCACATCTACACCTTCCATCTATGCTTGCAAAGATGGACGCTCGTGATCGATTAGCGATACATGTAATATGCCGCAAACCCTAATTAGGGTTTTGGATCGGTCGTGTGTACACGACTTCAGCCTAACGGTTTGGAAAGCTATGCTCCTCCTTTGGGGAGGCCGACCATGTGGGGCCCACATTGGGTCGGTGGTGAACATGATGATACCTGACTGACGGTCCTAGGCCTGATCTAATCCATCCAAACATGCTGGTGAAGTTTGATGGCCGTGATCAATTTGAGACCTTAGTGGAATTTCCTGCGACCCTTTAAGCATTACGCCGGCCATACTTTGGGAAAATGCACGTTGCTCTATGGCTAGGTCAGGAGATGGTCGACCAGGCAGGTAGAGAGGGGGCCCGCCGGTGTGTGGGACAAGCTTGTCCGACCGGTCATGGGATAATCCACGCCGTCCAATCATGCCGGTGAAGTTGGACGACTGTGGCTGGTTTTGAGACTGCCGTTGGCGGTCTTGTGCGCACAAGCTTTTCCAAGCTGCTCCACACCAGTCCAACCATCCTACTTTAGGCTGGTGTTCGGTGGTTATTTTGGAGGCATGGTATGTATTCGACCGACTAGGGCATAAACGGGCCCACTGGTGGTCATTAAGGTGGTAGCGTGCTCTTGCTGAGGATCGTCTAGGCTGGTTAAATCATGCGGCCAACTTGCGTGGTCGTGATTGTTTCTGAGACTGATATGGACAGTCCAGATTCAAATATGCTCAATCGGGCTAGTATAACACACCGAGAGATGTATGCTCAATCGGGCTAGTATAACACAACGAGAGATGTAGCCGATATTTCGTGCATTCCTCACTATTAACACTTGGAGATTCGTGTTACTCTGCTGAGAGCAACACTCAGTCGTCATGCCGCACTAATAATGAGAGTTCTTGGGAACAAGACAGAAATACAAGGCTGGTCATGCATTAATTGATAATGCTATAAATTCATAGGGTATATGGGATTGTTGCTACATGCTCCAACCTGGATGAATTTTGTGTATTTGATTCACAGAATACTAGGATTGTTACCACATGCTCTATTCTAGGTGAATTAGTAAAATGGAGAAGTATTCATCACTTATCAGTGGCTTTATCCTTTGCAGGATGCAAGCGCATAATTTTGGCTTTTACAATTTCAGCCTTAAACGAAAATCCACCATCAACATTAAGTCCCCTGCCTAGCGCATAATGGTTACACTATTGTGGGGGTAGGCATGAGATGGTGACAAATAAAGATAAAACTTTTGAGACAAAGTTAGATGTTACCAGGAGAGACGGCTCGTCCTGTCCTTGGATCATGTCAAGTTCAAGAGGCGTCCAGGCGAGCGTTCCCCTAGCATGATGTTGGTCTTGCCTGATTTGATCGACCTTGCTATGCCTGCTTCGGTCGAGAGCCTGCTCCGTGCTTGCTCCGCTCGAATGTGGGGCTGTTGTGGCTGCTTCGCTCGATCTTGGGGCTGTGCCTAATCGACGGACTATTGCGCCTGCTTCGTTCATGGGAGTACGCCAGGTGTGACGGCGACCTTGGTGGGACCAGTTTCCTCCTTCGGGTATTTGAGCCAAGAAGGGAATAGAACTTGTATGCTCCTTTTCCATAGAAAACCGTGCATGTAACCCTGGACGGATGTGGACCCCACCATGTATATGCTTCGACCAAACGTCACCCTGTTGAACCTGTTTGATAGGCATGTGGGCCCGCCTACTTCCCTCAACCGTGGGACTCATCATGCGCCTGCTTGATCGAGCGTAGGCTTATTGTGCCTGCTTCGGTTAAACGTGGGTCCACTGTGTGCCTGCTTTGGTCGTGGGACCCGATATAAGCATGCTTGCTTCGAACATGGGCAGATGTGCATGCTTCGATCAAACACGGGTCCACAGTGTACATGCTTCAAACGTCGGCCCTGTGCTTGATCAAACCGCCTCTTTGTGTGCGCCTATTTCATTCGAATACCAGCCTTATGACCTTGATCAACACCGGCTTCGTGGAATCGACCAACACCGGCCTTGTTTGCTGACGTGGCCCAATACCAGCCTTGTTTGCTAACATGGCCTAATACCTTGCTGACGTGGCCCAATACCAGCCTTGTAACCTTGATCGGCCTTGACCAATATCGGCCTGACGTGACCCAATACCAGCCTACTTGTGTGTCGTGATATCAGTCTTGCTTGCGTGATGGGATATTAGCCTTGTGATCTCGACCAATACCGGCTTCGCGGACTTGAGCAACACCGGCCTCGTTTGGCCCAATACCAGCCTTGCTTGCTTTGCCCGTACGGTTTATGTGCTTGCTCGAGTGTCATCCTTGCTACTTCGACCAAACACCGACCCAGCTAGCTTGACCAAACACCGGCCTTGCCTGCTTCGCTCGAACGTGGGACCCACCGCGTGCTTGTTTTCCTCAAAAATGAACCTTGTGTGCTCAAATGTGAATGTGGGTCCTGCAGAGAGCGTCGAAGCAGCTTCTGGAGCAAGCAGGTCCCGGAGAGCGTTGAAGCAGCTTCTGGAGTGTACGTCTAAGTGGGTCCCGGAAATAGCGTTGAAGTGTTGAACCGACTTCTTCTGGAGAGAGCTAAAACGCCTTCTTCTAGAGAGAGAGCTATGAAGCGGCTTCTGCTGGAGGGAGCGTTGAAGCGGCTTCTTCTTCTGTTTGGTTTCCCCTTGCGAATTACATGCTTCTTGATTGACCATCTCTCTTGTGCTGAAGAAGTTATTGACTGACGGCGAAGGAATTTCATGTTGAGCCTCAGTCCCCAAGCGTGGTCTACATGGCTCTATCTTGTATGCCCGATGGGTCTTTTGTACGTAGTGGTCGTTGATATGGTGAAGCTATGGATGGCATCAATCGACAAGCAACAACGGTTCTTGGCAGTATATGTGATCAGAAGAGACTGGCAGGGATAGGCGTGGTGGCAACTTGCACGAACTTGGCACCCTTCATACAATGGTAGAGATCGTCTCGTTATTAGAGGGAGAAACTGGAACCGATGGCTTTCTTGATGTTTCTTCATGGAATAGAGAAGAGGGAGACAGTCCCCTGCCCACGAGTATCCACTGAGCTTTCGACTTGATAGATGTTGTCACGCTGGGTTCATGAGGCCGTCTTTTTTCCTGCGTTGCGCTTCATAGACGTCCAGGAATATCACCAGCCTTTGACAATACGTCGGCACTCTTGAGTATATCCTCGTCTTTGGACATCTTGGAATGATAGCGTGCTTGCATCTCTCTAAATTCACCATCTTTGAGATGGGCAGTGCTAAGCGTCATACTCCTTTGCCATTATCATCTTTGGATAGTGTCTTTGAGGAGTAGGGAAGTTCCTTCATGCGAATGACTTAATTAATGATGAAGCTCTTGACATGGAGAATATGTATGTACCTCTTAAGACCCAGGTGCAATCTCCTTTGGTAATGTAACTACTTCTTGTACGGGAGACGAAATTCTGAAAGCGTCTCTCATTGATGTTGCTGCCTGTAGTTGTAGGAAATCCTACACTACACCCCTCACTAGAATATACACAATTAAGTCATTTTAAGATGAATGATTATGATTCCTATTGATTGAATACTTGAATCTTTACAAGATGAAATAGAAATGAGTTATAGAATTACAATCACTCTAAAACTTTCTCTCTCCTAATGACTTGCTTAACAATTCAAAAAGAACCCCCCCACACACACAACAGACTTGTTCAACTCTTTATATAGGGTAATACATAGTGGATGACAGCTAAGATGTCCTTTATTTTCGGGAATTACCTGCGAAATATCGCAAGTGTACATGTATTAATTCTCGCGACACTCCTGAATTTCGCTAAGTCTTCACACCTTTCTCATGTTTTGGCTGTCGTCATTCATTGCGTCATTAATGTTATTCTTCTGCGACGCCCTCGCAATGTCATTATTTATTGATCTCGCGAAGTATTGATGTCGCGATATTCTGATCCTACAGCTTACCTCTTCTCATGTATTCTCTGCGAAGGAGAGAATGTCATGAGAACCAATATTTTGAAATGCCGCAACTGTTCATCTTTATCTGTTTCAATCCCGTACTTTTACACGGAATTTATTACAGATGTTTCTTCTTCCACTCTTTTCTTGACACGTCTCTTTCAACCGTTTATTCTTGACCATTCATGTCCCATCTCGCATTAAATGCATTTGTTTTCTCGAGAATTCTTCTCTCTATATATAGTTTTCTCACCCTTCTCTTCTTCTCTTTTGTTTTCCCTATGCAACTTTTCTTCAACTTTCTTCCTCCGCAATCTGCGCTTCTGCTACTGTAAATCTTCCTTTTCTTCTTTCTCTTGATCTTCAGTTCTCTAATCATTCCCATACTCGAAGAATGGCTCCCTCTGGCCGTAAATATGAAAATCTTTTTGATGAAACTCAAAAGAAATTACAAGATAAGGGTTTCACCTTATCTATTATTCCCAATCAAGAATCTTCATCCATTCTTTATGCAAAATTGTTTATTGATCATCAGTGTAATGATCAGAAAATCATAATCTCGCTAGGTCAAATCCTCGCAGGTCTTCCTATTCCTCTGTACGATCCCGAATTACCCTTGTTCTATGAAATTCTTGCTCATGAGAAATTCTCGCGAGCTATTTACCAATTAAGTGGTGATTGTATCCATCTAATGCTTGAATTCGCTAATCGCGGTGCTGGTAAGGGATCTCTATATCCTAATAACGTTAAAGATCCTAATTTCGCAAGTTTAGAGATAGTCGCCGCGAAATACACTGTAAAAAACTTCTTTGAAAATTATGAAGTAATAAACATGAAAAATGATAAATCTCGCTGGGGTGCCCGATTGAAAAGAAAAGAGAATGTTTCCGATGATAAGATACTCATGCTAGATATCGACTGGCATTCTGGCAAGAACAACGTTCCTCGATACTCTAAAGATGAGAGGTGGTCTGTCTTTCCACTATTTTTGAGCGGACCTTACATTTCTGGTTCCAATGTACTCCCTGCGAATCTCGCAAATTATCAGCCTTGGGTATTTAATTGGCCCGCAAAGGCAAAAGAGGTATACTTCTTAATTTTTACTTATTTTACAATCTTCACTCCCTTTTATATCTAATCTTGCGATTTTTTTTTTTTTTTTTTTTAGATCATCAAATTGAGAAAGAGCTACAGAAAAAATCCAAAAGCAAGTACTCTGGCGATACTTCGTTCAATCACGGATGAAGTAAGAAATATTTTCCCTTATTATTTTTAACAATATTGTTGCCTCTGTTTCTTATCTTCATTCGTGTGTGAAGGTTGGCGTTGAAGAAATTGACATTCCTGAAGCTGCGAAGGTTAAAGGCAAGAATAAAATCACTCTTCGCAAGGATAAATCTTCTGCTCCATCTTCTAAAAAACGGAAAATCCATCCCTCTTCTCATTCTAATTCCCAAACCAGCGAGAATTCTGACGAAGATGAAAATGAGGTTGATACTTCTTTTTCTAAGAAAAATCATTCGGTCGAGTCTGCTATGGCGCAATTGTCTAGTGTCTTCTCTGATTCTATGCAAGGATTGGGAGACGATCATTTATCTGCTACTTGCGAAGCTCTCGCAAATATTTGCGATGCCCCCTGCTAGTGGATAATGATTCTTTTCGTGGAGTTTCTCGAACAATGACTCCCAGTTTCTTAAATGCACTCAGTGCCTTGGTATGTTCATATTTCTTTATTTCTTTGTGATTTCGATTATAAACCTTATCTTAACAATTTCTTTACTTTCCTTTACTGATGCGGGAGAGCTTCCTTTGTCGTTGCCTCAGACCTCGAGAAAAGACGCAACAATCTTGAAAAGAAAAATCTTCAACTTAAAGAGAAGAACAAAGAACTAGAAATTGAAGTTGCGACATCTCGCAAGAAGGATGAAAAAATTCAACAGTTGGAAGTTGAATCTTCTTCCCAGAAGGACAAAATATCTACTCTTCAAAGTGCTAATCAGCAACTTTATGGTATAACACCCTCCTCTTTTCTTTATTTCTACTTTGTCATTTATTTTTCTTTGCCTGACTTATCATTTTCGCAGACATTTATAATCTTTCTGACGAAGCCATCCTTCTCCATTCATTCCCTGAACCTATGGATGATGATACTCTTCTCGCTCATCTCAATGAATCTTTAATTAGTTCTTCAAACAAGATTAATTCTCTCTCATTGAATGAACTTCAAACCAAATTTCATCTTTTAGAAATTGAACATAGATCTAGTTTAGGTTTAGCCAACCGATTTAAACGTTTATACCTTAACTCCCAGGAGAATAATAATATTCTAAGGAAAAAAATTAGTAGTCTCATAGATGACAAGGATCGCATTACTAATCAAGGTGCACAAGCATTAGCAAAATTCCAAAAAACTCTTCTTGAAGTCCAAATTGAACGAGATGAATCTCTTCGCCAAAATGCCATACTTAATGAGCGAGAAAATCAAATTCGTTCACTTCTTGTCATAAATAATGATGATGAATTTGCTTGGGCTGCGAAGGTTCTAGATAACGCCAGAAATAACTTAGGTGTTGATGTTAGTCTTCATGCCGAGCATACTGCCTTGGTTAAAGATAGGATTTCTAACAGAGAAGGTTGTTTATTATCCCTTATTGCTTCTTTTTCTGTAATATTGATATTAATTTATTAATTCATTGTCGCATATTTGCAAAATCTGAGAAGAGGTTTCACACAAGAATTAAAGAACTTGAATCTGAAAAAGTACAAATTGCGAAAGACTTCTCTCTTCGCAATGACAAATATTCCCAATTGAAGAAGCAACTACAGTCTACTGTAGCGAATTTCAATAATGATGCTGTCCGTTCTCGCAACCAAACTATTAGAACAGTCTGCGAAGATCATAATATCCCTCTTTCTTCTTATCCTTGTCTCCTTGAAGAGATTCCTGAGAATATATCTTTTTCGGATGTCTCTGATAGCAATGTTAGCGAAGAAGAAGAATCTGGTGAAGAAAATGAAGAAATTGAAGAATCTGACACAGAAAAAGAAGAACCAACAAAGAAATAACTTCTTTTAATCTTACATTTTTGCAACTCCTTATTGTAAACCTCTTGGATCTTCAAACATGAATTCAACCTTTGTTTCCTTTATTTGCACATATTAGATAATCAATTCTTCTTTGTAATGTAGTTGACGTAAATCTGTCATATGAAAATGAATAACAAGATTTTGATTTATTCATTCCCATACTTGCCTCTGTTATTAATTGTCAAGTGATAGGTTTAATTAATAATCTCTGAATAATAAGACCTCTGAACTTCACCATTATTATTGCTAACTCTTTATGAATACATGGAGAAAGATAGTCATTTTCGCAAGCTTATGTGCTTCCTCAATTTTTCATGTAACTTTATCTTTCTTTATGTGGAATTTCATTGTTGCGAGGATGTCTTCACAATTTTGTGTAATGACCCCATTGATCTTGCCTTATCATTCCTTGTGTGGTCTTATTTTGCCTTCCTATTTAAAGGTCTTATTTTGCCACCCCTCATTGCGACAAGGTCGCAGGACGTCTTTACATTTTCATGTAACGACCCATTGGCCTTGTCTTATCATTTTCTTAGTATTATTGCCTCTACAGGATATTTTCGTTGCGACAATATGACAGGCCTGTAATTTCTTGCGAATGTAAAGCCCCATGACATTGCCGTCTTGCGACGAAATAGCAGGACGTTTGTAGTTGCAGGAAAACCTACACTACACCCCTCACTCGAATTTGCTTAATCAATCCATTTGAAGATGAATAATAATGTGTTTTATTAATTGTTTTCTTGAAAGGTTTACAAAGAAATGTAGAACAGAGCTAAAGAAATTACAATCACTCTTGATTTTCTCTCTCCTAATGACTTGCTTAACAATTCAAAAAAGACCTCTCCTACAACAGACTTACTCGACCCTTTATATAGGGTATTACATAGTGGATGACAGCTAAGCTGTCCTTTATTTTCGGAATCGACTCGCGAATCCTCGCGAATGTGTAACTGCTTGTCCTCGCGACACTCCTAAATCTCGCCAAGTCTTCACACTTTCCTCATGTTCCGACTGTCGTCATCTATTACGTCATTTATTTACCTCCATGCGACTCCTTCGCGACGCAGTCGTTTATTAATCTCTCGAAGTATTGGAATTGTGATATTCTGATCCTACATCTTGCCTCTTTTTCCTTGAATATTGCTTGAGAGCGATTTTTAAGGAAAAATTTGTTCTTGTGGTGATCTTTGACATTTGTTGATGAAGGAACGAGTGAAAGAATCTTTGGACTTGAAAAGTACGTACTTGCCTCTATTCTTTTGCGAAGTTAGAAGCTTTGCGAAGTGAACAAGAAGTACTATCTCTTGAAGTATGCGAAGCATGAAGTATTCATGAAATAGTATGAAAAAAATCTCTTCTATTTCCCACAGAAATCTACTTTAATTTGATTCCTTGAATTTTGGGATAACCGTTTACACGTGTCTAAAATTACTCTTTTTACCGGTATATTTAATGTTATCCGGTCACTCTTTTTTCTTCTATTTAAAGGAGAATCTCTTGTGAAAAGCATTCTTTCTCTTCTTCTCTATCTTCCTCATCGTCTGCAATTATTTCCTGCTGTTCATCTTCATCACCTTCTTTTTACTGTCTTTATGCTACTGTTTTCATGGCATCCAGGTTCGTTAATTTCATTGATTTTGACTATTCTCTTGATTGATCTTCCTTATTGAAATTACTTCATCTTGATTCTATTCTTCTTTTGATGTTTCTTTCGCCATTTTTGTTTCAGCAAGAATAAATCCAGTTCTAAGTATACCGTGGTGAACCCTAACATCCCTACTGGTTCGCAACCAAAATCTTCTTCAAATCAAGTCTCTCGCTTCCAAAAAATAGCTGCGAGTAGTAAGGTATTTTAGAAATATTTACTCCTTTAATAGCAATTTTATTGCCTCTGTTTTCTCAATTGATCTATTATTCGCAGGATGATAAGAATGATGATAAATCTCCCAAAAGGTTTCGCCATAATAAACCTCGATGCTTCTACTGCTGCTCCTCTTGTTTCCTTTTTCGGGATTCAAGCATTCTACTTTCCCTACAAGTATCTTCACAAGGCAAATCTCCTACTGTAGCGACTTCTTCGCAAGATAAACCCATTTCTTCTTCTCAAGATAATGTACCATTCCCTACAATATCATCGCAGGATAAATCAATCCCTGAATTTTCTGTGAATGAAATTCTTCAGGACATGCCTCTTCCCACCTTTACT
Organism: Papaver armeniacum; assembly: GCA_023531295.1. Lineage (NCBI taxonomy): Eukaryota > Viridiplantae > Streptophyta > Magnoliopsida > Ranunculales > Papaveraceae > Papaver > Papaver armeniacum. Next base: position 54,281 of record JAJJWW010009025.1, read on the forward strand.
TTTATCTCGCCCCCACCTATTGATCAGATTTCTCCAATTGGCGATCTTATAACCATGGGTGACTCAACTTTTCCTTCTTCCTCAAAATCTATCTCTCTTAGCAAAGAAAATTTGGAAGGGATGGATATAGCTTTTAGAATTTTATCAGATACCATGAATGATGTTAAAAAAGCCTCCACTGATCCCACGGATCTAGTGTTTTCGAATCTTTGAGTAAATATTTTGGTTCCGATACGATATCGCGAGTATCCTTGGAACAAGAAATTAAGACTTTGAAGAATAATCTCTATAATACTTTGCTGGATCGCGATAACCTTCGCAAGAAAAATGAAGAATTAAAAGGTATTTCTCCTCCCCCCCCTTTTTTTTTTTTTTTTTTTTTTTTTTTGTTTAAAACTTGGTTCGCCTCTCAAGTTTTGCACCAGAAACGTAAGATAGAGATATATCAACTGGAATCTATTGTAGAAGAAACTCGAATGGAAAGAGACGCCTGGATGGAGCAATATAATCGTTTAGATAATCTCCATACATTTTCTATGGATCAAATAAATAATCTTTCTCAAGAAAACATCTGCTTAGTTCAAAATCAAGAATTATTAAGTAATGAAGTGTCGCGTCTCTCATATTCTTTGAATAAATCTAATTTGGAGTTGGAAACCTTATCAGATGAAAATGAAACTTTATCTCAAGAGAAGCGAGCTTTATTGGATAAGGTGGCGATATCCTCGCAACAACTTGATGCTTGTAAAAAAGCATTGAATGAGCAAGAACAGTCTATCTGCCTACTGAAAAATAAACTTGAAGATACTACCACTGAAAGAGAAAAGCTTATTCAGAATAGAATAAATCTAAGTGTTAAAACAAACCAACTCAAGGATGATTATACCAAGTTAAAAGAATCCCATTCTTCCCTTGCGAAGCAAAATAAGTTATTGATTTCTAACGAAAAGAGTTTGCGTTCGCGGTTAAAAGGTCTTGTTGGTGATGGTTTTGATAATGCCATGGAAAACTTGGGGAATAATTGCTTGGCCCTTACTCAATATCTTATCTCGCAGAAGGAAGGTAGTCATAAGATTTGACTGCCTTTTCCATTATTTTTCTTTTCTACTTTCCATTTTGTAATTTTAATGTCTTTCCTTACTCTTGCAGAGTTTGAGAAAAATCTTCACTCTTCTCTATCTACTTTGGAAGCGGCGCATGCTAAAATTCGTAAGGAAAATGCAACTCTAGTTGCTTCCCTTGCCCAATCTCGCGACCGAGCCAGGAGGAGGTTAAACTACCTTAATCATCTTAAAGATATCCAGAGTAGAAATCAACAGAAAGCACTTCTTCGTCAATTTCATCCCAAAGCAGAAGTTTGCGTGAATGAAATTTTACTTTCTAAATCCCTTGACCCTGTCTCTGTTGAACCTTTGGAAGTTGAAGATGATGAAATACCCAACTCTCCTGATAGTGATTATTATTATGATAGCTGCGAAGATCTCGCTAATAATGAAGTTATCAATAATGATCCAAGCGAAAAAATCTCTCGATGAAAACCCTTCAATCTGGCGAGGTGAAGCTGACAAGATTGTTGAAGAATCTTTACCATCTCCTTCAGCTGAGAATATTGATATAGAGAATTAAATTTCTTTGTAATCTTGTTGAACTTTTATTTTTGATTGCAAAAGATTAAATCCGGTGTTGGATGAATTAGTTTCTCTTTCTTTCTTATTATAAGAACTCATTTCGCCACCTTATCAAGCAATTCCTTTATTTTCCATTAAGTCTTTTGTTGTAATCTTTCTCGCGAAGAAAAGATCTCGATTGCCTATATTCAAAATGTTTAAAGATCTTTCTTGAATGTTGTTATTGCGACAAGATCGCAGGACGTCTTTACATTTTCATGTAATGACCCATTGGTCTTGCCTTATCATTATTTGTGTGGTCTTATTTTGCCTTCCTAAGTAAAGGTCTTATTTTGCCACCCCTCACTGCGACAAGATCGCAGGACGTCTTTACATTTTCATGTAATGACCCATTGACCTTGTCTTATCATTTCTTAAGTATTTTTGCCTCTGCAGGACATTATATTTGCGACAATATGGCAGGTTTAAACTTTCTTGCGACCATAAAATCTCGTGACATTGTCGTCTTTGCGACGAAATCGCAGGATGTTCTTACACTTTCATGTAAAAACCCATTGATCTCGCCTTACCCTTGCGTTAGTATTATTGCCTCTGCAGGATCATTACACAAATATGACAAGCCTAAATTCTCTTGCGAAAATAAAGCCTCGTGACATTTGCGTCTTTTGACACCTATCAGCTCCCTAATGGAGGGTGCCGCCCTTATCTTCTCCCTGGTTGCCCCTTCAAGGAGGCGTACATCGGCCATACAAGACTAGCTCCTCCCATCCGGTCTTAAAAGCAAGCGGTTGTTTTCGTGACCTCTTATCCCTTATACCTATAGGGTTTATGGTTACGAGACTGCACCCTAAGTGGAGTTTTCTTGGGCCGAGTGCAGCATGTGCCAAGACTTGTCAAGAGTGGTAAGGAAGTTCCATGCTCCCGCACTCTTGACTCAACCGTGTACCTCGGCGCCTTGGTCATACACTCGACTCCTTGGAAGAGACCCTCGGGCGTCCAACCAGGGTATAACCTTATATATATAGTTGGAAATCCAAGGTATCTCCCCCGGATAGGCTTTCATGGGCCCCAAATCTCCATGACTCAGGTTGCAGGAGCGGTGTAACCTTTCCCCTAAGTCATGTCAAGAGATACCCCCTTATATGACGCACTTTAGGTCTTACATTTGCCTCTTGCGAAATATCATTCGCGAACTAAGGTGTACGCCATAAAGGTTCGTCCCATTCACTCACTCATTCATATTTGTTAATTCATTCAAGCATTCATTCTGTTTGCGAAGCTATCGCACAATCTTGCTTTATTTCCTTTGATCTCGCAATCTATCTGTTGCAAAAAACATTATATCACAGATTCATTCCATTTCTCCCATCTTCTATTGGTAATATTTCTTAAGATATAACCTATTCCATGGCCTATTTAGTTTTTGCCCTACATCTTTGCCTTCAGGATCCATTAATCTATATGCCCCTGTTCCAAATATCTCCTTAATGATATAAGGTCCATCCCATTTTCTTGCCAACTTGCCACCATTTTCTCGCTGATATATAGGTGTTTCTCGCAGCACCAAGTCACTTGGATGAAATTCACGTATCTTGACACGCTTGTTATATTCTCTGGCCAATCTTCGCTGATAATTCTCCATATGTTGTAGTGCTTTCTCTCTTTTTTCTTCTAGTTCATCTAACTTGATTAAGATGTTACCCGCACTGAGATTTTTCTCCCAAGCTTCTTTCTTTGTAGTTGGAATCTTAACCTCTGTCGGGAGTACAGCTTCAACTCCATATGTTAAACAAAAAGGGGACATGCCTGTAGCTTCTCTTCTAGTTGTATTATAAGCCCATACCGCATTGGGTACTTGTTCGCACCATCCTTTATTGTATCCTTCTAACTTTTTCTTCAATATGTCTGCGATTGTTTTATTTGTCGCTTCTGCCTGACCATTAGCCTGCGGGTATAGAGGAGTTGATTTCCCGCATCGTATCTGAAATGCATTAAGCAGCAATTCTATATTTTGTCCTTCGAACTACTTCCCATTGTCAGATACCAACTGTGCTGGAATCCCAAATCTGCATATAATGTTCTCAAATATGAAAGTAAAAACATCCTTATCGCGAATATGTTGTACCGCTTTCACCTCTGCCCATTTTGTGAAATAATCTGTAGCGACGATTAAATATCTTCTCTGTCCCGTTCCTGGTAAAAATGGTCCTACAATGTCTAAACCCCATTTTCCAAATGGCCATACACTTGTTGAAGAATTTAACGGAGCTCCTGGTGCATGTATTTTCTTCCCATGCCTTTGGCAATCCTCGAAACGCCTTGACACTTGTTTCGCGTCCTCATGCATATATGGCCAATAATAACCCTGCATTTTTGCTTTATATGCTAAAGATCTTCCACCGCTGTGATTACCATCATCCCCACTATGCAACATCTTCAATATGATTTCCCCTTCCTTTCTTGTTAAACATCTAAGTGAAGGCCCGTTAAAAGATCGTCGGTATAGCACTCCATCTCTTAATTCATAATTTGTTGCACGACTTTTTAATTTGTGTGTCTCCAATCTATTTCTTGGTGTCTCTCTGTCACAAGGCAAATATGCATGAAGCTCGCTCTCCAATCTTCTTCGCAGAGTGTTTGTGTTCCGTCTTCTACTACCATTACATCGGTTTCTTGTTCTTCTTCTTTGTCAATTGACGGCATCAAAAGTGTTTGTATTTTAATATTTCTCGCAACCGGATCTGTCATCATACTTGATATAAAGGCAAAAGCGTCTGCGAGCCTATTATTTCTCCTTGATATATGTCTCCACTTTATTCTTGGTATCTGCGTCGATAACTCGTCAACAAGTTTCTTATATTTTTGCAAAGACAATTCGTTTATGGCATATTCTTCTTTTATCTGGCGAATTGCCAATTGTGAATCACTAGTAATCCTTACATTCTCCGACTTCATTTCTATTGCAAATCGCAAAGCATGTATTATAGCTTCATATTCTGTTTCATTATTTGTTGATGCAAACTCCAATCTGAAAGAAAGAGCTATTTTATTACCCTCTGGCGATATCACAACAATTCCTATTCCATTTCCTTCTCCATTCGATGACCCATCTACTAATATTTCCCATCTATTTGGTTCCGTTAACAAATCTTTCGGATCTCCATGTTCTTCCTCTACATCCATCATTTCTTCTCCGATTCATCCTCTTCCAAAGGAAATTCTGCTAGAAAGTCTGCGACAACTTTGTGATTTTGGCGAAGATAGTATTTCATATTTGATTTTGCAATGACTTATTTGAGCATTCCATCTCTCAACTCTTCCCGACCTCTTTGAATTCTTCACCACTGATTCTATTGGTACTTTTGTCACCACCTTGACAACATGCGCTTGAAAATATATACGAAGCTTAAATGTTGCATAAACTAATGCCAAGATTAGTTTTTCAATTTTTGAGTAATTCCTTTCTGCAGTGTTGAAAGTTTTGCTGGTGTAATAAATTGGTTTTTCTACTCCTGCGTCCACTCGTAGTAACACTGCACTTAATGCATGCGAGGTTGTCGCAAGATAGATCAACAATTCTTCTCCTTCTTCTGCTTTTTGCAAAATTGATATATCCATTAAATGTTCCTTTATTCCTTGCAAGGCTTTCTCGCACTCATCTGTCCATTTAAACTTCGATCCCTTTCTAAGGATATTGAAAAAGTACTTGCATTTGTCAGATGATCGCGAGATCAACCTCCCTAGCGAAGCTAACAACCCATTTAACTTTTGAACATCTTTTAATGTCGCCGGTGTTGGCATATCGCGAACTGCTTGTACTTTTTCTGGGTCGACTTGAATTCCTTCTTTGGATACAATGTACCCTAAAAAATTTCCAGAGGCGACTCCAAAGGTGCATTTTTCTGGGTTTACTTTGATATTAAATTGCCTCATTTGTTCAAAAATTTCTTTCAAATCCTGTACATGGTCTTTTGCTTTTCTACTTTTTATTAACATATCATCTACGTATACCTCCAATGTTTTGTGTATCCATTTTGAACACCTTCTCCAACATCCTTTGGTATGTCGCACCAGGCATTTCGCAGACAAACGGCATTTTTGTATAACAGTACAATCCTCTTGGAGCAAAGAAAGCAGTATGTTCTTGGTCTTCTTCGGCGAGAGGAATTTGATTGTAACCCTTATATCCATCAAGAGATGATATCCTTTCGTTTCCTGCCGCTGCTTCAACCAATTGCGGAATATCTGGTAATGGGAAACTATCTTTAGGACAAGCTTTATTTAGATCAGTAAAGTCTATACAAATTCTTATTCCTTTTTTCTTCTTTGGGACTATAACCATATTTGCTATCCATTCGGGATATTTTGCTTGTCTAATAATTCCAGCGTCCAACATTTTCTACAATTCTTCTTCTATTTGAGGATGATATCTTTGTCGCGATCTTTCTAATTCTTTGTTTAAATGGTTTTACATTCTTGTCAATTTCAATTTATGGCAAGCCACCGATGGATCTATACCGGGCATTTCATCCATATCCCATGCGAAAATATCTTTGTAATCTCGCAGCAACTCAATGATTCTCCTTTCTTCATCCGCTTCCATTTTAGTCCCAATTTTTAAGATTTTAGGCTCCTCTTCGGTTCCAACATTCACTTCTTTTGTTTGTTCTGCTCGACATAACTAGACTTCGGTTCTCCCATAGGAGTTGGTCCTCTCATTTCCTTCGCGAACTCACTCCCTTTTCCCATGATTTCGCCCGGTATTCCTTTTCCCTCTTTTGCTCTTATCATGTAAATTCTAAATTCTTCTTCTTTCTTAGCTGCTTTTATCATCTTCCTGCGATCTTTTCGCTTATTCACTTGCCCTTCATAATGCTTTACCTCGATTTGATGATATATTCTTCCTTTATCAATATCTCTCTCGATCTCACCAATTCCACTCGGCATAGGAAATTTGATGCACCGATGGAGTGTTGACGCTACCGCCTTAATTGCATGTACCCAAGGTCTCCCTAACAATATGTGGTACGGCGATTCCATATCCACTACGCTTAATGTTACTTGTGTTTCAATTTCTCCGAGTAAAATTGTAATTTTATCTCCCCTTTAGGTAATCTTGTTATAGATTTTCCAAAACCATGAATATAATATCTTGGAGAACTCATTTCTTCATCTTTATATCCTAATTTTTTGTAGGTATGGTAAAACATGATACTCACCAAACTCCTGTATCCACCAAAGTTCTATTTATTTCCCATTCTTCCATTTGCTTTTGCCGATTCTTCTCTTTTCTGCTTGCATTTATCGTGATCACTAGTGGAGATATATGATTCAAATTTTCTCTAGGTACTTCTGCATTTGTGTGAATGTTATTTTCGCTTTTCCCATTCCTTCAAAGATGATGTCTTCTCCTCATCTATAATCTTCTTTCCTTCAAAATCTCGTTTATGTATCCTTCCTCTAATATTTTTGGAATTCATTAACCATTGCTTTTGTAATTGAATTGTATTCCATATCTTCATTATGTTCCTTGCTTCTTAACTCCTCTATCTCATCCGATTTAACATTTTCCTTTCTCATTTTTCTTGATTTAAACGATTTTAATTGTACTCTTCGATCCTCAACCTTGTTCAATCCCTGTTTCTAGCGCATATGTAGTTGCAGGAAAACCTACACTACACCCCTCACTCGAATTTGCTTAATCAATCCATTTGAAGATGAATAATAATGTGTTTTATTAATTGTTTTCTTGAAAAAGAAATGTAGAACAGAGCTAAAGAAATTACAATCACTCTTGATTTTCTCTCTCCTAATGACTTGCTTAACAATTCAAAAAAGACCTCTCCTACAACAGACTTACTCGACTTATAGGGTATTACATAGTGGATGACAGCTAAGCTGTCCTTTATTTTCGGAATCGACTCGCGAATCCTCGCGAATGTGTAACTGCTTGTCCTCGCGACACTCCTAAATCTCGCCAAGTCTTCACACTTTCCTCATGTTCCGACTGTCGTCATCTATTACGTCATTTATTTACCTCCATGCGACTCCTTCGCGACGCAGTCGTTTATTAATCTCGCGAAGTATTGGAATTGTGATATTCTGATCCTACAACGTTTATACATTTTCATGTAAAGACCCATTGATCTCGTCTTATCCTTACATTAGTATTATTGCCTCTTCAGGATCATCGCACAAATATGACAAGCCTAAATTTTCTCGCGAAAATGGAGCCTCATGACATTTGCGTCTTAAGACACTTATCAGCTCCCTAATGGAGGGTGCCGCCCTTATCATCTCCCTGGTTGCCCCTTCAAGGAGGCGTACATCAGCCATACAAGACTAGCTCCTCCCATCCGGTCTTAACAACAACCAGTTGTTTTCGCAGCCTCTTATCCCTTATACCTATATGGTTTATGGTTATGAGACTGCACCCTAAGTGGAGTTTTCTTCGGGCCGAGTGCAGCATGTGCCAAGACTTGCCAAGAATGGCCGAGACACTTCAAATGTCCCAGGAACTCTTGGCTCAACCGTGTACCTCGGCGCCTTGAGCATACACTGACTCCTTGGAAGAGACCCTCGGGCGTCCAACCAGGGTATAACCTTATATATATAGTTGGAAATCCAAGGTATCTCTCCCGGATAGGCTTTCATGGGCCCCAAATCTCCATGACTCAGGTTTCAGGAGCGGTGTAACCTTTTCCCTGAGCCATGCCAAGAGATACCCCCTTATATGACGCACTTTAGGTCTTATATTTGCCTCTTGCGAAATATCATTCGCGAACTAGGGTGTACGCCATAAAGGTTCGTCCCATTCACTCACTCTTTCATTTTGTTAATTCATTCAATCATTCATTTTTGGTTTTCTCTTGTTATTTTGTTTGCGAAGCTATCGCACAATCTTGCTTTGTTTGTTGTAATCTCATTTCAATTTTTCAATCATATTTTTATACATTCTTGATGGCGAGATTCTCGCGTATTTCTTCTTCAATTATTATTTCTTCCTCCTACTCTTGATATGCTTTTGTCATTAATTTTGATAATAATGATTATTCATTTCTTACACCTTTTGCTCCTGCTGCTCTCTGCCTCTGCGTCATTCAAACCTCTTAATGGTTCCTTTCCATCATAATTTTTAACTGTTTTCATGCACTTGCTTCGCAATGTATCTTCACTTCTTGTATCTATGGTATCCACCATCAACCTTTCTCTTCGTTGTTCATCTTTTATATTTTGCTTCCATCCCTTCCTTTTTGCAGCTCTTTCCTCACAACTCTCCACATCAATCTCATAGCATTGTTGTCCTTCCATCCAGTCTCCCTTTATAACTCCAACACCGCTAGGATGAGGAAACTTTATACACTGATGATAAGTCGACGCTACACCCAGAATTTCATGTAACCATGGCCGTCCGATCAATGCATTATAAGGGGATTCCACATCGACTACACAAAACAAAACTTCAGTTGATAATCCTTGCAAGGGTATTCTCATATGAACTTCTCCTTTAGGCTTATTCGTTGTGCCATTGAAACCGTATATTTTATACGTCGAAGGTATCAAATCTTCATCCTTCCCTCCCATAATCTTGTAAGTATGGTAAAAAAGGATGTTTACTGAGCTCCCCGTATCAATTAAGATTCTGTTGATCGCCCAGGAATTTTCTGCTTCATCATCTTCGCCATCTACAGGTTTTGGATTAATTTCCAATTTTACGACCAATGGGCTATCATGCGTCTCTCTTCCTTTAGGAATCTCTTCTGCAGTGAAAGAAATAATCTGCATTTGCCATTCTTTTAACTGCGATGTCTTTGCGATGTTCATCACTTCTCTATTATCAGCATCCCTCGCAAAAACCCTACTGAGAACATTATCATGAAAATCTTCAATTGTTCGGTATGAATGCACAATGGAGTTGCAAAACAAATTTTTAGCTTTCGCTCCAACTTCTATTACGAATGTTTCTTTCCCCTTTGCTGAGTTTGTCTGTGCATTTCTCGGCGGTGGTGGTAATGGTTGAACCTTCTCTTCACTTTTTAGAAAATGATTCAGCTTTCCTTGGTCAATCATTTGAGGATGATTCTTTTTATATTTCTCGCAGTCATTTGTTAGGTGTCCATGAAAGCGGTGGTAAGAACGGAATTCATGACTTCTATCACTGGTGGCGGTTCATTCCCCATGTTCCATGGTGCAGGTATGTTTTCCATCAAGAGTATAGCTTCCCATATTTTTTCCACACTAGTATTTAGTGGTGGCATTTTGATTTCCTCCCATACTACTCTGTGACTTCGCTGCCCTCCATGATAATTCTGCCTTCGACCTTCATAAGTTTCTTGCAGATGATCAAGTCTTTGAATTTTATTATTGTCGCCACTGTTGTAGTAGTTCCTTTCCCTTTCAAATTCTTCCTGATCACGGCTTCCCATAGCTACTATCTTTGGCTGTCCATCATCTATTATCCTTTCTTGTTGCCCTTGCGAAGTGCTCGCTACTGTGTTTATCAATTTGGGTAATAAGCTTGAATTCGCAATATTTGAATTTGTATTCGCAACTGGGTATGATTCCATCTCATTTTGCCTTTCCTCTAGAGCAATATATTCCTCCTGAAGTTCTCGCAACTCAGTCATTTTAATTGTATTCTTGACTCTAAAAATTTGAATATATAACAAATTGGTTGCGAACATAGCGTTTATGAATGATAGAATAAGATATCTTTCATCCACTCGTCCAGCCATTTCGCTACACATTGTCTTCCATCTCACAGTTAAGTGTCTCAAACTTTCGCCAACTCTTTGTTTCAGCCCAAATACATCTTCAATTCCTGGTCGCGAGGAGTTGTTACTTATATATGCCCCTAAGAATATAGCTTATAAATGGTTGAATGACGTGATTGTGTTTCTTGGTAAACCCTCAAACCATTTGGTGCTTCTCTGTTAAACTTGATGCAAAATATTTGCACAATATGGCATCATGATTTTCCCATTGTAACATACATCTCACATACGCTTTGATGTGTTGTATTGCACAAGTTGTTCCATCAAAAATCTTTGGTTAATGCGGGTAAATTGCACTTTGGGGTATTCCTCCTAATCGCACCTCTAGTGTAAAGGGGGTTTTCGCAGCCTCTTCGATGGCCTCATCCAATTGTCTTCTTCCTCCTCCCCTTCTATTGTTCATCATTCCTCTCATCTCTGCCAACTCTCTCAATATTTGTTCATTCACATCAGGATTCGAATTTATTGGTCTTTTTAGTTCTGCTCTCTCCTTCTGCGTTCATGTCTACTTTGATTTTCTTGTTCATCATTTTATTCTCTTCTTTCTCTGCGACTTTCTCCTTCATCTCGTTCACGAATTCGCACACCATTATATCTATCATTTTCTCTTCTTGGTTGTCTATCAGTTCTCCTTTGTATTTTTTCATATTCTTCATTGATATTTCCATTGTTGCGATTTTGCTCGCGCCTTCTTTCTCGATTGTCATGATTGTTCTGCCGAATTGCTTCCTCCAATTCCTGTTCTTCCATTTCTACTCTTAATCTTTCCCTTTCGCAAGCTAGACACGCTTGTTCAATATAATGTTTTTCGATGTCATCTTCAATCTCCTTTTGTTTCCTCCGTGTTTCTCTCCCATGCAGTATTCTTCTTCCTTCTTCCTGATTTTCTTCACCAATTGGATTATTCTGCCCTTGACGCTGCCTATTTACTTGATTTCCATCATTTTGGCCATTCTGTAGAATTTCAGGACGTGGAATATAACGATCTTCTACCACTTCTCTTCTCTCGCAACATCCTTCACCGAGATTTGGCTCTCTTTCTAGATTTTCTTCATTAACATTTTCTACAGGTAATGTTCTCCTCATATCTTCTCTAACCGATCCTGATCTTGACCTGGTATTACTTCTCGACCTTCTATTCTGCAACCTCATATTTTCCATTCTTAACTCATGGTTTTTCCTTGTTAAATTTGCACGTTCTTTCGCTTCTAACCGCATTTCTTCATGTATTGTTTGTCTCAATGCTTCTAATGCTGCGATTTCTTCATTTCCATGAATTGTTTCTCCCATCTCTTCTCGATTTCTCTCCTCTTGTCCATTATTTATCAATTGTTGCACTTCTTCTCTTTCTTCCATAGAATCTGATCTCCATGTATGCACACTCACCCTATCATAATCTATTACTCTATTCGGTCTTTGGTTGAATTGGTGGTTGAATTTGACATTCTTCTCTATCTCTTGCGTTTATTCTTGATGGTTCACCTACTTCATTTCTCCTTTCTCCAGCTAATCTCCCTGCTTCTTCTAACAGAGTTGTTGGTTGTTCGATGCATTCCTTCTTCTAGTCATTTCTCAATTTCAGTAAGTTGTTGAAAATTATACGAAATTTCTTTCTTGTTACTCCTGATTCTTTCAATTCACAAGGTTGATCTCTACTCATTCCCTGTTTCTAGCGCCATTATGTAGTTGAAGGAAATCCTACACTACACCCCTCACTAGAATATACACAATTAAGTCATTTTAAGATGAATGATTATGATTCCTATTGATTGAATACTTGAATCTTTACAATATGAAATAGAAATGAGTTATAGAATTACAATCACTCTAAAACTTTCTCTCTCCTAATGACTTGCTTAACAATTCAAAAAGAACCCCCCCCCCCACAACAGACTTGTTCAACTCTTTATATAGGGTAATACATAGTGGATGACAGCTAAGCTGTCCTTTATTTTCGGGAATTACCTGCGAAATATCGCAAGTGTACATGTATTAATTCTCGCGACACTCCTGAATTTCGCTAAGTCTTCACACCTTTCTCATGTTTTGGCTGTCGTCATTCATTGCGTCATTAATGTTATTCTTCTGCGACGCCCTCGCAATGTCATTATTTATTGATCTCGCGAAGTATTGATGTCGCGATATTATGATCCTACACTGCCGTCGAGCCAGACATGGAATATCTTGGACGTTGTTTCATCATTGTGTAATTCATGCATGCGGTACTAGAGTTGGAGTTGACGCGGAGGATGTTGTATCCCGGTGGTTTTCCTCCTACAGGAAACTGCTTACAAAAGGCTGAAGGTTGTATTGCCCGTTGGTGAAATATATGCTTCCACGAACATCGTGAGGCTATTCATTACTGGAAGGCTTGTTATTTCTAGCAGGGCAGGTGCTGTCGCAACTGAGAATTTAGCAGCTTCACGGAGTTCAGAGGATGTCTGAAAGTGCTGGTTTTTTAACAAAGCACGATTGACAGGTACCTCCCTATTGATGCGTAATTACACTTTGAGGTGTCGGCTCCAGTAGATCTGAAGATGTCCCGGGCCCGCTCTCGCCCGGGCTGACATAATAGGCGAACCCTTTGTGATGATTTGAAGATGATAATATTCATTGAATCTTCAGAAACGCTTCCTGCTGTAGTGCGGTCCAGACGAAACTTTCTCCTTTCTTCATCAAGGGAGTGAATGAAGCAACGAGCTAGGCTAGACCAGGTATAAAACGTCGAATGTAGTTCACCTTGACCATGAAGCTTTGGATCTCCTTCACGGTTCGCGGCAGCGACATTGTGAGGATAACTTGAGTCTTGGATTTGATTGCATCATGCTCATACATCCTTATCTGGTTGTAGCCGCTATATATAACATGCCGTGTCCACTGGTAGCATCTACCAACATGTCGATGTTAGGTAGAGGAAAATCGTCTTTGGGGCAGCATTCGTTCAAGTCTCTGGAATCCATGCAACACCTGATCTCGCGCCTGAATTGCCTCGGAGATTGTTTGACCGGCTTGGATCGGAGATTGTATGAATGCTTACACAAGGTCGAGCTGATAGAGATAGGCCTAGGAGATTCCTTATCATCGAGCTCATCATTTGTGGAGTTGGTGACATCTTGCAGCTGTTGTGGAGCATCTAGCACTTCTCCCTGTGGGTCGTCGTTGTTGTAGCATTCCATTGGGAGGAGAGAAAAATTAAGACGCCTTGTCAGGAAGGATGCATCATGGGGCCTAGCCTTGGATAATGCAAGTCGGTCCTCCTCTTGGATTGATGCCCACGTGGGGAGTGGGATGCAATGAACTTTGTCCGACCTTTCCCGCGGAGCTTCCCTCAGTTCTAACAGTTCCACTCCGCATATTGGTGCGTAAGGAGACAATGATGCAGGGATACGAACGACTTCTTTATTCAGCATAGTCTTCAGGAATTGATGATACGTTGAAGGGACGATCCTATTGTCATGAAGCCATGGCCTCCCTAGTATCATATGATAGTCCGGCAACTTCTCGATGACTTCGAATTTCACTTTCGACATAACGGGCCCTACTGATAAATTTAGATTGACATACCCGTATGTGCTGGTCTGGCTTCCTTCAAAGCCTGTCATTGTGGTAGGATGCCGTACGATCTTGCATGGGCGAACCTTGGCTGTCTTGAGAGTAATCACATTCGAAGACGCTCCCGTGTCGATGAGGGTCTTCTTGAACTCTGAATCCTTGATGCGTGCAGTAACATGTAGGGCCCGTTTGTGACCTTCCTCCGCCATCATGTCGTCCTCTGTAAATGTAACATTATTCACAGATATTTCTAATGCGTTCGAGACTTCTGGGCGTGAAGGAGCCAGGTGCACGTCCAGGGCTATCTGGTTAATTGCAGCAAACGTCTCGCCCGCCGATTCTTCGAGAGGTGTAAAAGTTTGCATAAACTTTCCAATAGAGAAGCCGCTTCCTGATCCACTGGCCTCTGGTTCATAGTGAAACTATTGACTTGAGGAGGATCGCTGCGAGGATCAGTCCCCAGTGTAGAAATCTTTGTGACAGGAGATCTGCTCGTATCTGATGTTATCTCGATGAGGAGATCGAGTATGTCGTTTATCGCTTCTTTGATCAGGTCCATGTAGGCCCGCGCCGCTTTAGTACCTGCTCCGGGTGTGTTGAATGCGTTCCTTGTTGGCTCCAGGGGCTGTCGTGGCTCTTGTGGAAATCGATCAGTTAATGCCTTAAGAAAAGTGAGTACCTCTTTCTGAGTTGTAGCCATGTACGTTTGTGCCCTTGCGAGAACTTCTTATCTCTCCATCAAATCCACCATGGTAATAGGGGGTTGTCCTCCTCTGGCTCCTCCATCTCCTCATCCTGACGGAGGAGAGGCTGTTGCTCTGGTGACGGCTGGAGGCGTTACACTTGAATAGATGCTAGGGTTTGCGTCAGCTCTGGCTCTGGTGATAGGAGTTGTCACGCCCATTGGAATATCTCCTCCTGCTCCGCTGGTGCTGGTAGTAGAGAAGTAATTCCACGAGATACATTGATGGTATTGACTGGCTGCACGGTCACACTTGGGATATTAACATCGAGAGTGTTGTCAGCGCTAGTCCTGTCAGGATTGGTTGCTGATCCAGACCTAAGATCCACCATTTTCGAAATCAGTAAAATTGAATTGGAATTGAAGAAATTGACTTCACAACCGAGAGATTAATCTCTCACTGTGGTCGCCAATTATTTGTGGGTGAAAACTATTTCTGCCGGTTTTGGTAATTTGGGTGTGTGGATGAGAAATGAATCTAAACCCTAAACAAACGCACTGCACGGGAGTGCTTGTGATTCGAGAAATTAATCTGTACAACTCTGGCCTAAACCAAGAAATGACCGTTCCAGACTTGCTTCGGTCACAAAGTGAAGGAGATGGGGTTGATCTTAGGGAGGGAAACGAAGAAGGTGTTGAGATTGTGGAGGTGTTGGTTGTGTACGACTTGTATCCGAAAGCTGAACTGGCTTGTAGGATGTAAGCTATCAGTTCTGGTGTTTGAATACGATTGTATCAACACTTGGTTTTCTGTCTTGTCCTATCTTGTCTTGTGGAAATAGGGGGGAGAACCTATTTATACAAGTCATTAAGCCTAACCCACGTCTCTCATAGGAAGTGGAGGAAGTGGAGTGATGGAGTAGTGGAGTTGTGTGTGAGTGTCATGACCGGTTGTCAATCCGTCAAATATAATTTCACTTTCTTACGCACTAAATTTAAATGAAGCACAAGGTAAGGAAGAGTTCGTATCCACAGAGAGGCGTTTGTTGTTATGTAAATTTCAGTTTCTAAAATAACCCAAGGTATGTTTGTTGTTTAAGAAATAAAAGTAGTTGAAAGCAAAGTAAATAGTTTGAGAAATCAATAAGGAGAAGATATTGGTCACGGGATAGTATCATTCACAAACATGTATTTTCATCAATGATTAGAATTGGTATTTTAATCTCGTATTTATTAAAAGTCCTAGGATATCTTGATCGCAAGTATAACCCGTTAATTCCCTGTTTTCATCACAACCACATTAAAAGATGCATATGTGAATTCTTCGTCGAAAGCAACCTAAAGTGTAAAAGCACAATTAAGTTTAACTCCCTAAGAGCATTAAGTTTTATGGAATAAGACTCATCAATGCAAACGAATGTGTAAAAGCACTAGACGTTTTAACAAAAGTTATGACTCACTTGTGACTAGTAGGATGTATCACTACAAGCACTAACCACAATTATGCTACTTAGAATCAGGGATAAACAACTTTTTTCGTATTGAAAACCTAATATAGCTCTAGAGATGAACACAAATCGGATTGATTCCGGACTCAACCTAACAAGTTTTCAAATCTTATAACACTATTAATTGTGAATCACAAACAATAATTACTGAGACAAAACTAATTCATTGAATCAAAAACATGTTGAGAAATCAACTTTTATCCCATAACCAATAAGGTGTTTAGCTACTCATAGCTATGGAGTTCATCATCATCAATATTCAATAATAAACAAAGAAGAAGAAGAACAAAACCAAACCCTAGAAGTGTAAACAAAAGTGGCTCCCTAAAGAATTCCCAAAAAAGATAAGATATCTTATGTGTTGTAGAAAACCTCCCTTTTATAGCCTTTCTCTCCTTCCAAAATTAGGTTTAGTCTTCAAAGTCCATTAGGTGAGAGTCCACCAAGCCCACAAGGATGAGAAACCGTGTAGAAAATACGCCCCAAAAAGCGGTCGCCGGAAGTGCAGGATTGTGGCGGAAATCGGCCGGAAAGTCGCCGGAAATCAGGCCCGGTGGCCAAGCAAAGTCCGCCCGATGGCCAGGGTCAACGAGTCCGGATCGGATCGGGTCAAACCGGGTGAGTTGGATCGGGTCAAACCGGGTTGGATCGGTTGAACTCGGTCGACCAGAGTCGAGGTTCATGAGTCGAGATGTGTTAGTGGCTAATCGGGCTGACTTGTCGGGCCCTGATTTTGCATGACTGAATTTTGTGATGCGCCATGATGGTGATCATGCCATAGCCGCAACTTCCATTGCACATCTGAGCCTGCCATTTTCCATATTCATTCAAGCCATCATTTTGCACCTTACCCCCAGGCCAGCACCTGCAATACCACAGCAAGACCACCAATCTTCTTAATCCTGCATCTCTTGTAGCTTCAACACCAAAGCAGGCTCACAACTCAAGCCATCTGAACTGCATCATTCAGCTTTTCTCTGCATCATTTCTTGCCTTCTCATCATCTATCTCAGCACATTCAAGTCTTCACTTACCCTGTAACTTCACCAAAAACAGCAACACCACCATCAGTGCCATCAGGCCAATTGCATCCGATTCATCACTTGCTCCTTATTTCCCATTTCCTGGCTCAGTTACAAACCAAGCTGCTGCCACAACAAGGCCAATTGAGCCACACTGCTATCTCAGGCCAACCAACACCTCAGTGACCCATTACACCTGACACTACACAGCCATTGTGACCATGGCTAAAACCTGCAACAGCTTGAGCCCTCACCTTGTTCAAGAACACCATCCCTGTGCATTACCAGTTCACTTCCAGCCATAATGGCTACACTGCAATACAGCCTTCCATTTGGCTTCAACCCAATCTCTGCAATTGCATTGCCTCTCAACCTGGTCTGTAGCTTTAGATACCTTCCCTGCAGCAACAACCATCATCTGCCAGTTCTTCTGAAGCTCCTATTCAACAGCACCAGCAAACAACTCCTTCGAATCCACTGAGCACATGACCACAAAAAGTACCAAACTGCAAAGAACTTACAGCTCCAGCTTTCACCAGGCCTTCCATATGCAGAACCACTTCATAACCATTTTCTCAATTGAGCCATGAACTTCAGCTCCATCACCTCTGGCCAACATCATCACCACCAACAGAGCCACTTGCACAGCTCCACAGTGCTCCAATTCTCAGCATCACAAGCCCCAGAGTCTATGATACTGCTTCTCAATCACAATCCACCATCTCTCAGCTTCAACTTGCCATCTATAGTCCCCTGGCTCACAGCACTACACCATCATTTCTTGCAAGAATGGTCATCACCAAAGGCACATTCACCTCCTTATTACAAGCTCAACAACATGACCTGAGCTTCAGTTACTTGATTTCTTCACTGTGATTTGAACTACAACTGACAAACCCATGTTTTCAATTTCTTCACGAACTCGATTACTAACCAAAACCTTGAATCGCAGCAGCTCAATCCATTCCATTCCTCTCCACATCACCTTGCCTTGTGAGCAATCTTCATACCCTTTCCGGCTCAATTAAAATCTCATTTTCTCCATTTCAGCTCATCACAGGGGTCTTCTCTCCAACCCTAACTTCAATTGAACCAGAATTTATCAACCATAGTAATTCGGAATCAGAAACCCCTCTTCGACTCGAGCATCAATCGCTCAATCATCTTCTCAAATCCTCCCTGTATTTCTCTCATGAATCCTCTCTCAACTCAACAACGACCCTGCACTCAGCCGCACCTTCGATTTTCAACCCTAAATCCATCTCGTTCATCTCCAAGAACAGTACAGCATCTACAGATCACTCATCGTCTCACCCTTCCATTGAACCTCCACGAATTTCTCAGCTCTCAGAAACCAGAACCAACAGCAGCATTCGTTACTTTTGTTCTTCAACCAAACTCATCTTCTCTGCATTTCGATCTCTGCCATGGAAGCAGCAGCCCACGAGTTAGCACACCACCCTCTCGATCTCTCCATGTTTGAACGATCTCAGCAGCAGTCGTTACTCTTTTCTCTCTTCTCTCCATTGATTTCAGGTGAAGATAATGATTGAAAAGAAATTGAAGTTGAAAGTTTCGATCTAGGGTGTAGGAAAGGAGGTGGCTATTCCCACTCGAATGAGATGGATAAGGGGTTACCCAGTCATGACTCTAGGCACCCACTCATTGTTAAGGGCCACCTCCAATTGCTTTGGCTTGTCGGTTCGTGTAGCAGCCTAATTCTCTTCAGCTCCCTTGCCGCGTTTCAGCCTGCTCCACCTATAGCTCGCCTGTGAGATGACAATTTCGCCCTTTGGCCCAATTTGGATAATTTCTTCTTCTTTTCCTCCGTGCGACTCCATTGCACCTAATAACTCAAAAGCAAACATAAGATACATAATTCACACGAAAAATAGCAAAGAAAGCATAAACTCTATATAGTAAATACGGTGTATTCTACACCTATCAGATTCCCCCACACTTAGACTTTGCTAGTCCTCGAGCAAATCAAACAAAACAATAATAAAATACAACAACTCCGTGTCGTCGAGGCTACGGTCACTTTTAGCATAAATAACAAGCCTTTAAACCCCTAGGTGTCCCTAGTGGACGAGTTATAGTCTCGTGAAGGTTTACTAGAGGTATACCTACAAAACCTATATTTCAAACTCCGTCTATTCATGACAAATCAATGAATGAATCCAAATTGACTACAGGAGGAGGTACCTTGCAAATTCAATTCAATTATTAGTAAATAAACTCTATTTAGATAGTTGAACAAGCCACAATACTCGGAAACTAACAACCACAATCACAATGAAAAGATTAAGAAGATGGATATAGATGTAGATGTTGGCGAATATTCACAAGTGTTCGATGTTTCCCATATATCTGTCTCGAAGGTCCTTTGCTAAGATGAACCTAATCCTATTGGATTGAGCTACTTAGTGCTGAATGCTACATCAAATCAATTGGCATATACAAGGGAACCAAAAGTGACTTTATTCAACACAATAATATTTTTTTAAGATTGGATCAAACTGGATCCAATTTCTTTTTTTTTTTTTTTTTTTTTAGACGGCATGATTAGATCTTTTGGATCCAAGCGCATGCTTCTTGTCAGCAAGTACATGATAGTTGCCTTGGATCCTGCATTCCACGCTTGTTTAGGCGACGGAGACATGGACTACGTTTCACACATCTGCTATTCCCAAGTGTCTTTTTATTCGTTTTGGTCTATTGGTTGGTCTTTTTTTTTTTTTTTTTTTTTTTTTTTTTTTTTTTTTTACTTGTAACTCAACCACTCTATTTCATCCTAGCAGTAATAACACGTCGATTTTTAGTGACCCACCAAAGCACTTAGAGAATAATAGATAAATATGGAAAAATAAAAATAGAATGTGATATGGTGATATTCCGAGATATGGTAACAACTATCATATAATTTGTGATTTCTGAGCTATGTTCGTCCCGTTTAGTTAATTGGTTCCTCAACTCCTGCATTCAAAATGGTTTCATCCACTAATTGTGTCATCCTAAAGGCACAAGTTCTAGATTTCGGAGTTCAAAAAGCACATATTTTTCTGTTTTTTCTATTTTTCTGATTTTTTTTTTTTTTTTTTTTTTTATATAAAACAAACTAAAACATATAAATGCTCCCCCACACTTAAACCTTACATTGTCCTCAATGTAAATTGACTCATCCAAAGTAAGTTAAGGTGGGAAATCCTAGCAAGAAATCAGCAAAAACAAAGCGAAAAACAAGAAAAGAAATAAATACAAGATAAGAAATACTCATCGTTTGGGTTGCCTCCCAATTAGCGCTTGGTTTAAAGTCGTCAGCCCGACTATCTCCTTGCTTTCTATGACTCCTCCAGAGGGAGCACATCCACAAAGTTAACTCCTTCCACCACTTCGGAAGTGAAGTTCTCATAATATGGTTTCAACCGGTGCCCATTAACTTTAAGTTCTTTCCCTGTAGCTATACTACGAATTTCCACTGCACCATGAGAAAACACATTAGTAACAATAAAGGTCCGATCCATCGTGACCTTAGTTTACCCAGGAAATAAATGCAAGCGAGAATTAAACAAAAGCACTTTCTCGCCCGATGCAAAATTGTTTCCTAGAAATCATGTTATCATGGAATGCTTTCGTCTTTTCTTTGTAAATCCGTGAACTTTCAAATGCATCATTGCGGAGCTCCTCTAGCTCTTGAGTTGTAACTTCCTTTGCTTTCCAGCCCCATCCATCTCCATGTTGCATTGCTTAATAGCCCAAAACGCCTTATGTTCAATTTCCACGGGTAAGTGACAAGGTTTACCATACACAAGCCTAAAAGGAGACATTCCAATAGGTGTTTTATATGCGGTTCTATACGCCCACAAAGCATCATTAAGTCGCATGCTCCAATCCTTCCTTGTCGGGTTCACCGTCTTTTCTAGAATTGATTTCACCTCCCGGTTAGACACCTCGGCTTGTCCATTGGTTTGGGGATGATAAGGTGTTGCAATCTTATGCGACACATTGTACTTCCTTAACAAGCTTTGCAAGAACCTGTTTTGAAGTGAGAACCCCCATCGCTAATTATCGCCCTTGGAATTCCAAACCTTGCAAAAATATTAGCTTGCACGAAATCTGAAACAACTTTAGAATCATTAGTTGGGGTGGCTTTAGCTTCCACCCATTTCGAGACATAATCAACCGCAAGTAAGATATAAAAATTCCCATGTGAGTTGACAAAAGGCCCCATAAAATCAATACCCCATACATCAAAAACTTCAATAAATTGAATAAAAGTTTGTGGCATTTGATTTCGGACACCTAGATTGCTTAGGTTCTTTGACACCTATCACAAGTTGTACAAAATATATGTGCATCCTTAAACAAAGTTGGCCAATAAAAACCACTTTCAAGTACCTTGTGCGCGGTTCTCTTACTCCCAAAATGTCCTCATAAGCATAAGAGTGACAAAAAGACAAGATAGAGTTAAATTGATTCGGGCACGCACCTTCGTATCACTTGGTCACTACCATGTTTCCATAAGTATGGATCATCCCATATGTATTGGTTCCCTAACCTCTTAAGTTTGTCCCTCTCAAAGACGAGACAAGTTCTCAGGATTTGTTTAGAAACTAAGTAATTGACAATATCGGCATACCATGGTTCTCCAAGGGCAATTGAGAAAAGTTGCTCATCAGGAAACTTTCACGCAACGGGATAGTCTCCTTGTCCACAGACAAGTCGGCTCAAGTGATCCGCAACGGTGTTCTCAATCCCTTTCTTGTCTTTGATTTCAATATCAAACTCTTGCAAGAGTAATATCCATCGTATGAGCCTCGGTTTCGCCTCTTTCTTTGTAAGCAAGTACTTAAGCGCTGCATGATCGGAAAAAACAACAACTTTTGTACCAATTAGATAAAGCGAAACTTTTCTAAAGCAAAAACAATGGCTAATAACTCCTTTTCAGTGGTTGTGTAGTTTTGTTGAGCCTCATTTAACGTTCTAGAAGCATAATAGATAGCATGAGGAAGTTTCCCCACACGTTGCCCAAGCACCGCACCAACCGCATAATCACTAGCATCACACATGAGTTCAAACGGCTTACTCCAATCCGGTGGTTTAATGATAGGGGCTGAAATCAAAAGTTCTTTCAAGCGATTGAATGCCGCCATACATTTCTCATCAAAGTTAAAAACCACATCTTTTTGCAATAAGTTACAAAGTGGTGACGCTATTTTGGAAAAGTCCTTGATGAACCTACGATAGAAACCTGCATGACCAAGAAAAGAGCGTATCTCCCTCACCGTGGTGGGAGGGGTTAGAGCACGAATAAGGTCTATCTTAGATTTATCAACTTCCAAACCTTTAGAAGATATAATATGGCCTAAAACTATGCCATGAGTTACCATGAAATGGCACTTCTCCCAATTTAGCACAAGATTTGTTTCAACACATCGTTCAAGGATTAGAGACAAATTGTTCAAGCAAAGGTCAAAAGAATCACCAAAGACACTAAAGTCATCCATGAACACTTCGATTATGTTTTCAACATATTCGAAAAGATACTCACCATACACCTTTGAAAAGTAGCGGAGCATTGCACAAGCCAAAAGGCATCCTTCTATAAGCAAAAGTACCGAAAGGACAAGTGAAAGTGGTTTTCTCTTGGTCCCTAAGGTGCTATCACAATCGATTATAACCTGAATAGCCATCAAGAAAGCAATAGTATGAGTGTCCAGCTAAACGTTCAAGCATTTGATCAATAAAGGTAAAGGAAAGTGATCTTTTCTAGTGGTGGCATTCAATTTTCTATAATCAATACAAACCCTCCAACCGGTTTGCACACGAGTTGGGACAAGTTCATTCTTATCATTCTCCACCACCGTTACTCCCGATTTCTTTGGTACCACTTGTCACAGGGCTTACCCACTTGCTATCGGATATGGGGTAGATAACACCCACTTCCAAAAGCTTGAGTATCTCCTTTTTCACAACCTCCATCATGGGAGGATTCAAACGACGTTGCGCGTCCCTCTTAGGCTTTGCATCATCCTCCAAACGAATTTTGTGCATACAAACGCGGGGGCTTATACCCTTGATATCGGCAATTGTCCATCCTATGGCCGTCTTGTACTTCCTTAGCACCCTTAGAAGTTTTTGCTCCTGTAAATCACTAAGCTTGTTAGAAACAATCACAGGTAACTCTTCATTATCACCCAAGTACAAGTACTTAAGGTGGTCGGGAAGAGGTTTCAATTCTAAAATCGGAGATTTAATAATTGAAGGTACAAGCTTTTCATCACTGCATGGTAAAGAAATAAAAGAGATATTATGAGTTTTCGGGCATTCTTGGAGTGAATTAAGATCACCAAGAGCTTCCTTGACTTCATTACCACACTCTACACCATTATCTATGGATGTAGTTAACACAGTTTCCAAAGCATCATCACCGTTTAATTCAAACATTTGTTGTGCCAATGTATCCATCACATCAATGGAGAAACAAGAGTGGACATCGCTAGGATATCTCATCGTCTCGAAAATGTTGAAACGTATTGTTTCTCCATCAAACTCCATAGTTAGCGTTCCCTTATCCACATCAATTATGGTTTTCGCCGTTTTCATGAAAGGACGCCCAAGAAGCAATGGAAGAGACGAGTCCGGAGCACCTTCATCCATCTCTAACACACAAAAGTCCGCAGGAAATACAAGTTGATTAACCTGCACAAGAACATCCTCAACAATACCCATTGGGTAGACATTAGAGCGATCGGCTAATTGCAATACAATTTCAGCCTTTTAAGAGGACCAAGATTAAGTGAATTGTACATTGACGCAGGCATAACATTAACGGAAGCACCTAAGTCCAACATAGCTTTGTTAAAAGTTGTGTTACCAATTTTGTGGGAATGTCGAAACTACCAGGATCCTTGCACTTAAGTGGGAGTTTGTGTTGTAAGATTGCCGAAGCATTCTCCCCACACTAAGCACTTCATTACCTTTGAGCCTTTGTTTGTTGGTACACAAGTCCTTCAACACCTTTGCATACTTTGGAACTTGCTTGATAGCATCAATGAGTGGTATATTCACATGAATCTTTTTGAGAACGTCTAAAATCTCCTTTTCTAGTTCCGCCTTCTTAGAACTTGCAAATCTGCGAGGAAAAGGTAAAGGAGGAACATAAGTAGAAACCGGAGTTTTAGAGTTAGAAATAGGTACCTCAGAAGTTTGGGAGAATCCTCGGTTTTCTCCTCCAAAACAGGTTCCTTTGGTGTCTCCACCTTGCCCGAATCAGCAACTTCGGGTTGCACAAGTTGTGTACCGCTTCTCAACGTAATGGCATTGACACCCTCTTTTGGGTTAATAGGTTGAGAAGGAAGTCTCCCACTATTTTGTGCCTTCAAATTGTTGATATCAACCGCCATGGAGCCCATTTGTGTTTGCAACTCCTTAATAGCACTCTTAGTCTCTTGTTGACTTTCCTTGAACATGGTAGAAATACCTTGCATAAAAGTTTGAAGCTTTGCATCAATATCAGCACCTTGATTTTGTGATTGTTGTGCTTGAGGTTCTTTGAAATTGTTGCCTTGGCTGGAATTATTGTTGTTGAGGTTGAAATCCACTTGAAGAGTTGAAAGTAGGTTGTTGAACCGCTCCTTGTTTGTTGGCATAGCTAAAATTGGGGTGATCTCTCCATCCCGGATTGTAAGTGTTGGAGTAGGGATCATACCGTCTTGGTTGATTAGGAAAGATCGCATTAGCTTGCTCGTCTTCATAAGATTGAGAAGAAGTTGGTACAACCGCCGCTGCAACTTGTTGAAGCATTGCGTTCATGTTACCCATTTGTTGACGAAGGTCCTCCACCTCGCTCACTTCACTCACCCTTCTTAGAATCACATCAGAACCACGACTGTAAATTGTTGTGAGTTCGTTTGCCATGTTTTCAATCAACTCTCTAGCTTGTGCCACCGTCTTGCTAACTAGTGCACCACCACCCGCAGCGTCAATAAGATTCCTATCACTTGATTGGAGTCCTTCATAGAAGTATTGGATTATCATAGCGTCACTAAATTGGTGGTGAGGGCAGCTTGCAACCAATCTCTTGTACCGTTCCCAACATTCATATAAGGATTCTCCCACGTTTTGCTTCATCCCACAAATTTCTTTGCGAATTTGAGTAGCCTTTGATGCGGAAAATATCTCTCCAAAAGAGTTTCTTCAACCCATTCCATGTTGTGACACTTAGGGAGGTAAATAGTACAACCAATCCTTAGCACTGTCCATTAAAGAGAAACGGAAAACCTTCAACATTGCACCATCCGCCTCAACATTTCTTTGGAAGCATAGCCGTGACAATGGTGTGGAAGTCCAAAAGATGTTTGTTAGGATCTTCATTCACCATGCCATGGAATTTAGGTAATTCTCTAAGCAACTTGGCTTTATCTCAAAAGTAGAGTTCGTTTGAATACACCCCTGTTGTGTATCAAGCCTATGAGAAGCTAAGTCCTTGAGTGAACGATTTGCATCACCCATTGTTTCGTCTCCTTCTCGTTGGAAAATCTCTTCTCCTACTTCCTCCTCGTGCTCGTCCGTTTGTGCCTTTACTTGGTTGGAGTATTGTGCCGCGTCTAGTAGCTATCCCGCACCTTGGATAATTCCAATCCTTAGAAGCCGAGATTATGCACTGCAAACAATTCTCGCAAACAAGTGAGAAACAAGACAAGAAACGAAAAGCAAAGATAAAAGCGAAATTGTAAAAAGAAACTAAAAACTTAATAACAAGCCGTATGCCTCCCCAAAACAGCGGCGCCAAAATTGACCGGTTGTCAAGGTTCAAATACCAAAATTTGACCGGTTGTCAATGTCAAATATAATTTCACTTTCTTACGCACTAAATTTAAATGAAGCACAAGGTAAGGAAGAGTTCGTATCACAGAGAGGCGTTTGTTGTTATGTAAATTTCAGTTTCTAAAATAACCCAAGGTATGTTTGTTGTTTAAGAAATAAAAGTAGTTGAAAGCAAAGTAAATAGTTTGAGAAATCAATAAGGAGAAGATATTGGTCACGGGATAGTATCATTCACAAACATGTATTTTCATCAATGATTAGAATTGGTATTTTAATCTCGTATTTATTAAAAGTCCTAGGATATCTTGATCGCAAGTATAACCCGTTAATTCCTGTTTTTTCATCACAACCACATTAAAAGATGCATATGTGAATTCTTCGTCGAAAGCAACCTAAAGTGTAAAAGCACAATTAAGTTTAACTCCTAAGAGCATTAAGTTTTATGGAATAAGACTCATCAATGCAAACGAATGTGTAAAAGCACTAGACGTTTTAACAAAAGTTATGACTCACTTGTGACTAGTAGGATGTATCACTACAAGCACTAACCACAATTATGCTACTTAGAATCGGGGATAAACAACTTTTCGTATTGAAAACCCTAATATAGCTCTAGAGATGAACACAAATCGGATTGATTAGGACTCAACCTAACAAGTTTTCAAATCTTATAACACTATTAATTGTGAATCACAAACAATAATTCTTTGAGACAAAACTAATTCATTGAATCAAAAACATGTTGAGAAATCAACTTTTATCCCATAACCAATAAGGTGTTTAGCTACTCATAGCTATGGAGTTCATCATCATCAATATTCAATAATAAACAAAGAAGAAGAAGAACAAAACCAAACCCTAGAAGTGTAAACAAAAGTGGCTCCCTAAAGAATTCCCAAAAAAGATAAGATATCTTATGTGTTGTAGAAAACCTCCCTTTTATAGCCTTTCTCTCCTTCCAAAATTAGGTTTAGTCTTCAAAGTCCATTAGGTGAGAGTCCACCAAGCCCACAAGGATGAGAAACCCGTGTAGAAAATACGCCCCAAAAACGGTCGCCGGAAGTCTGGGATTGTGGCCGGAAATCGGCCGGAAAGTCGCCGGAAATCAGCCCCGGTGACCGGCAAAGTCCGCCCGGTCACCGGGTCAACGAGTCAGATCGGATCGGGTCAAACCAGGTGAGTTGGATCGGGTCAAACCGGGTTGGATCGGTTGAACTCGGTCAGACCGAGTCAGGTTCATGAGTCAGATGTGTTAGTGGCTAACTGGGCTGACTTGTCGTGCCACGCTTTTGCACGACTGAATTTTGTGATGCGCCATGATGATCGATCATGCCATAGCCGCAACTTCCACCGCACATACTGAGACTGCCATTTTCCATATTCATTCAAGCCATCATTTTGCACCTTACCCCCAGTGCCAAAGACTGCAATACCACAAAGAAGACCACCAATCTTCTTAATCCTGCATCTCTTGTAGCTTCAACACCAAAGCAGGCTCACAACTCAAGCCATCTGAACTGCATCATTCAGCTTTTCTCTGCATCATTTCTTGCCTTCTCATCATCTATCTCAGCACATTCAAGTCTTCACTTACCCTGTAACTTCACCAAAAACAGCAACACCACCATCAGTGCCATCAGGCCAATTGCATCCGATTCATCACTTGCTCCTTATTTCCCATTTCCTGGCTCAGTTACAAACCAAGCTGCTGCCACAACAAGGCCAATTGAGCCACACTGCTATCTCAGGCCAACCAACACCTCAGTGACCCATTACACCTGACACTACACAGCCATTGTGACCATGGCTAAAACCTGCAACAGCTTGAGCCCTCACCTTGTTCAAGAACACCATCCCTGTGCATTACCAGTTCACTTCCAGCCATAATGGCTACACTGCAATACAGCCTTCCATTTGGCTTCAACCCAATCTCTGCAATTGCATTGCCTCTCAACCTGGTCTGTAGCTTTAGATACCTTCCCTGCAGCAACAACCATCATCTGCCAGTTCTTCTGAAGCTCCTATTCAACAGCACCAGCAAACAACTCCTTCGAATCCACTGAGCACAGCCACAAAAAGTACCAAAACTGCAGCAACTTACAGCTCCAGCTTTCACCAGGCCTTCCATATGCAGAACCACTTCATAACCATTTTCTCAATTGAGCCATGAACTTCAGCTCCATCACCTCTGGCCAACATCATCACCACCAACAGAGCCACTTGCACAGCTCCACAGTGCTCCAATTCTCAGCATCACAAGCCCCAGAGTCTATGATACTGCTTCTCAATCACAATCCACCATCTCTCAGCTTCAACTTGCCATCTATAGTCCCCCGGCTCACACAGCACTACACCATCATTTCTTGCAAGAATGGTCATCACCAAAGGCACATTCACCTCCTTATTACAAGCTCAACAACATGACCTGAGCTTGGTTATTTGATTTCTTCTTTGTGATTTGAACTACAACAGCAAACCCATGTTTTCAATTTCTTCACGAACTCAGTTACTAACCAAAACCTTGAATCGGCAGCAGCTCAATCCATTCCATTCCTCTCCACATCACCTTGCCTTGGCAGCAATCTTCATACCCTTTCCGGCTCAATTAAAATCTCATTTTCTCCATTTCAGCTCATCACAGGGGTCTTCTCTCCAACCCTAACTTCAATTGAACCAGAATTTATCAACCATAGTAATTCGGAATCAGAAACCCCTCTTCGACTCGAGCATCAATCGCTCAATCATCTTCTCAAATCCTCCCTGTATTTCTCTCATGAATCCTCTCTCAACTCAACAACGACCCTGCACTCAGCTGCACCTTCGATTTTCAACCCTAAATCCATCTCGTTCATCTCCAAGAACGATCAAAGCATCTCTGAGATCACTCATCGTCTCACCCTTCCATTGAACCTCCACGAATTTCTCGGCTCTTTAAACCAGAACCAACCAGCAGCATTCGTTACTTTTGTTCTTCAACCAAACTCATCTTCTCTGCATTTCGATCTCTGCCATGGAAGCAGCAGCCCACGAGTTAGCACACCACCCTCTCGATCTCTCCATGTTTGAACGATCTCAGCAGCAGTCGTTACTCTTTTCTCTCTTCTCTCCATTGATTTCAGGTGAAGATAATGATTGAAAAGAAATTGAAGTTGAAAGTTTCGATCTAGGGTGTAGGAAAGGAGGTGGCTATTCCCACTCCCGAATGAGATGGATAAGGGTTACCCAGTCATGACTCTAGGCACCCACTCATTGTTAAGGGCCACCTCCAATTGCTTTGGCTTGTCGGTTCAGTGTAACCGACCTAATTCTCTTCCGCTCCCTTGCAGCGTTTGGCCTGCTCCACCTATAGCTCGCTTTGTGAGATGACAATTTCGCCCTTTGGCCCAATTTGGATAATTTCTTCTTCTTTTCCTCCGTGCGACTCCATTGCACCTAATAACTCAAAAGCAAACATAAGATACATAATTCACACGAAAAATAGCAAAGAAAGCATAAACTCTATATAGTAAATACGGTGTATTCTACACCTATCATGTCACACGACCAGTCTTGCCCACTTCTCCCGTCATCGCTAACCGTCCATGACTTCCTGACACGTTCTTGTGATGGCGCGTTGTGCGATGCACGTTGTAAACCTCAGACCAATACCCCGATTTAGTATCCCCGGTTTGTGACATGATTGATGTCTCGATCGTGTGGATCGTGGGACCCACGAGGAAGTAGCATGTAATGCTAGGTTAAATAACTAAGTTATTTGGGAAGTCGAGACT
This sequence comes from Papaver armeniacum, assembly GCA_023531295.1. Classification (NCBI taxonomy): domain Eukaryota; kingdom Viridiplantae; phylum Streptophyta; class Magnoliopsida; order Ranunculales; family Papaveraceae; genus Papaver; species Papaver armeniacum. The sequence goes on from JAJJWW010009025.1 coordinate 84,046, forward strand.
TATAAAATATCGTGTGTATTCTATGCATGTAATGTATCGAATATATTCAGCACGTATGAAGCATCGATATTTTAAGGCTTAATGGAGTAAATCACGATCAAGCGTCTTAAAATAGCATCACATCCAACCATCTTCGAGTGATCGTTTGGAGGCTGCATGGGCGAGCCATGCTTTGACCGATCACTCTATGTGGAAGAGTGGTGGACGGTGATCATGGGAATGCTTCATTGGTCGCTTGACTCCCTAGCCGTGGCTGTTCAACCAAGATGGTGGAGTTATGCGGACGAGATAATTTTATGACACTCATCTGCGACCGTTGATAGAGTTTAGGGTCTTGAAGAGGTGCGCAAGCATCACTCTTGACTTGGTCAAAACCAAGCATGGGAGGTGTATTATGCGGGACCGATAGGGCATGCGTGTAGACGACTTGCGGTGTACACGTCCATACCTCATTACCCCATGAAGATATAATCTAGGCCACTCAATTTATGCAGCAAAGTTGAGTGGTTGAGATCGGTTTGCGGCGAAATCCGTTCTTGCAAAGGAATCGGGGACGCGCGTCCATGCCTAGTTTGGGCACACGAATTAAGGCGTCCCCATCCATGGTCGGTCTTGGCCGATTGGTCGAGTGTGTAGACGGGCCCACGGTGATCGTGTTGACATGCTCGATGCACTGTTAAGTCCACATCTACACCTTCCATCTATGCTTGCGAAGATGGACGCTCGTGATCGATTAATGATACATGTAATATGTCGCAAACCCTAATTAGGGTTTTGGATCGGTCGTGTGTACACGACTTCAGCCTAACGGTTTGGCAGGTTATGCTCCTCCTTTGGGGAGGCCGACCATATGGGGCCCACAATGGGTCGGTGGTGAACATGATGATACCTGACTGACGGTCCTAGGCCTGATCTAATCCATCCAAACATGCTGGTGAAGTTGGATGGTCGTGATCAATTTGAGACCTTAGTGGAATTTCCTGCGACCCTTTAAGCATTACGCCGGCCATACTTTGGGAAAACGCACGTTGCTCTATAGCTAGATCAGGAGATGGTCGACCAGGAAGGTAGAGAAGGGGCCCGCCGGTGTGTAGGACAAGCTTTTCCGACCGGTCATGGGATAATCCACGCCGTCCAATCATGCCGGTGAAGTTGGACTACCGTGGCTGGTTTTGAGACTGCCGTTGGCGGTCTTGTGCGCACAAGATTTTCCAAGCTGCTCCACACCAGTCCAACCATCCTACTTTAGGTTGGTGTTCGGTGGTTATTTTGGAGGCATGGTATGTATTCGACCGACCGGGGCATAAACGGCCCGCTTGGTGGTCATTAAGGTGGTAGCTTTGCTCCTACGAGGATCGTCTAGGGCTGGTTAAATCATGCGGCCAACTTGCATGGTCGTGATTATTTCGAGACCGATATGGACAGTCCAGATTCAGATATGCTCAATCGGGCTAGTATAACAAACCGAGAGATGTATGCTCAATCGGGCTAGTATAACACACCGAGAGATGTAGCCGGTATTTCGTGCATGCCTCACTATTAAGACTTGGAGATTCGTGTTACTCTGCTGAGAGAAACACTCAGTCGTCATGCCGCACTAATAATGAGAGTTCTTTGGGAACTGCACGGAAATACAAGGTGGTCATGCATTAATTGATAATCTTTTGTAAATTCATAGGGTATATGGGATTGTTGCTACATGCTCCAACCTGGATGAATTTTGTGTATTTGATTCACAGAATACTAGGATTGTTGCCACATGCACTATTGTAGGTGAATTAGTAAAGTGGAAAAGTATTCATCACTTATCAGTGGCTTTATCCTTTACAGGATGTCAGCGCATAATTTTGGATTTTACAATTTTAACCTTAAATGAAAATCCACCATCAACACTAGTTCAAATGACTCAAATGAACTAGTTAGAGAGTTTTTCAATTGGTTAGATCTTATGTAACTACACAAGACACAATCGAAGCAAAAACGGTTTGATTCACTCGAATCGGTTCATGAACTTTATAGCCACGGTTTGCAAAAGCATTCCTTAGTTTATATAAACATGAGTTCAAGAACAACCGGTTTTAGATATAACCTTCTCAAGTTCGCGGACTGGGTTCGCGGACTTAAGCTCATGGAAGGAGTTCACAAACTCCAGCAGAAATTCTCGGGTGAGAACTTCCGCCAGTTCGCGGACTTGGCTTGCGCCACTTCCATTTCTCTTGATCAACAAAGTTCGCAAACTTTGTTTCAAGGAATAAGGACTTATACATATATGTGTTTCCACAACAATGCTTATATCCTAACAATGGTTATGTAATCTAAACTCTCATTTCAATCATTGAAACATTGACAGAGAATATAACCGTTATTCACAGACCATTTTTCGTCAGAGAAATTTCCAAAGTGATTGAAACATATCATGACTTTTGTCACTATGTAAATATGAATTCGGTTAAAGCGAAAGCTTACCAACACATATTTGGAGAAATAGATAGGCGAGTTAAACTCGGCTCGAAATAGCAAATGTGTATAATGAAAGTCTATACGTTTAAACGACTTTTGTCTCAAGAGTAGGAGACAGAGTAAATAGACTTTTGAGTGACAGATAAGTTCAAGTCTCCACCTACCTTTTAGTCGATGAAGTTCCACTGGTTCCTCGAGTAGTCCTTCGTCTTGTATGATGATTGCCATGGAGTTCTTGAGCTCAACTACACTTTCTATCCTAGTCCGAGACCTTTATCTACATAGGCTAGAAATCAAGACTTATAGTTTTGATCACTAACATTGACAAACATGCTTGAGATAGCAACGCATGCGAGTTTGACCGAGCAATGCTCTAACAATCTCCCCCTTTGTAAATTTTAGTGGCAAAACTATTAATACATATGGAATAAAAAAAAAATTAACTTTTGTAGCTCCTATTCCACATGTCTAATCTTCAACATTACTCGAAATCTTCGTCACTTCCAAGTACTCCAATGATCCCAAAGGTTGTAAGTTTAGCATCATCGTTGTTGAAAATCAGTAGCTATAACAATAAGAAAACAAGAGTTCTCAATAATTGTTATACAATGTCATAGTATCATTACACAACGTCAAAGTTCAATTGTATCACAACTTCAACAACAATACTATGGTGATATGTATCACTCCCCCTTAGTCAATACTCCATCTCACATGGAAACCACTCTGATAAGTGCATATTTCACATATATTTAGTGTCAATTCCATGCTAGTATTTTTTGGTTTTCTTACAAATTATTGTATATTCCGCTTGTTTTCTTTTATTTGTGTTTTGTTAGGTAAATCATCCAAAAGAAGTGAATTTGTACTTAATTGTGCAAGGAAAGAAGCTAGCTATAAGTGGAGAAAGGCCAAAGACAACTGGTATTCATCAGTTGTGCGCAAAATAATGACATTGAGTGGCTTAGATCACGTTTTCATGGGACAGTCAGGTATAGGCGTGAATACCAGCCTACCACCTACACGCCGGACGGATTGGGCAAGACCGACCAAGCTTGGTCGTCTTGAAGCGCGGATTGTGTAGAGGACGAGAAGATGAAGACAATGGCGAAAGAACGGAGTCATTCTGAGTTCGTATGAAGAAGTTGTGCGCAAAATAAGAACTTAGAAGACTAAAAGGGCAAAATGGTTATTCGCATCCTCACAGTTCGTTAAGGGGCACCTTATGTTAAGGGGATGACATTTTCAAAGGAAGTGTTAAAGGGAGTCGGGTCTTGTTCACTAGGGGCTGACAGAATTGCTAAAGACACCTGGATTATTACTCAGGGCACTTCGTCTTCCCTCTTACTGAAACAGCACACAGGCAATAGCAGACAAAATTTGACGATCATGATGATCACGATGGTGATGGATTTTGATTAACATTTATATTCGAATTTGAATACATCACTGGGTTCCTGGGGATGACAGAAAACATGGGTTGTTCTCTGATTTCAATAAGTCAGTCAAGTTGGTTGTCGCGGTGGTGATCGATTGCTGCGAAGACAAGAGATGAAAGATTGTTGCTCGAGCTTGGCAGTGATGATGTATCATTGGTGATTGTCATGGGAGTGCTGTACTGATCTCGATGAGCAGAACTCGAGCTGTGGTGACGATAAAACTCTCTGCCAAAAGTACAGTGGTGATGGAATAGTTAGCCCATTTGTGGGAAGATTTTGCGAGAGATTATCTTTGTTGTACTATCGGTTATTGTTTCATGGAGATGATTTGAGATGAGGGTTGAAAGGAACTAGAGCTTGGAAGTAGTTATGAAGTCGTGGTATTGGTGGAAGAAGGTCCGAATTTGGAAGATATGATTCGGTAATGGTATTGGCTGCAGACAGTGATCGTGGTGATGGCAGAGAATATGGTATTGCTGCCGTAACCATTGAATGACAAATGAGTTTCAGGTGATGTGAATAGAGCTTGGCAGTGAAGAATGGTGTGCTCGGTTTGTATGAGAGCTGAGAAGGAGTTACTGAGAAATAAGAAACCGAGAGGGAGCTGTTGATGCTCGATGGAGATGATCGAGATTGATGGAGAAGGGAGCTCAAGCTAGAACTCAGGGAAGAAGGAACGACAGTTGCTGCCATTAACGTTGGCTGAGCTCGAGAAGAATATGATGCTTCCATGGTTGCCAGAGAAGTGTGATGATGGAAGTCCAAGAGTCGTACAAATCAGAAGAAAAGAGGGAACAGGACAAGCACGTTGGTGGAAATTTGTATTTGTGGTATACGCACAAGCTTTGACGTGTTTTGGGGATTAATAATGATTGTGTGCACTGCAGTTCACCGAAATTTGGATAGATCAGCGGTGCGAGATGAAGTACAAGGATTCATCGAGGAGGATCGAATGGATCGAGAAGACATTTGCGCGATACTAGAATACACTGCGTCGCGCCCAATAATCAGAACCTATTTTGTGATAACTATCACCGACTTTGAATCTCTATCTTGTACGATCAGCTAGGGTATTTGATGCATATAAATAGCTCCCTAGCTTTTCTTGTGAGCTTTTATATTTAGGTTCAATTTCTTTCTTTCTTATTTATTTAATTATTATTACTTTTTAGTTATGAGTGGCTAAACTTCTTTTTGATTAGAGATGATTTCAAAGTCCTTAACAATAAAGCTTTAATTTATTAAACCAAGTTTATTTCAAGTTTTATTGTTGATTATCTTTATTACTTTTATTGTTTAAGAATATTGAGGGGTTATTTAAAGTGATCAATTAAATTAACCAATCGATAATTCTTCTACTAGTATTGGGGTTGGTGATACGTGTAATTGTCACTCAATTCTTTACACAAGTAGTAAATCGCAAGAGTGAGGAGGATTTGTTAAGCAATTGTGTGTAAAGATAACACTAGTAAGCGGGCGAGCCTATGCGTCGATGCTAGGATCAACTTTGATTCACATAGTGTAAAGCATTCGTTAATCTACACCTTGAGAGCTTATTCTTGGTGGGTTAGTTGGATAGAAACTGGTAGTCGAGCGCTTCCGTATCCAGTGACAACAGGAATCCGGGGGATAGCAGATCTTATTGATATTCTACGGTTGGTAACAATATAAATTCAACAATAGATAAACTTGTATTCAATTAAGAGTTTCAGATCATGTGTGAAGGATTCCCTAGTCATCTTTCTCCTTATAATTTACAACAAATCTTTTATATTTTCTTTTGTCAATTACTTTGATTTAAAATCTAAATACCCCCCTTTTGGTTACTTTTTAACAACTAAAATCTCCCTGCTCTTCGTGGGAACGAACTCCTTGCCATTATATTACTAGTTAATAGTGTGGAAAGAAGTAAATTAATTTTTTTCGTATAAACGACGCATCAAATTTTGGGTGCATTGCGAGGGGAGCGATCGGTAGCTTTTAGTTGTTTTATTTTATTTTAGTATTTTTATTTATTTTAGTACTTTGTTTTTATTTTTTTATTTTATTTTAATTAAAAAAAAATAATATTTATTCTTTGATTTTACTCTAGATTTTTTGGTTTCAGGTACTTAATCTCTGGCACCGAAATATTGGGATTATCTGAGGTGCAGAATTCAAACCCGTAAAGGAATGGTACTTCAAGCACGTCAGCAGTTACAACTAGAACCTTCTACAGAAGAGATGGTTAATACAGACGACGAGATAGATCCACCACCTCCACCTCCAGAGAGGAAGACGTTGAGAGATCTAACATCAACATGTTTGGAATCTCAACCAATGTGTATTACTCTAAATGACACAGTGGAACTTAAGTCAAGCCTTCTTCATTGGGTTCCAAAGTTCAAGGGACTACCAGGTGAAGATCTTAATCGACACCTGCAGCAGTTTCAAAATACAGTAAGAAGTATGAAAAAGAGTGATGATGATGATGATACAGCTTTTCTACAAGCTTTTCCGTTTTCATTAACAGACCAAGCAGAATCATGGTTATATTATCTCCCTTCCGGAAGTATTACCACATGGACCGGAATGAAAAAGCTATTTTTGGAGAAGTATTTTCCTGCTTCCAAAGCTGCATCTATTCGTAAGGAGATTAGTGGCATTGTGCAAATTTCTGGAGAATCTTTGTATGACTATTGGGAGAGGTACAAGAAATTGTTGGCGAGTTGCCCACATCATCAAATACCACCACAACTTATCATTACACACTTCTATGAGGGGTTACTACCGCATGAGAGACACTTGATTGATGCGGCTAGCGGTGGTGGTGCACTTTGGCTAATAAAACTATCGAGGAGGCTACTAGTTTGATTGAGAGCATGGATGCAAATACGCAGCAATTTTATACTAGAGATTCATCGGTGGTTAGAAGAGTTAGTGAGATGGGAGATTCTTCACACATGGAGCAACGAATGAGTAATATGGAAAAAATGGTACAACGTATAGCATCCGCAGTTGTTCCTTCATATGAAGAGGATGCCGAGGTAAATGCTATATTTCCTAATCAGAGGCCAAGATATGATCCCTGCTCTAATACTTACAATCCTGGTTGGAAAGATCACCCAAATTTCAGTAATGCGAACAAGCAAGCTGCAGTTCCTAATCCATATTCGAGACAAGGTGGTTTTCAACAATCACAACTCCAGCCTCAAGCTCAGCAACAAACTCAGAGTTCCAGTTTAGAGGAGATGATGAAGGTTATGATGCAAGAACAAAAGGGAATATCTCAGAAATAAGATGCTATCTTGCAACAAAACCTACAATATCAACAAAAAAATGATGCTGCTGTTAGAGACTTACAAATACAGATGGGGCAAATGGCGACTGATATGAATTTGCTAAAAACACAAATATCAACAAAGTTACCATCACAACCTTTTGTGAATCCAAGAGAGCAGGTCAATGCCGTAACTCTAAGAAGTGGAAGAAAAACGGAAGAGCCAAAGCAGCAACAAGTGGTTCAAGACGACATTAAGAAGGAAGTAGAAGCGGAGACCGTACCAAAGGAAAAGCCAACCTCAAACGGCCAACCTAAGGACACGGTTCCCACCTATACCACACCACCTCCTTTTCCTAGTTGTTTTGCCAAGTCAAAGAAGCAATCTCAAGACAAGGAGATCATGGATATTTTCAGCAAGATACAAATCAACATTCCATTTATTGAGGCCATCAAAACGGTACCCAGGTATGCCAAGGTTTTGAAGGATTTGTGCACAAGGAAGGATAAGTTGATTGCTAATGAAATTACTCAGGTGGGTGAAAGTGCTACAGCTATGTTACTGAAGAAGATGCCTGCTAAGTGTGAAGATCCTAGTGGTTTCACAGTGCCAATTACCATTGGTAACCGACGATTTGAGCGTGATTTACTTGATTTGGGAGCATCCATAAGTGTTATGTCTGCCGATGTTTATGATTCTTTGAATCTTGGACCTTTGAAAGAAGCAAAAATTACTATTTAATTGGCAAACAAGTCCAATATATATCCTAAGGGAGTCGTGGAGGACGTGTTAGTTCAAGTGAATCAGTTAATTTTTCCGGTTGATTTCTACATTGTGGATATGCAAAATGGAGATAATTGTTCATCTACTTCGTTACTTCTTGGGAGATCGTTTATGAAAACAGCAAAGACGAAGATTGATGCGGACAATGGTACACTCACAATGGAATTTGATAAGGAGATCATTCGCTTCAACATATTTGAGGCCATGCGTTATCCTAGTGTTGATGGTGGATTTTCATTTAAGGTTAAAATTGTAAAAGCCAGAAAATTATGCGCTAACATCTTGTAAAAGATAAAGCCATTAATAAGTGTTGGATACTCCTTCACTTTATTAATTCACCTAGAATGGAGCATGTGGCAACAATCCCATTCTGTGAATTAAATACACGAAATTCATCCAGTTGGAGCATGTGACAATCCCATATACCCTGTGAATTTATAGCATTATTAATTAATGCGTGAGCAGCCTTGTATCCTGTACTCATTATCAGTGCGGCATGACGACTGAGTGTTACTTTTAGCAGAGAAACACGAACCTCCAAGCATTATAATGAAAGCATGTACGAAATACCCGTACAGGTTGCAACTCTCGGTGTGTTATACTAGCCCGATTGAGAACTCTCGGTGTGTTATACTAGCCCGATTGAGCATCCGGACTGTCAGATCGATCTGGATATGATCTCGTTCATCCAACCTCACCAGCGTGATTGGATGGCCCGGATCAATTCCATAACCCCCAAGTAGGTATGGAATATTCATCTGCCAGAACCAACGCGGACCCCGCATGATCGGCCTCCCAAAATATTAGCATAGCTTGCCAAAACGTCCAAACTAGAGCGTATGGACGGAAAACCCTAAATTAGGGTTTGCGGCATATTACATGTGTCGCAAAGCAGTCTCAACCATCCATTTTCGCGGTATAGATGGGCGTAGATGTAGATTCAAAGGGCCCCGAGCATGTCAACATAATCACCGTGGGCCGCCTACATACCTAACCAATCGGTCAGACCAACCATGGTTGGTCATCCCAGATTCGTGCGCCCGAATAAAGCATGACGCACTAGTAGTGAAACCCAAAATTAGGGTTTTGAGCATCACGAGCGTCCATCTTCTCGACACGAATGGAGGGTCCCATATTAGATTAGCAGAGTCCGGTCATACCAGCATGACCACCATGGGCCCATCTATCCCCTCACCTGATCGGACAAGGCATATCATGCCTGGCTATCCCAAAACGCGCGTCCAAACTTGCATGGTCACACTTCCCAAATTGCAAACTGATCTCGACCACTCAACTTCATCGGATGATTTGAGTGCCTTAGATCACGTTTTCATGGGACAGTCAGGTATAGGCGTGAATACCAGCCTACCACCTACACGCCGGACGGATTGGGAAAGACCGACCAAGCTTGGTCGTCTTGAAGCGCGCGCCCGAAGTTGGCACGATGTGATGCTTTTGCGGCACCAGATTTCTGTTGCAAAATCGATCTCAACCACCCCTCTTTTCCGGTCAAATCGAGTGGCCTAGATCGCGCCTTTATGGGACAGAGAGGTACGGACGTGTACACCGGTATGCTGTCTACACGCATGCCCGATCGGTCCTTTCCAAAACCCTTCCCATGCTTGGTTTCGACCAAGCTGAAGAGTGATGCCTAAGCACCTCTTCAAAACCCTGATTCCATCAATGGTCGCAGATGAGTGTCTCAAAGATCATCTCGTCCGTCCAACTTCACCGGCTTGGTTATACAATCTTGGTCAGGAGTTAATTGGTCAGTGAGGCGTCATGGTAATCACCACCCGTCACTTTACCACACCATGATGCAATACCTGCATAAAATACACATGATACTTCACAAGTATCAACTTCCTGAATAACGCAGTTATTTAATTTAGCATTACATGCTACTTTTTGTGGGTCCCACGATCCACACATTCCAGACATCAATCATGTCACAAAATGGGGGATACATCTTGGGGTATTGGTCTGGCGGTTTACGGCGTGCGGCGTGCAACGCGCCATCACAAGAACGTGTTAGGAAGTCATGGACGGTTAGAGATGACAGGAGAAGTGGGCAAGACTGGTCGTGTAACACAAATACAGAACTCCACTACTCCATCACTCCACTTCCTCCACTTCCCATGAGAGACGTGAATAAGGATCAAATGACTTGTATAAATAGTTTCTCCTCCCTATTTTTCAAAAACAGAAGAAAAACAACACAAGTCCAGACGAGACGAAACCAAGTGTTAATACAAAAACGTATTCAAACACCCAGAGCACGCTTGCATCAATCGTAAGCCTGCTCACCTTTACATTACAAGTCAAAGCAAGCCAACACCTTCACAATCTCAACACCTTCTTCGCTTCCCTCCCTAAGATCAACCCCATCTCCTTCACTTTGTGACCGAAACAAGTCTCGGAACGGCCATTTCTTGGTTTAGGCCGGACTTGCATGATTGATTTCCGAATCTACAAGCACTCACCGCCTGTGATGCATTTGTTTAGGGTTTAGATTCATTCCTCATCCACACGCCCCAAATTACCAAATCCGGCAGGAATAGTTTTTACCCATAAATAATTGGCGACCACAGTGGGAGGTTAATCTCTCGGTTGTAAAGTCAATTTCATCAAAATCTGATTCAATTTTATCAATTTCAAATAGGGTAGATCTTAGGACCAATTCAATCATCAATCCATTTCAAGATGGTAGAACTCAGGTCTGGATCAGCAATCAATTCTGATGGAGCTAGTGTGGATAACACTCCCGGTGTCGATGTACTGTCGGTGGAGCTACCGTGGTCAATATATCTTATGGAGCCGTCACTTCTACCACCGGTGCCGAGCGTAGCGGGAGATGTTCCAAAGTAAGTGTAACACCTCCCATCACCGAGCCGAGCGGCCGCAAATCCCGGCATCTCATCAAGTGTAACACCTCCGGTAGTCACCCGAGCAACAACTTCCACTCCTTCATCGGGACGAGGAGCCGGAGGGATGAGAGGAGGACCATCCCCATTACCATTTGCAGACTTGATGGAGAAGCGGGAAGTTCTTGCTAAGACTCAAACGGATATGGCCACAACTTAGAAAGAGGTACTCACTTTTCTTAAGACATTAAGCGATCGATTGCCACAAGAGCCGCGACATCCCCCACGGAGCAAAAATGAACGCATTCAACACACCGGAGAAGGTACTTCAGCGGTGCGGACCTCCATGGACCTGATCAAAGAAGCGACATCAGATATGAGCAGTCCTGTCATGGAGACTCCTACACTGGGGACTGATCCTCACAACGATCCTCCTCAAGTCAATAGTTTCACTATGAACCAGAGGCCGGTGGATCAAAAAGCGGTTTCTCTATTGGAAAGTTTATGCGAACTTTCACACCTCTCGAAGAATCAGCGCGCGGAGACGTTTTGCTGCAATCAACCAGAGGAAGGTCATGACCGTACCCTACATGTCACTGCACGCATCAAGGATTCAGAGTTCAAGATGGCCCTTATCTACACAGGAGCGTCTTCGAATGTGATTACTCTCAAGACTCTCAAGACATCCAAGGTTCTCCCAGGCAAGGTCGTACGGAAGCCTACCACAATGACGGACTTCGAGGGAAACCAAACCAAAGACATACGGGAGAAGCTCCACGGAAAGAATCATACAAGTTCGTTGCGTCCCACTCCCCACGTGGGCGTCAATTCGGGAAGAAGACCGGCTTGCATCATTGAGGGCTAAAACCCACGATGCATCTTTGCTGACGAAGCATTCTTCTCCATCCTGTGAAGCCATAACCCACGTTCACACGAAGAAGGAACGAACTTTTGTGGCGAGTCGTGACCAGAAAGGGAAAACGGTATACCGACACTGCTATTATCAATTAGCAGGGGAGACTGTTACCTAGTCTCTCAACCCAATGGAATGCTACAATAGCAACGAACCTCAAGAATAAGTGCTAGATGCTCCACAACAGCTGCAAGATGGCACCAACTCCACAACTGATGAGATTGAAATCGTTGAGGAATCTCCTAGGCCTATCTCCATCAGCTCAACCTTGTGTACGGATAAATGCATGAAGCTCGTGGAACTTCTCAAAGAGTACTAGGACATATTCGCTTGGAGATATGAAAAAATGCCGGATTTAGATGAAAATTGGTCACCCATCATCTACATGTCATACCGGATCCAAGTTGGTTAAACGGTTGTAGTTCAGACACGAGGAAAATGGATAGATCAGTGTTGCATAGACTTGAGAGACTTGAACAGTCTTTGCTCCAAAACGATCCTCCTCTACCTAACACCGACATGTTAGTAGATGCAAGCGGCGGACACGGCATGTTCTCCTCCATGGATGGATGTAGCGGGTACAACCGAGATAAGGATGTACGAGCATGATGCAAGTAAGATAGCTTTTCGAACTCCTCTCGGAAATTTTTATTATACCATACGCCATTTGGTTTAAAGAATGCCGGTGCAACGTATCAACGCCCTATGACGGCAATCTTCCACTGGAGCCGATACCTCAAGGGAGCGACCTCAAGAAGATAACGATGTCCACGCGTCATATCGAGCAAGATCCGGGCGGAGTTACTTTATCATACAAAGTTGATACATGTCTATCATGCTTTGTTGGAGAATCGCGTTTTTGGTCATCCCTGGAGTTGTTGAACGCTCATCTACAACAACATATGCCCCGATAGAAAGAACCAGGGCTGTCGGTAATGAAGAGCCTCATAATGTTTGTAGGGGCATATATCTCACCAACAGCGATACAACCTTGACCTTCTCGTAGCGAGTTCCCTCAAGCGACATGAGGAAAACCACCGAGATACAACATCCTGCGCGTCCGTCAACTCCAACTCCAGTACCACATGCACGACTCCCACAATGATGAAAAAATGTCCAAGATATTCCATATCTGGCTCGACAACAACCACTACGAAAAAACCATGGAAACCACGCTTGGGGACTGAGGCTCAGCATGAAGTTCCTTCACCGTCAGTCAAGGAATTCTTCAACATGAGAGAGATGGTCAAGAGTAAAGAAGCATGGAATTCACAAGGGTAAATCGAATCAAGAGGGAAACACTTCAACGCTCCCTCTAGAAGAAGGCTTTCAATGGTTTATTCAAGAGCCGCCTCAACGCTCTCTCCGGGACCCACGTTCGCTTCAGAATCCTTCTTCAACACTCTCTCCAGGATCCACCTCAACGTTCGCACCAGAAACCACTTTAACATCCTCTCGAGCCGTTCCAACACCCAATCTGCATCAATAATCTGCGCTCTAGTCAAGTTATCTTTGATGTACTCAACATACGTCTCATCCATCCTTCATGAGGGCCCAGCGGAGCATGAAAAACCTTGAAGTCGATAGGAGAAGGGTTATCTTGTAGAACGGATATTTTCATATAGTTGAAAGGGCGCGGTGAAAAACTCATCATCAATGTTCGGCATATATTTGAAGTTGTCAACACCTTCTGACTTGTGCACCAGCATTATCCCCAGAAGACATCTCAACAGGAGTTCTTTTCTTCATTCTACAATAAAAAACATGAGTCAGTACTTTTATAAAAACGCGTGAGATATGTAGTCACACACGACAGAACACACATTCACATTGGAGTACACAAGGCTGGTATTGGGTCCAAACATCGGTATTGCTCAAGTCTCAAGTCCGGTGTTGATCAAGTCTCAAGTCCGGTATTGATCAAGTCACAAGTCCGGTATTGCTCAAGTCTCAAGTCCGGTGTTGATCAATTCACAAGTCCGGTATTGCTCAAGTTACAAGTCCGGTATTAATCAAGTCACAAGTCTGGTATTGCTCAAGTCTCAAGTCCGGTGTTGATCAATTCACAAGTCCGGTATTGCTCAAGTCTCAAGTCCGGTGTTGATCAAGTCACAAGTCCGGTATTGCTCAAGTTTCAAGTCTGGTATTGATCAAAGTTACAAGGCTGGTATTCGAATTAAACATGTGCACGCAGCAGGGCGGTTTTGGTCGAAACACGTGGTCGACGTTGATCGAGCACGCGGCGGGTCCCACTTGATCCCAGCCCCAGTTGGTCGAGCACACTGGTAGTCCCCAATTAAAGCTCTCTCCAGAAGAAGGCGTTTCAGCTCCAACGCTTCAACGCTCTCCCGGGCCTGTTCCAGAAGCTGCTTCAACGCTTTCTACAGGACCCACATTTACATTTGAGCACACAAGGTTCATTTTTTAAAAAGCAAGCTTGCTCACATCGGGTCCCACGTTCGAGCAAAGCAAACAGCAAGGCCTGTGTTTGGTCAAAGCATCAAGTTCGGTGTTTAGTCAAGCTAGCTGGGTCGGTGTTTGGTCGAAGTAGCAAGATGACACTCGAGCAATTACATCAACCGTACGGTCAAAGTAGGCCCGGGACATGGGTGACGTTTGAAACATGTACACGGTGGTCCCGCGTTTGATCGAAGCATGCACATCTGCCCATGTTCGAATCAAGCATGCTTACATCGGGTCCCACGTTCGATCAAGCAGACGCAGCGGACCCACGATTAACCAAAATAGGCACATCAAGCCCATGTTCGATCAAGCGAGTGAGTAGCCCCACGAACGAAACAGGCGTAACGATCCATCGAAGCGAGTGCAAGACCGACATCATGCTAGGGGAACACTCGCCTAGACGCCTCTTGAACGTGACATGCTCCAAGGACAGGGATGACCGTCTCTCTGGTAACATCTAACTTTGTCTCATAAGCTTTGTCTTTAATCTGTCACCCATCTCATGCCTACCCCACAATGGTGTAACCATTACGTGCTAGGCGGGGGACTTAATGTTGATGGTGGATTTTTATTTAAGGTTAAAATTGTAAAAGCCAGAAAATTATGCGCTAACATCTTGTAAAAGATAAAGCCATTAATAAGTGTTGGATACTCCTTCACTTTATTAATTCACCTAGAATGGAGCATGTGGCAACAATCCCATTCTGTGAATTAAATACACGAAATTCATCCAGGTTGGAACATGTAGCAACAATCCCATATACCCTGTGAATTTATAACATTATTAATTAATGCGTGAGCAGCCTTGTATTTCATGTACTCATTATCGGTGCGGCATGACGGCGAGTGTTGCTTTTTAGCGGAGCAACACGAACCTCCAAGCATTATAATGAAAGCATGTACGAAATACCCGTACAGGTTGCAACTCTCGGTGTGTTATACTAGCCAGATTGAGAACTCTCGGTGTGTTATACTAGCCCGATTGATCATCCAGGACTATCCGTATCGAGTCCGGATATGATCTCGTTCATCCAACCTCACAAATAAGCGTCATTGGATGTCCCAGATCAATTCCATAACCCCCAAGCAGGTATGGAATATTCACTGCCGAACCAACGCGGACCCCGCATATCGGCCTCCCCAAAATATTGGCATAGCTTGACAAAACGTCCAAACTAGAGCGTATGGACGGAAAACCCTAAATTAGGGTTTGCGGCATATTACATGTGTCGCAAAACAGTCTCAACCATCCATCTTCGCAGGTATAGATGGAGGGCGTAGATGTAGACTCAAAGGGCCCAGAGCATGTCAACACAATCACCGTGGGCCGCACATACTCCGACCAATCGGTCGGGACCAACCATGGTTGGTCATCCCAGTCGTGCTCCCGAACGAGCATGACGCACGGCCGTGAAACCTAAAATTAGGGTTTTGAGCATCACGAGCGTCCATCTTCTCGGCACGAATGGAGGGTCCAGTTAGATTAAGCAGGTCCGGTCATAAAGCATGACCACCCCTGGGCCCGTCTATCCCCTCACTGATCGGCCAAGGCATATCATGCCGGGCTATCCCAAAACGCGCGTCCAAACTTGCGTGGTCACACTTCCCAAACCGCAGGCGATCTCGACCACTCAACTTCACCGGACGATTTGAGTGGCTTAGATCACGTTTTCATGGGACGATCAAGTATAGGCGTGAATACCAGCCTACCACCTACACGCTCGGACGGATTGGGCAAGACCGACCAAGCTTGGTCGTCTTGAAGCGCTTGATTGTGTAGAGGACGAGAAGATGAAGACAATGGCGAAAGAACGGAGTCATTCTGAGTTCGTATGAAGAAGTTGTGCGCAAAATAAGAACTTAGAAGACTAAAAGGGCAAAATGGTTATTCGCATCCTCACAGTTCGTTAAGGGGCACCTCATGTTAAGGGGATGACATTTTCAAAGGAAGTGTTAAAGGGAGTCGTGTCTTGTTCACTAGGGGTGTGTAATTGCTAAAGACACCTGGATTATTACTCGGGGCACTTCATCTTCCCTCTTCCGAAACAAACACACGTGCAATAGCGAGATTTAATTTGACGATCATGATGATCACGATGGTGATGGATTTTGATTAACATTTATATTCGAATTTGAATACATCACTGGGTTCCTGGGGACGACAGAAAACATGGGTTGTTCTCTGATTTCAATAAGTCAGTCAAGTTGGTTGTCGCGGTGGTGATCGATTGCTGCGAAGACAAGAGATGAAAGATTGCTGATCGAGCTTGGCAGTGATGATGTATCATCGGTGATTGTCATGGGAGTGCTGTGCTGATCTCGATGAGCAGAACTCGAGCTGTGGTGACGATGAAACTCTCTGCCAAAAGTACAGTGGTGATGGAATAGTTAGCTTCGCTGTGGGAAGATTTGCAGAGATTATGATGTTGTACTATCGGTTATTGTTTCATGGAGATGATTATTTGAGATGAGGTTGAAAGGAACTCGAGCTTGGAAGTAGTTATGAAGTCGTGACTTTGGTGGAAGAAGGTCCGTTTGGAAGATATGATTCAGTAATGGTGTTGGCTGCGGCACCGGTGATCGTGGTGATAGCAGAGAATATGGTGTTGCTGTCGTAACCATTGAATGACAAATGAGTTTCAGGTGATGTGAACAGAGCTTGGAAGTGAAGAATGGTGTGCTCGGTTTGTATGAGAGCTGAGAAGGAGTTACTGAGAAATAAGAAACCGAGAGGGAGCTGCTGATGCTCGATGGAGATGATCGAGATTGATGGAGAAGGGAGCTCAAGCTAGAACTCAGGGAAGAAGGAACGACAGTTGCTGCCATTAACGTTGGCTAAGCTCGAGAAGAATATGATGCTGCCATGGTTGCCAGAGAAGTGTGATGATGGAAGTCCAAGAGTCGTACAAATCAGAAGAAAAAGGGAAGCAGACAAGCACGTGGTGAAATTTGTATTTGTGGTACTTCTGCGCAAGCTTTGACGTGTTTTGGGGATTAATAATGATTGTGTGCCACTGCGTTCATCAAGGTGGATAGATCGACGGTGCAGATGAAGTACAAGGATTCATCAGAGGATCGAATGGATCAGAAGACATTTGCGCGATACTAGAATACACTGCGTCGCGCCCAATAATCAGAACCTATTTTGTGATAACTATCAACCACTTTGAATCTCTATCTTGTATGATCAACTAGGGTATTTGATGCATATAAATAGCTACCTAAACCAAAAGAGAAAACACTTCTTCTTTAATATCTTGTTCTTTTTATTATTCCTTTTGTAGCTAGAGACAAAAACAGAGAGAGAAATAAAGTTTTGCTCCCTGGCTTTTCTTGTGAGCTTTTATATTTAGGTTCAATTTCTTTCTTTCTTATTTATTTAATTATTATTACTTTTTAGTTATGAGTATCTAAACTTCTTTTTGATTGGGGATGATTTCAAAGTCCTGAACAATGAAGCTTTAATTTATTAAACCAAGTTTATTTCAAGTTTTATTTTATTGTTGATTATATTTATTATTTTTTATTAATGTTTAAGAATATTGAGGGGTTATTTAAAGTGATCAATTAAATTAACCAATCGATAATTCTTCTACTAGTATTGGGGTTGGTGATACGTGTAATTGTCACTCAATTCTTTACACAAGTAGTAAATCGCAAGATCGTGGAGGGATTGTTAAGCAATTGTGTGTAAAGATAACACTAGTAAGCGGGCCGAGCCTATGCGTCTCGATGCTAGGATCAACTTTGATTCACGAGTGTAAAGCATTCGTTAATCTACACCTTGAGAGCTTATTCTTGGTGGGTTAGTTGGATAGAAACTGGTAGTCGATCGCTTCCGTATCCAGTGACAACAGGAATACGGGGGATAGCAGAGCTTATTGCTATTCTACGGTTAGTAACAATATAAATTCAACAATAGATAAACTTGTATTCAATTAAGTTTCAGTTCAGTGACGGTGAAGGATTCCCTAGTCATCTTTCTCCTTATAATTTACAACAAATGTTTTATATTTTCTTTTGTCAATTACTTTGATTTAAAATCTAAATACCCCCCTTTTGGTTACTTTTTAACAACTAAAATCTCCCTGCTCTTCGTGGGAACGAACTCCTTGCCATTATATTACTAGTTAATAGTGTGGAAAGAAGTAAATTAATTTGCTGTGTAAACGACGCGCATCACACTCCCCATTACATAATGATCCGAAAACCATATGTATTTGTAGTGTGAACTACATATTAATTCTCCCCATTTTTGTCAATAAAATTGGCCAAGGAACAAGAACGGGATCCTAATGAAATTTCCGAAAGAGACATTTCATGACCAAAAGAAAGAAACACACATCATCTTATTTAGATGCAATCATAAAGCCGAAGCTAAATGCATTCATCAAGGAGTTTAAAGATACAAGACAACCCATATAATATTCCACAGCCGCACTCCCCACAAAGATATGGCAATTAAGCGCAAGTTCAAAAAGAACTCTCCCCCATAATATGTCATTCCCGAAAGAACAACAAGAGTGACCTTAATTTCGAAAGAAAAGAAGGATTTCTTTGGACATAACAAATCACATACAAGTATGAATTTGAATCCAAAATACTCAATTAAATTAACCACAAGAGAACCTATGATTATTTTAATCGAAATACACAATCAAACTAATCACAAAGAGTAATCAATTTAACTGGCCATACTCACATAAGAGAATCTATGGAGCAATGACTAAGTTAATTGTAGTTGTAGGAAATCCTACAATACATCACTCACAAGAATTCATAATAATCAACCCATCTTTAAGATCAACAATCACACTTTTTATTAATTGAGTTAAAGAATTTTACAAAGAGGAAATGAAATCAAGAATACAACTATTGTTCTAGACTTTCTCTCTCCTCAAAACTTTCTCTCCACTCTAAAAAGGTCTCTCCCTTTTCTTAAGCCTGTTCGACTCTTTATATAGGATATTACATAGTGGGTGATGACAAAAAGTGTCCTTTATTTTAGGATCTGACTTGCGATATTCTCGCAAGTATACAAGTGTTAGATTTCGCAACACTCCTAAATCTCGCTAGATCTCCACAACTTTCTCGTGTTTAGGATGTCGTCATCTGTTGCGTCATTTATGTAACCAATCTGCGATATCTTCGCAGTGTATTGTATAAATATTTCGCAAAGGTATTGATGTTGCGATATTCTAATACTACATCTTGCCTCTTCTCATGTCTTCTCTGCGAAGGAGAGAATGATATGAGAACTAATGTTTCAAATTGCCGCAACTGTCCATTTCTTTCCTTAAATTTTCTACCGACAAGATTCCATGAATTAAGCATAACCGCTTACACGTGTTAAATATTCCCCTATCCACCGGCACATTAAATGCTAACCGGTCATCACTTTCTTGTCTATTTAAGAAGAGATTTATCATAAAAAATTTTCTTTCTTTTACTTCATCTTCTTCATCTCCACATTCTCTGTAAATCTTTTTGTCGTCTGCAACTTTTTACAAATTCATCTCTCTGCTACTGTTCTTATGGAGCCATCAAGGTTTGTTGACTTTGTTGAAACTGATCTTTCTGAAATTGATCTCATCTCTGAAATTGTCTTATTTGATTTTGTTCATCTTCGTATAATTCCCATACTGTTTCTGTTTCATAAAAAACACCTCTAGTACCAAGTTTACGGTTCTAAATCCTAATGTTCCCAAGAGTTCTCAGCAAAAGGTCACCGTAAACAAAAGGAAGCCTGCGAATAGCAAGGTATTAAGAAACACTATTCTTTTAATAACAATATTGTTGCCTCTGTTTCTTATTTGAATTGTGATTCGCAGGGTGATGAAAATGTCGATAAGCCCCGCAAAAAACCTCGCCACCTTAAAAATGTTGAAACTTCTGTCCCATTTCCTATGTTTAAGTGGTAGGCCCGTGGGAGTGTATGTAATTTACGGCCTACGGTTATACCGCAAGTGCACGGCGTCTATTGGAGACGCGGCAAGTACGGGTCGATCCACAGAGACGAGGGTGTGCTATGAAATGATCTAAGGCTATGCTCAACTGAGTTTTAAGTGATAATAAGTGACGACAACTAGGTTTTGTGCCGAGAAGGCTGAGTTTGAAATGAACTGAGCTAAGGTTGTATCAAAATATGGAAAGTGACCGGGGTGGTGAATCCACCACCCGATATTAAGCTAAGGCAATTCCTAGTCTAATTATGGTCTTGGCTCTTTCCAGGAAGAGCACCATAATCTTTGTTTTGCTAATCTCACACACTCCCCCTAGTATGGAGTGTCTTCTTACTGATACACTCCATCACGGGGTCATATACTCAACCAAACAATTCAATTAAACCATGAAGCTTCAAGAACAATACAAAACAGGGAGCTATCTTAGCATATGAGCAGGGGTTTCAACACACCCTGGAAATTGAAATTAAAACATAACAAGACACAAATTAAAACTAATTGACAGCTCTGGCTAATCCAGGCGTGTCTGAAAACATGTTCTTCACTCTCTATTTATACAAGCACTGACCCAAAATTCCCAAACCCTAATTTAATATTAAAATAGAAATTTAATGAAAATAAAATGAACCCATACTCTGATTCGCGTGTGAATCGAGCTTTCCTCTGCTCCTCTAGCTCTGAGACATCCTACCCTTGATTTGTTGTAACCCTAGTTTCGATTGTCTTAACCCTAGCTTCTAAGGAAGAAGCTACTGATGGAGACAAGTCAAAACGAGGGTGGCGGAGTAGGTGGTTGTGTTGTGTCGGGAGATGATGGAGTTGGTGGTGTAGGTGGTGATGTGGTTGGAGAAGAGATGGTGGCGGAGTGGCTATGGCAGGAGACGGTCGGGGAGAGGGAGTTGCAGAGGTAGGGGGAGAAGAAAGAGAGAGATGGAGAGAAAATGAGTAGCTCGATTAGGGTATAGGTGTATGGGTATTTTGCTGTGAGACACGAACATCGGGGTTTGATGAGAAGGGCCTAGCGAGCGTAGGATGGAGCTGATGAAGATCTGAACGGTTGAGGATGGTAAGCGGTTTTTGAGCGATCTGGTGTTGAGCGGAGTATCGAACATCGATGCTAGTGGGATCAGCGACCGTAGGATGTAGAAGATCGAAATCTCAACGGCTTGGAGTGGACGGGCTCGGATCCGGGTCGCGGGTAGCTCTAGCCCATGTCTTGTAGATGAGTTGCTACTTGTTGGGTTGCAACTGTTGCGCGCGGGCTTTGGCTTTCTGCTCCATGGATGCTCGACTCCAATTCTTCACTCGTTTGGCTCCTCAGATGCTCCGAGCTTTATTTATTACCTAAAAACACAAAATTAATTAATACAAATATTTATTCTTGAAAACAAGGAAAACACAGAATCTGGGATAATATATGATTTATAAGCGCAAAAGATGAGTAAAATGCCAATAAAAAGGTGTATAAATATGCACTATTTAGCACTCATCAAATACCCCCAAACCTGAATTTTACTTGTCCTCAAGTGAAACAGAAATCCTAACTATACCTTGTCGTAGGTCTCTCGAATGCATTTAGCGTATGCACTAAGCCTTTAAACCCCTAGGTGTCCCTAGTGGACGAGTTGTAGTCTCGTGAGGGTTTACAAGAGGTGTACCCACAAAACCTACTCCAACTTCGAGTGTAAAGAGTCTCAAGCCTCCAAGAAGCTATGAGGACATAGAGTTTCGCATGCTAGTACGTAAGTTAGAACTATCGAAGAACGCATTCTCATCCTTAAGTGTTGAGCGAGAAGTAACCATACCATATGAAAGAATTCGGATTCGATTGTGATCATAAGCCTCGACTTCTGCCTCACCATTAGGGTTTTATGATAATTGCACTCAAAAGATCGCTTTTTAGTCTCTCATGTGTGCGGCGGGAATAAAGAGAGAAATCCCGCACACGTTGTAGGTAAAAGGATAACCTTCCGAAATAAAATCTGGAGACTCCACGAAATGTGGACAAAAAGAATCTTTTTATGATGATCTCTAAGAAAGGAAATCAACCATTAGCAAGGGTGGGAGTACTCACTCACTTCTCACCCGATCGGCAATTAATATCACTCTCTCATAGAAACCATAGAAACGTCTTCAATCTTCGGTCTTCGGTCTTCAATCTTCAACTATTGATGACGAACTTCTGAACTTCACAAAAACTTAATAATAATTTTTTTTTTTTTTTTTTTTTTTTTTTTTTTTTTTTTTTTTAACTTTGTGGTAACTAGACACAGAAAAAAAAAAATTTTTTTTTTTTTTTTTTTTTTTTTTTTTTTTTTTTTTTGGTTACAATAAAACGATAAACTAAATTTTTCACAAACTTCATTAATTCTCATCTTATTTTCTTTTCTTTGTTGCACATAAACCTTGGACTATATCAATTTTTCTTTCAATATTCTGATTCTGCTCCGGTTGCGACGATGATGTGTTTCTATGGGTCTTGATGATTGAGAGAGAGAGATGCTAGCGCAAATCGATATTTAGAAGGAGTTTTCATCTTTAGACGTCACCCTCATGATTGACGGAATTAGCACTCAAGAGATCAAAAATAGTCTTTGAAAGTGGTGCGAAGTTGGGTAGCTCACCATTCCTACCCGGAATTGACGTACGGTGACACACACTCTAAAAGCTTTTCTAGAAAGTCACAAAGAGTGAAGGTCGGTACCTCGCTTGATGTAAAATGGGTAGTCTCCACTATGGTTGATCACAATTCTACTACCGAATATCTAAACAGCACCTATACCGCCTCCCATGGTTAAATCCAACTTTAACGCTCTAATCAACTAAGAAACCCGATTGTGTTCTCCAGGTACTTCCAATTTCGTTATTTCGGTTGATTCTCTATGTAAACATAGCTAGAAGCATGCTAGTGACTCTAAAATCTCTAAAAGTTGGAGGTTTTTACAAAAAGAGTTATGATTTTTTTTTTTTTTTTTTTTTTTTTTTTTTTAAGGTGAAATAAAAGACTAAAAACTCTAAATGCAAATCACACCCCCAAACCTAAAGCAAACATTGTCCTCAATGTGTCAACAGATAGGAAAAATTAAACAGTCACATACCATGAGAACTATCTTTGAAAAGATAAAAGGGAAGAGATTACCGGTATGTCGGCGGGAGCAAGGTTGAGCTTCATTCGTCAAGGCTAGAATCCAATATTCTCAACGGAGATCATATTGGATTAGCATAATATATGTGCAAGAAGACTCAACCGAATTAAGAAAAGAAAAAATTTAACAAGTCCTACTGGATATATACAATGAAAATGCACCATAAACCAACAGTCTAAAGAGTTGAGGATCAACCCAAAAGACGATATGTACAACCATCAACAATCTTACACAAAAATAAAATGAGAGTGCAAGTAAGACTGCAAATGGGAATGAGTTTCCCCCAAACCTAAACTTGTGAACAGGTGTGTTTGACAGCACAAAGTCTTGCAATTTTAAAGGTACATCATGCAAAAGGTCTAACTCAAAATGAGTTTTACTAATAACAAAGCACATACACATTCCATTTGTGGCTCTTTAAAAGTGTTATACTTTGATGCAAAATAGTCCAAGAGGACTTGGGAAGCACAAAGCTCTAAGCCTAAGTTAGGCATTTTCAGAAAAGTTGGTTTTGCAATTTTGTGACAAACTACACCTAGGTTTGGTGGAGGAGTTTCAATTTGTGACTCAGGAGAGAGGTTAGGTACATCTAAGTTAAAATCATTTGTACCATCACACACTTTCCTAAAGTCAAAAGAGGGTAAATCATGTTCACTTTCACAGGACAATTCCACAGGATCCATATCAACATCACATGCATGAATATCAGAAGAAGCATCATTCATAGGGTTCACAGGAGAGACACTTAATGTCTCTGAACCTAAAAATTCTATTACATTTTCAAAATACACATGCTCTTCATATTCATCATCATCATCATCATAGCACAAATGCATTTCCCTAACATTCATTTCATCTCGAAGTTCCTCCCTTTCCTCATTTAGTGCATCACGATTTGACTCAATTTGAGTTCTAAGCTCGCAAACCTTTGGTCGATTGACTTTTGATATTGCTCAAGGTTTTGCTCAAGGTTTTGACTAAATTCAAGAAGTTCATTATGTTGTTCAATGAAAGGAGAGTTTTCACTAGTGGGTATGCATTCCTCATATGGATATTCATTGTATGGTTGTGCATGAGGTTCACTAGAGAAGGAAATTCGGACATGTTGCTATATGGATGGTCATGCATTGCATTCATTTCAAGCCTAGCATTTTGCTCCATGAGTGTATCCATTATTGATTGCAAACTAGGAGTTGGGGAGTATAAAATTGTTCATCTCCCACTGTGGTGAATGATGCATGTGTGCGGGTTGATTATGGTCCCAATAGTCACTTCTAGACACTTCGTATATTGGATTATCATGGTTTTCCCTAGATTTGTCTAAAAGCATGCAAAATATGTGATGACTCAGCAGGGTGGTCTAAGCCACCACATAAGGTGCAAGCATGCATTTCATATTGCCTAGAAAAACTAGATTCGGCATCAGTTGCCTTCTAAAGCGATTGCCTATCTAAGGCGAGATAGTCGAGCCTCTAATTGATCTAAAAGTGATGACTGGGTATGAGAAAATTGTTCATTTTCAAACTGTGGTGGATGATGTATGTGATCATAATGATTAGGGTATGTGAGTTCGGGGCCCTGAGAAGGCCCATAAAGTTCCCTAAAGTCACTATGGTATGTGTGTTCATCTTGTGAAAGATGCCCGTAAGCGAGCTCTCTAAGGGATTTATTTGTTCCATCCCCAGATGCAGACCAAAATCCTGACATGGTCTAGCTTCTCAAATTGAACTCAATGCCCAGTGAAGTGGACTAAGTTTGGTTTATTGGGATTGGTTTGGTTTATTGGGTTTCATTTGGTTTTGTTGGGTTTTGGTTTATTGGGATTTGTTGTTTGAAGCCCAGGAATTGTGAAACTACACAGCCCAGAAGTAGAGCCCAGATGCACAGTAAAGCTTGGCAGCCCACGATGGGTTCAGAGAACCTAGCTGGTGTGGTCAGTCAGCCCAGCAGAGCTCAGGTTGGGTTGAGTTGGGCTGGTTTGGGTGTAAGCCCAAGTTAGGTTAACATGTGCAGCCCAACTAATAGATGGCCCGTTAGGTGGGCTGAAAGTTGGTTATGTGGGCTTTGGTTTAGGTCAAGTGAGTTATGGTGTTGGCTTGCAAAATGCACACCCCAGTTGCTTGTGCGAGGTTTATAGCCTAAAGGAGCTCAGTCAAGTTTGATCGAGCCCGGCAGCTCGAGTGAAAAACAGCACAAGATAATCAAAACTCACACTCAATGACTCTTGATTTCTCAAGACTTAGCACACAAAGCAATTCTTGAAATTCTTTGGAGAGATTGCACAAGCATGTGCAAAGCCAGTTGACAAAGACGGGTAATTTGTCAGTAAAATTTTGCACAAAGACAAGGAAACAACAAGTTCACACACAATGACACAGCTCAAGGTGCTTATAGAAATCAACACAAGGAGTCACCAGCTCACAAAAGAACAGCACTGCTCAGTTTAGTAGAGCTCAGCAGCACAAACTCAGTTTAGTCGCACAGGGCAAGCTCAACAGGGTTTATACAAATATGATTTCGTTGAGGTTAAAAACTCAAGGTACGGGGCAAATGGAGTTTACGGTCTTTGCAGGTTGAGCTCAAAACTCAGGGGCTTATGCACAAGTCACAGCGAGATGCACTATCACGGGGTACTTGTTACAACATGCTCGGGGTATTCTCGGGTCAAGTACACGGCTTGCGGCTTCGGGGGCTTGCAAGGTAAAGCAATACTGGGCTCGGTCAAGTGCAATACGAGATGGCAATCTGAGATGACAAAATAGTTAACAATTGCTTAGATCTTTGAGCAATACGGGGCAAGGCAATACAGCCAGTGCACAGTCGGGTGTACGGGTCAATGGCTCAATGGCTTAGATCTTTGAGTCAAGCATGCATAAATTGCTCAATGGCTTAAGCCTGCAGGCTTCGAGGGCTTGCAAGTAAGCACGAGATGCACCTGAGATATGCTCGGAGCTAAAAACAAAAACTCAAATACATACAAACTAAGCACGAGATGCACATAGTTCTCAAGCCATACAAGGTCAGCACAAGGTGGTTTCACACAAGGCTCACCGTATAACACCCGAGCATCAACTATCTCGATTGACCTCACTTGTGTTGCGGCTAATTGTGTTATCAAAGCCCAACCTCACATTTCTACGGGCCGCTTGGCAAGGGGACTAATGCAACGGTGAGTGAGGTCGGGGGCTAGCATGAGCGAGGTCGGGTGAGTGAGGTCGGGGGCTAACCGGGTGAACTAGCTTATCGGGGGTTTCAATGACTAACCCGGTATGCTACGAGGCTCAGCTTCGGGCCTTGCTCCTTGGCAGAAGAAATAAGTAGCAACTCGTGTACATTGTTGCTTGGAGGGGAAATTCAGTTCTCATAAAAGTGCAACTTAAAGCAAAGAGAGTTGAATGTTAACACTGGCACATGCCCCGAGAGTATTTTGGATTGTCGAGGGGAATAGTAGTTACGAGTAACACTAAGAGCAAATGAACTAACTAGACTACAGGTAACACAAATGAACTACTAGACTACAAAGCTAAGATGCAGAAATATTACAGGATGGTTACACTAAATGATATTACTAGGTAAAGATGCAGATATGCAAATATGATGAACTAACTAAGATGCAATGAAGATGCAAACAATAAGAAAACTAACAGCTACACTATACTGATAAAGGATTAAAAGCAAATAACTCAAAACAAATATGCACAGGGGTCAAAGTTCAGTGAAAAAAAAAAAAAAAAAAAATTACAGCTAAAACAATAATGTAAAGCAAATATGTACAAGGGGATAGGAACTCAGTAAAGACAAGCACAAAAATCGGCAAGGCACTCGCCAAGTCCCCGGCAACGGCGCCAAAAACTTGGTAGGCCCGTGGGAGTGTATGTAATTTACTGACTACGGTTATATCACGCAAGTGCAGCTGCCTATTGAGACGCGGCAAGTACGGGTCGATCCACAGAGACGAGGGTGTGCTATGAAATGATCTAAGGCTATGCTCAACTGAGTTTTAAGTGATAATAAGTGACGACAACTAGGTTTTGTGCCGAGAAGGCTGAGTTTGAAATGAACTGAGCTAAGGTTGTATCAAAATATGGAAAGTGACCAGGGTGGTGAATCCACCACCTGATATTAAGCTAAGGCAATTCCTAGTCTAATTATGGTCTTGGCTCTTTCCAGGAAGAGCACCATAATCTTTGTTTTGCTAATCTCACACACTCCCCCTAGTATGGAGTGTCTTCTTCTGATACACTCCATCACAGGTCATATACTCAACCAAAGAATTCAATTAAACCATGAAGCTTCAAGAACAATACAAAAAGGGAGCTATCTTAGCATATGAGCAGGGGTTTCAACACACCCTGGAAATTGAAATTAAAACATAACAAGACACAAATTAAAACTAATTGACAGCTCTGGCTAATCCAGGCGTGTCTGAAAACATGTTCTTCACTCTCTATTTATACAAGCACTGACCCAAAATTCCCAAACCCTAATTTAATATTAAAATAGAAATTTAATGAAAATAAAATGAACCCATACTCGATTCGCGTGTGAATCGAGCTTTCCTCTCGCTCCTCTAGCTCGAGACATCCTACCCTTGATTTGTTGTAACCCTAGTTTCGATTGTCTTAACCCTAGCTTCTAAGGAAGAAGCTACTGATGGAGACAAGTCAAAACGAGGGTGGCGGAGTAGGTGGTTGTGTTGTGTCGGGAGATGATGGAGTTGGTGGTGTAGGTGGTGATGTGGTTGGAGAAGAGATGGTGGCGGAGTGGCTATGGCAGGAGACGGTCGGGGAGAGGGAGTTGCGAGAGGTAGGGGAGAAGAAAGAGAGAGATGGAGAGAAAATGAGTAGCTCGATTAGGGTATAGGTGTATGGGTATTTTTTGTGAGACACGAACATCGGGGTTTGATGAGAAGGGCCTAGCGAGCGTAGGGATGGAGCTGATGAAGATCTGAACGGTTGAGGATGGTAAGCGGTTTTTGAGCGATCTGGTGTTGAGCGGAGTATCGAACATCGATGCTAGTGGGATCAGCGACCGTAGGATGTAGAAGATCGAAATCTCAACGGCTTGGAGTGGACGGGCTCGGATCCGGTCGCGGTAGCTCTAGCCCATGTCTTGTAGATGAGTTGCTACTTGTTGGGTTGCAACCTGTGCGCGTGGCTTTGGCTTTCTGCTCCATGGATGCTCGACTCCAATTCTTCACTCGTTTGGCTCCTCAGATGCTCCGAGCTTTATTTATTACCTAAAAACACAAAATTAATTAATACAAATATTTATTCTTGAAAACAAGGAAAACACAGAATCTGGGATAATATATGATTTATAAGCGCAAAAGATGAGTAAAATGCCAATAAAAAGGTGTATAAATATGCACTATTTAGCACTCATCATTAAGCCTTCAACATTTCCTGCGATATCTTCGCAAGCTGACTCCTTACTTCCTGTTCGTGAAGGTATCGCCACAGAATTCTCCCATGTAACTGATCTTTCTGAAGTTGAAATTCCTGGTGATAACCCTGCTGCGAATGAACCCTTCTCTTCTTCTGCTGTCAATATCTCTTCTCTTGACACTTCCTCAACCCCAATCATTAATCTTCATCAAATTTCATCTTCGAATGACGCATCTATGGCAAAGGATGATTCAACTCTTCAACCTTCTGCCATCACCACTTCTTCATCCGAATCTCTCCCTTTTACTAAAGAAACCTTGGAAGGAATAGATATTGCTTTCAAGGTTTTGTCAGATGTTTTAGCTGATGTCAAGAAATCTTCCATTGATCCTATCAAATCTGGTGTCTGCGAAATTTTGAGTAAGTATTTTGGCTCTGACAGATCGATTTCGCAAACATCCGTCGAGAAAGAAGTTGAAACTTTAAAGGAGAATCTCCAAGCCATGACCTTGAAATGTGACACTCTTCATCTTGAAAGTCAAAAGCTTCAGAATGTCTCACTAGATCGTGACAATCTTCGCAAAAAGAACGAAGAATTAAAAGGTACAATTTACTTATCTTCCCCCCCCCCCCTTTTTTTTTTTAAGATTAGTTGTTCGCCCTTTAAGTTTTACACCAGAAACGAGTAATGGAGATATATCAGCTTGAATTCGTCGCTGAAGAAGCCCGTGTAAATAGATATGCTTGGATGGATCAATATAACCAATTAGATAACCTTCATACATACTCTGTTGATCAAATAGATAATCTTACCAAGGAGAATGCTCAATTAATTCAGAAGCAACACTTATTAAGTAGTGAATTGTCTCGCCTCTCTTACTCTTTGACTAAAGCTAATTTGGAGTTGGAAACTTTATCAGATGAGAATGAAACCCTATCTCAAGAAAAGCGATTTCTTTTAAATAAGGTGGCGATCACTTCGCAACAACTTAAAGTTTGTCAAAAAGTATGTAATGATCAAGAACAATATCCCTGCTCGTTGAGAAATAAACTTAAAGAAGTAACAGAATCATTTACTGCTGAGAGAGACAAACTTATTCAAGGTAGAATAACTTTAAGTGTAAAAGCAAGCCAACTCAAAGATCAGTACTCCAAGCTAGAAGAATCCTACTCTTCTCTTGCGAAGGAAAACACCTTACTCATTTCTAATGAAAAGAATCTTCGATCTCGCTTGAAAGGTTTAGTTGGAGATAAGTTTGATGATACAATGGACCACTTGGAGAATAGATGCATGGCTTTAACCCAATTTCTTATCTCGCAAAAGGAAGGTAGTCATAAAATTTGATTGCCTGAACCATTTTTTCTTTGTTGAGTCTTTTTATGATATCTTCCTCGCGAATCCTTCGTCTGAATAACTTTCTCGTATTTTTGTTTTCGTAGAATCGAGAAAAATCTTCATTCCTCCATTTACATTTCGGAGTCTTAACTTGCCAAAATTCGCAAAGAAAATGCATTGCTTGCCTCTACCCTTGCTTGTTCTCGCGATCGGGCAGAAAGAAGATTTGATTACCTCACTTATTCCAAAGATATACAAAGTAGGAATCACCAGAAAGCACTCCCTTCGCCAAGTTCATCTCAAATTGAAGTTCTTGTGAATGATATCTTATTGTCCAAATCTCTTCCTCCTATATCTGTCGAACCTTTGGAAGTAGATAACGATGAAGTTCCTTGTTCTCCTGATAGTGATTATCATTGTGAATGTGGCGAAGATTTCGCAAATGAAGAAGAAGTTCCTCCTAATGATGCAACTGTTGATAACAACCCAAATGAAGAAGAAACTAGAGTAAACCAGAATGAAGAGAAGACTGGCGAAAATGAAAAAGCTGGCGAAGAACGTCCAATATCTCCTTCTGGCGAAAACATTGATGAAAATATTCCATCTTCTCCTGGCAAAATTAATCTTGAAGCTTGAAGTTCTTATGTAATTTTTCTTCTTTTGGTTACTTCATCAGTATAACTTCTTGCAAATGGTGTATTTCAATCAACCTTGAAGTATATTTACTCTTTTATTATTGCGCTTACAAAGTAGAAAGATAATGCTTGTTATTTAATAATTCCCATACTGCCTCTCATTATTTTTCTTGCGATGAATGATCTGCATAAGTAATAGTTAATTCTTATAAATTTTTTGTTGCATCATGTGGTCTTATTTTGCATTCCTAGTTAAGGTCTTATTTCGCCACCTCTTGTCATTGCGACAAAATCGCAGGACGTCTTTACACTTTCATATAATGACCCATTGATCTTGTCTTATCATTTATCTAGTATTATTGCCTCTGCAGGATATTTTTCATGTGACAATATGATAGACCTAAATATTCTTGTGAACATAAAGCCCCATGACATTGCCGTCTTGCCACGAAATCGCAGGACGTCTTTACACTTTCATGTATTGACCCATTGATCTCGCCTTATCTTTCTCTTTTGTATTATTGCCTCTTCAGGATTTTCACACAAATATGACAAGCCTAAATCTTCTTGCGAAAATAAAGCCTCGTGACATTTGCATCTTAAGACACTTATCAGCTCCCTAATGGAGGGTGCCGCCCTTATCATCCCACTGGTTGCCCGTTCAAGGAGGCGTACCTCTACCATACAAGGTTGGCTCCTCCCATCCGGTCTTAACAACAACCAGTTGTTTTCGCAGCCTCTTATCCCTTTTGCCTATAGGGCTTATGGTTACGAGACTGCACCCTAAGTGGGGTTTTCTTCGGGCCGAGTGCAGCATACGTCAAGACTTTCCAAGAATGGCCGAGACACTTCAAATGCCCCAGGAACTCTTGGATCAACCGTGTACCTCGGCGCCTTGATCAGATGCCGCACTCCTAAGAAGAGACCCTCGGTCGTCCAACCTAAGTCATAAGCTTAGGTTGAAAATCCAAGGCACCTCTCCTGGATGGGCTTTATTGACCCCAAATCTCCATGACTCAGGTTCCAGGGGCGGTGTAACCTTTTCGCTGAGACATGCAACAGGTACCCCCTTCTATGACGCACTTTAGGTCTTACATTTGCCTCTTGCGAAATTTTGATTTCGCGAACTAGGGTGTACGCCATAGTAGGTTCGCCCCTTTCTAGTATGTCATTAATCTTTGATTATCTCTTGTTATTATCTCTGCGAAATTTTCGCATCTATCTTCTTTCTTTTTCTTCTTTATTGATTGATGGTGATACAAGTGTCTGTATCTTTATGCATCTCGCATTTGGGTCTGTCATCATACTTGAGATAAAAGCAAAAGCATCTGCGAGTCTGTTATCTTTTCTTGACATATGTCTCCATTTTATTTTCGGGATTTTCTCTGACAATTCTTCAACAAGTTTCATGGATGGTTCATTTGTAGTGTATTCTCCTTTTATTTGACGAATGACTAGATGTGAATCACTTGTAATCCTTACATTTTCCAAATTCATTTCTATTGCGAACTTCAGGGCATGTATCACAACTTCATATTCTGTTTCATTATTTGTGGATGTAAACTCCAATCTGAAGGAAAAAGCTATTTTGGTGCCTTCTGGCGAAATCAAAACAATTCCAACTCCGTTGCCTTCCCCATTTGATGATCCATCCACCAATATTTCCCATCTATCCGCTCGTTAATAGATCTCTTGGATTTCCATGGTCTTCTTCTACATCCATCATTTCTTCCACAGCTTCATCATCTTTTAGAGGAAATTCTGCTAAGAAATCTGCGACAACTTGTGATTTGGGTGAAGATAATATTTCATATTTGATTTTGAAATGTCCTACTTGTGCATTCCATCTCTCAACTCTGCCCGATCTTTTTGAATTCTTCATTACTGACTCAATTGGTACCTTTGTCAACACCCTTATTTTATGTGCCTGAAAATATATGCGAAGTTTAATTTTTCTCGGTGGCATTAAAGGTTTTGTTGATGTAATAGATTGGTTTCTCAATACCTGTATCTACTCGTAATAACACAGCACTTAATGCGTGCGAAGTTGTCGCAAGATAGATTAACAATTCTTCTCCTGGTTCTTTTTTTGCGAAATAGTTATATTCGTCAGATGTTCTTTTATTCCTTGAAAAGCTTTCTCGCATTCATATGTCCATCTAAACTTCGTCCCCTTTTTGAGTATGTTAAAAAAATGTTTACATTTGTCTGATGATCGCGAAATGAACCTTCCTAACGAAGCTAAGAGCCCATTTAACTTTTGTACATCTTTTACCGTTGCAGGTGTTGGCATGTTACGAACTGCTTGCACTTTCTCTGGATCAACTTGTATTCCTTCTTTTGATACAATGTAACCTAAAAATTTTCCTGACGCAACCCCAAAGATACACTTTTTTGGATTCACTTTGATGTTAAAATGCCTCATTTGTTCAAAAATTTCCCTCAGATATTGAACATGATCTTTTGCTTCTTTACTTTTTATTAACATATCATCCACATACACCTCTAACGTTTTGTGTATTAATTTCGCAAAAACCTTTTCTACCATCCTTTGGTATGTTGCTCCAGCATTTCGCAAACCAAATGGCATTTTTGTATAACAATATAACCCTCTTGGAGCGAAAAAAGAAGTATGCTCATGATCTTCTTTAGCGAGAGGGATTTGATTGTAGCCTTTATATCCGTCTAGAGAAGATATTCTATCATTTCTGCTCGCTTGATTCGACCATTTGTGGAATATCTGGTAACGGAAAACTATCTTTCGGACAAGCTTTATTTAGATCAGTAAAGTCTATAAAAATTCTTATCCCCTTTTTCTTCTTTGGAACCACAACCATGTTTGCTATCCACTACGGATATTTTGCTTGTCTTATAATTCCTGCATCAAGCATCTTCTGCAATTCTTCTTCTATTTGGGGATGATACGTTGTTGCGATTTTTCTGATTCTTTGTTTGAATGGCCTCGCATTTTTGTCAATCTCCAACCTATGACACGCCACAGATGGATCTATTCCAGGCATCTCATCCATGTTCCACGCAAAAATATCTTTATAATCTCGCAGTAGACCAATAGTTCTTTCTTCTTCATCTGCCTCCATCTTAGTCCCAATTTTTAGTATTTTGGGTTCTTCTTCGGTTCCAACATTCACTTCCTTTGTTGGTTACGCCGCAGTGTAACTGGTCTTAGGTTCTCCCATAGGTGTTGGTTCTTTTATCTCCTTCGTAAGCTCATTCCCTTCTCCCGAAATTTCGCTAGGTATTCCTTTCCTTCCTCTGCTCTTATCATATAAGTTCTAAATTCTTCTTCTTTCTTTGCCTCCTTCGCCATTTTTCTGCGATGTTTTTCGCTTCTTTGCACGTCCTTCATACTGCTTCACTTCAATTTGATAACATAATTTCGCTTTATCAACATCCCCTCTAATTTCACCAATCCCACTCGGCATAGGAAATTTAATGCATTGATG
The DNA here is from genome assembly GCA_023531295.1 of Papaver armeniacum. NCBI lineage: Eukaryota > Viridiplantae > Streptophyta > Magnoliopsida > Ranunculales > Papaveraceae > Papaver > Papaver armeniacum. The sequence goes on from JAJJWW010009025.1 coordinate 118,159, forward strand.
TAATGTTGACGCTACGGCTTTGATTGCTTGTATCCATGGCCTTCCCAACAACATGTTGTATGGTGATTCCATATCCACCACACATAGTGTCACTCGTGTTTCAATCTCTCCTAGCAGAATTCGCATCTCTATTTCCCCTTTTGGTTTTGTTGTAGATTTGCCAAAACCATGAATATGATATGTTAAAAGAGACATCTCTTCATCTTTGTACCCCATTCTTTTGTACGCATGGTAAAACATTATATCCACCGAACTCCCTGTATCCACCAAAGTTCTATTTATTGCCCATTCTTCCATAGTTTTTGCTGATTTCTCGTTTTCTTTCCGTGTGGTTACTGTGATTACCAAAGGAGATGTGTGGCTCACATTTTCTCTTGGTATTTCTGCTGCTGTGAATGTAATTTTTTGTTTTTCCCAATCTTTCAAGGGTGATACCTTCTCCACCATTCTGATTTTCTTGCCTTCAAAATCTCGTTTATGTATTCTCCCTTTGATGTTCTCATGGAATTCATTAATCATTGTTTTTGGAATCAAACTACACTCCAGCGTTCTGTTGCATTCCTAGATTTTAATTCTCTATTCCTTAACTGATTTATCGATCTGTTTCATCATTTTCTTAATTTGAACAATCTTAATAACGATCTTTAACCTTATATGCCAATCCCTGTTTCTAGCGCCATTATGTAGTTGCAGGAAATCCTACAATACATCCCTTACAAGAATTCATAATAATCAACCCATCTTTAAGATCAAAAATCACACTTTTTATTAATTGAGTTAAAGAATTTTACAAAGAGGAAATGAAATCAAGAATACAACTATTGTTCTAGACTTTCTCTCTCCTCAAAACTTTCTCTCCACTCTAAAAAGATCTCTCCCTTTTCTTAAGCCTGTTCGACTCTTTATATAGGATATTACATAGTGGGTGACAGCTAAGCTGTCCTTTATTTTAGGATCTGACTTGCGATATTCTCGCAAGTATACAAGTGTTAGATTTCGCAACACTTCTAAATCTCGCTAGATCTCCTCGTGTTTAGGCTGTCGTCATCTGTTGCGTCATTTCTGTAACCAATCTGCGATATCTTCGCAGTGTATTGTATAAAGATTTCGCAAAGGTATTGATGTTGCGATATTCTGATCCTACATTAATCATGAAAATAACCAACCCAATCAAAAGTGCTCAAACATAAGAAAACTTATGGAGTCATAACTAAATAACCAAACAAGATGATTAATTTAGTTCAATATGCTCGTCATAAAGTACCTTATGGAACAACAACAAAGCTAATCATGAAAATAATCAACTTTGATTGTTTTAGTGCTCAACATAAGACACATTACGGAGCCTCACAGTAATACACAAAAAATATGGATCAGGGAAGATCTACTGCGGAATACACAAGGATTCATTCTATTTTCCATCACAATTTGCACCATGACATACAATATACATAATCCTTGAGAAAAAAAACGATTTTAACTTATCTTCCATCAATAATTGACAATATAGGCTTAACTTTTGTATTTGTCAAAAGTCCATTCATTCCTTTATCAATATAAGAATATCGACTTACGAAAGACTTTACTTTTGACAAGATATGGGACAATGATAGTTCACGGACGCAAACACACATATCCCATAAACAATTGCAATATATAAAACCATAAAGATTAATACTGCAAAAATCATCTTCCAAACAAGTTTAGAATTTAAACCAATAAATCTAAAAACAAGAAGATGAGAACGTTGGACATAGCTATGTGTAATCACAATAATGGCTATTCCAAACTCTAGTTATTCTTCTAACAAAAACAGAAAAATAGAAGATTTACTAGACAAAACTAAATCAAAAACAGACTTTTATGCCAATGCCGAATGTAGTTGCAGGAAATCCTACACTACACCCCTCACTAGAATTCACACAACTAAGACATTTGAAGATGAACAATTATGATTTTTATTGATTAATTCTTTGAGTGTTTACAAGATATAAGGGAAAAGAGCTAAAGAAATTACAATCACCACAAACTTTCTCTCCCCTAATGACTTGCCTAACACTCGAAAAAAGATCCCCCTTCAACAAATTTATTCGACCCTTTATATAGGGTACTATACAATGGATGACAGCTAAGCTGTCCTTTATTTTCGGGAATGACTTGCGAAATATCGCAAGTGTATAAGTATACAATCTCGCGACACTCCTAAACTTCGCTAGATCTTCACATCTTTCTCGTGTTTCGGCTGTTGTCATTCATTGCATCATTTATATTACTCTTCTGCGACGCCTTCGCAATGCCGTCATTTACTAATCTCGCAAGGTATTAATGCCGCGATATTCTGATCCTACATCTTGCCTCTTCTTATGTCTTCTCTGCGAAGAAGAGAATGTCATGAGAACCAGTATTTTGAAATGCCGCAATCGTTTGTTTTCCATCAATTTTTTGCCGACAAGATTCCGTGAATTTAGGAATGACTCATTTACACGTATCTAAAATTTTCCCTTTTTACCGGCACATTTAATGTTATCCGGTTACCCTTTTCTTGTCTATATAAAGGAGAATTCCTTGTGAAACTATTTTTCTTCTTTTACTTCGTCTTCTTCATCGTCTGCAACTTTCTTCTGCTATTTTTCTTTATCGTCCTCTTCATCATTTTTCTGCTACTGTTTCTATGGAGCCATCAAGGTTTGTTAATTTTGCTGAATTTGATCATTTCGTGATTGATCTCTCTTATTGAAGTTGTTTTGTTTTGATATTGTTCTTCTTTTAATGACTCCCCTGTCGTTTTTGTTTTAGCAAGAACAAATCCAACACCAAGTTCACCATTATGAACCCTAATATCTCCATGGGCTCGCAACCGAAAACCACTGCTACTAAAAGAAAGCCTGCGAATAGCAAGGTATTTAAGAAATATTTACTCTTTTAATAAAAATATTGTTGCCTCTGTTTCTTATTTAACTTGTAATTCGCAGGATGACAAAAATGTTGATAGGTCCCCCAAGAAACCTCGCCGTTCTAAACCTGTTGCACCTGCTGTTTCCTTTCCTATATTCAAACTTACAACTCCTCCTGCGAAATCTTCGCAAGATAAACCCATTGTTTCTACTTGCGAAAATATTGTTGATAATCCTTCTCCTATGCCTGAATTTTTCATAGATCAAATCCCTCCTAACAGTCCCGTTGCGAATGAGCCTATTTCTTCTTCTATTGTCACTGCCTCTACCATTTCCCCAGTCATTAATCTTCATGAGATTTCCTCTTCTCATGACATTCCTTTAACAAAAAAATGACTCATCTCTTCCTTCTTCTATCGTCATTTCTTCCTTACCTGAGCAAATCCCTCTTACTAAGGAAAATTTGGAAGGAATAGACGTGGCCTTCAAAGTTCTGTCAGATATTGTGAACGATGCCAAGAAGACTTCTGTCGATCCTATCAAATCTGATGTCTGCAATGTTTTGAGCAAATACCTTGGCTCCGATAGAATTTCGCAAACATATTTGGAGCAAGAAGTTAATACTTTGAAGAATGATCTCCAAGCTATGACTGCAAAGTGTAATATTCTCCAACTTGAGAATCAAAAACTTCAAAATGTGTCGCTGGATCGTGATAATCTTCGCAAGAAGAACGAAGAATTGAAAGGTACAATCTTTCCTCTATATTCTCCAATTATTTATTTTTTTTTTTTTTTTTTTGAACCTCAAACCCTTGTTCGCCGTGAAGCTTTAAACCAGAAGAGAAAAATGGACATATATCAGTTGGAATCTACTGTTGAAGAAGCTCGAATGGATAGAGATGCTTGGATGGAGCAATATAACCAATTAGATAATCTTCATACATATTCTGTTGATCAAATAGATAATCTTTCTAAAGAAAATATTGACTTAATTCAGGAACAAGGCTCATTAAGTAATGAATTATCTCGCCTCTCTTACTCTTTGACTAAAGCTAATTTGGAGTTGGAAACTTTATCAGATGAGAATGGAATTCTTTCTCAAGAGAAGCGAACTTTTTCAAACAAGGTGGAGATTTACTCGCAACAGTCTGATGTTTGTCAAAAAATATGTAAAGAACAAGAACAATCTCTTCGTTCGCAGAGAAATCAACTCGAAGAAGTTACTGCTGAGAAGGATAAACTTATCCAGGGTAGAATAACCTTAAGTGAAAGGCAAACCAATTCAAGGATCAATGTTCCAAGTTAGAAAAGTCCAATTCTTCTCTTGCGAAAAGAAAATGCCTTACTTGTTTCGAACGAAAAAGCTTGCGATCTCGATCGAAAGGTTTAATTGGAGATAATTTTGATAATGCCATGGATCACTTGGAGAATAGTTGTTCGGCTTTAATCAAATATCTTACCTCGCAAAAGGAAGGTAGTCATATTATTTGACTACCTTAATCCATTTATTTATTATTTTGTGATATTTTCCTTGTGAATTCCAAAAATCTGAATAATTTTCTATGTTCTTTTCTTTTGCAGAATCTTTGAGAAAAATCTTCATTCCTCTATTGCCACTCTAAAGTCGACTATTCAAAAATTCGCAAAGAAAACGGAATACTCACTGCTTCCCTTGCTCTCTCTCGCGATCGTGCAGAAAGAAGATTCGATTATATGTCTGACTGTAAAGATATAGAGAGTAGAAATCATCAGAAAGCACTTATTCGTCAATTTCATCTTAAGGCCGAAGTTCTTGTGAATGATGTTCTACTGTCTAAATCTCTTGATCCTGTATGTGTCGAACCTCTGGAAGTAAGCGACGATGAAGTTCCTAATTCTCCCGACAAGCCCGATTTTGACTACAATAGTGGCGAATAGCTCGCAAATGAAGAGACAATCCCTCCTAGTAAAATTGTCAATGATGATCTGGGTGAGGGAGGATCTGCTGGAAATATAATAACTGGCGAAAATATGGATAGAGTTGCTGAAGAAAGCCCAGTATCTCCTTCTGGTGAAAAAACTGATATTTGAGAATTGACTTTCTCTTGTAATTTTTCTTCTTGTACTGTTACTTCCTTACGTACTTCCATCATCTTTTAGATGTGTTCATCTGCTTATTATTACTCTTTCTTTCAACGAGTATAATTTTTGATGTTTAATAATTGTTATTTTGTTTTCCATTATCTTCATTTATGTTGAAATTCATCATTGCGACAAGATCGCAGGACGTCTTTACATTTTCATGTAATGACCCATTGATCTTGCCTTATCATTGCTCTTGTGTGGTCTTATTTTGCCTTCCTAGTTAAAGGTCTTATTTTGCCACCCCTCATTTTTGCGTCAATATGACAGGCCTAAATATTCTTACGAACATAAAGTCCCATGACATTGCCGTCTTGCGACAAAATCGCAGGACGTCTTTACACTTTCATGTAACGACCCATTGATCTTGTCTTATCATTTCTTTAGTATTTTTGCCTCTGCAGGATATTTTCTTGCAACAATATGACAGGCCTAAATATTGTTGCGAACGTAAAGCCCCATGACATTTCCGTCTTTGCGACGAAATCGCAGGATGTCTTTACACTTTCATGTAAAGACCCATTGATCTCGTCTTACCCTCGCGTTAGTATTATTGCCTCTTCAGGATCATCGCACAAATATGACAAGCCTAAATTTTCTTGCAAAAATAGAGCCTCATGACATTTGCGTCTTAATACACTTATCATCTCCCTAATGGAGGGTGCCGCCCTTATCATCTCCCTGGTTGCCCCTTCAAGGAGGCGTACATCGGCCATACAAGACTAGATCCTCCCATCCGGTCTTAACAACAACCAGATTGTTTTCGCAGCCTCTTATCCCTTATACCTATAGGGCTTATGGTTACGAGACTGCACCCTAAGTGGAGTTTTCTTGGCCGAAAAGCATGTGCCAAGACTTTCCAAGAATGGCCGAGACACTTCAAATGCCCTGTGCACTCTTGGCTCAACCGTGTACCTCGGCGCCTTGGTCATACATCGAATCTTGGAAGAGACCCTCGGTCGTCCAACCAGTGGTATAACCTTATATATATAGTTGGAAATCCAAGGTATCTCCCAGGATGGGCTTTATTGACCCCAAATTTTCATGACTCAAAGTTCCCGGGCGGTGTAACCTTTTCCCCGAGCCATGTCAAGAGATACCCCTTATATGACGCACTTAAGGTCTTACATTTGCCTCTTACGAAATATCATTCGCGAACTAGGGTGTACGCCATAAAGGTTCGTCCCATTCACTCATTCTTTCATTCTGTCAATTCGTTCAATCATTCATTTTTGATTATCTCTTGTTATTTCATTTCATGAAATATTCGCACATTCTTTCTTTATTTTATGCAATTTCGCAATCACTTTGTCGCAGAACATTTCATATGAATTCATTTCATTTCATTCATTCAATATTTCGCAACTTATTCTTTCCCTTCCATCTTCTATGGGTAATATTTCTTGAGATATAATCTATTCCACGGCCTATCCAATATTTGGCCCACATCTTTGCCCTCGGGATCCATTAATCTATATGCCCCTGTTCCAACTATCTCCTTGATGATATAAGGTCCATCCCACTTTTTCGCCAATTTGCCACCACTTTCTCGCCGATATATTGGTGTTTCTCGCAATACCATATCACCCGGTTGAAATTCGCGTGTCTTGACACATTTGTTATATTCTCCGGCTAATCTTATTGGTAATTCTCCATATCTTTGTAGTGCTCTTTCTCTGTTTTCCTCTAATTCATCTAATTTAACCAAAATGTTACCCGCACTAAGATTTTTCTCCCAAGCTTCTCTCTTTGTTATTGGAATAATAACTTCTGTCGGAAGTACAGCTTCAACTCCATATGTTAAACAAAATGGTGACATTCCCGTAGCTTCTCTCCTTGTTGTATTGTAAGCCCATACTGCATTATGCACTTGTTCACACCATGCCTTATTATGTCCTTCTAACTTCTTCTTCAAGTATATCTCGTGATTGTTTTATTTGTTGCTTCCGCTGTCCATTGGCTGCGGGTATAAAGGAGTTGATTTCCCACATTTTATTTGAAATGCATTAAGCAAGCAATTCTATATTTTGTCCTCAAACTGTTTCCCATTGTAAGATACCAACTGTGCTGGAATTCCAAATGCATATTATGTTTTCGAATATGAAGGTAAAAATATCTTTATCGCGAATGTGTTGTACTCGCTTTTTACTTCGCCCATTTTGTGAAATAATCAGAAGCGATAATCGAGATATCTCCTCCGCCCCGCACTGTAAAAATGGTCCAACAATATCTAACCCCGACTTTCCAAAAGGCCATACACTTGTTGAAGAAGTTAATGGTGCTCCTGGTGCATTATTTTCTTTCCGTGCCTTTGACAATCTTCGCAACGTCTTGATATTTGTTTCGCATCTTCATGCATATATGGCCAATAATAGCCTTGCATTTTCACCTTATGTGCTAGAGATCTTCCACCACTATGATTCCCAAAGATCCCCATCGTGTAACATTTTTAACACTGCTTCTCCTTCCTTTCGTGTTAAACATCTAAGCGAGGGTCCATTAAAGGATCTTCGGTAAATACCCCGTCTCTTAATTCATAATTTGTTGCACGGCTTTTTAATTTGTGCATCTCTAATCTATTTCTTGGTGTTTCTCCTTTCATTAGATAAGCATGAAGTTCTGTTCTCCAATCTTCGCAATTGGGTCTTTGTGTTTCATCTTCTATGAGCATTACTTCTGCTTCTTCCTCTTCCTCTTTGTTGATTGATGGTGATAGAAGTGTCTGTATTTTTATGCATCTCGCAGATGGATCTGTCATCATACTTGATATAAAAGCAAAAGCATCCGCGAGTCTATTGTCTCTTCTTGATATATGTCTCCATTTTATTTTTGGTATCTTCGCTGATAATTCTTCAACAAGTTTTTTGTATTTTTTTCATGGATGGTTCATTTGTAGTATATTCTTCTTTTATCTGGCGAATAGCTAACTGGGAATCACTGGTGACTCTTACGTTCTCCAACTTCATCTCTATTGCAAATCGCAAAGCATGTATTATAGCTTCATACTCTGTTTCATTGTTGGTAGATGCAAATTCCAATCTGAAAGAAAAAGCCATTTTATTGCCTTATGGCGAAATTATAATGATCCCAATTCCGTTACCTTCTCCATTTGACGGTCCATCTACCAATATTTCCCATCTGTTTGGCTCAGTTAATAAATCCCTTGGATTTCCATGTTCTTCTTCTATATCCATCATTTCGTCCAATGCTTCATCCTCTTCTAATGGAAATTATGCTAGAAAGTCTGCAACAACTTGTGTTTGGGTGAGGATAATATTTCATATTTGAGTTTGCAATGACTTACTTGAGCATTCCATCTTTCAACCCTTCATGACCTTTTTGAATTTTTCATCACTGACTCAATTGGTACTTTTGTCATTACCTTTACCGTGTGTGCTTCGAAGTAGATGCGAAGTTTAAATGTTGCATAAACTAATGCCAGAATTAGTTTTTCAATTTTTGAATAATTTTTCTCCGCGGCATTGAATGTTTTGCTGATGTAATAGATTGGCTTTTCCACTCCTGCATCCACTCGCAATAATAGCGCTTAGTGCATGCGAGGTTGTCGCAAGGTAAATTAGTAATTCTTCCCCTGGCTCTGCTTTTTGTAAGATTGATATATCCATTAAATGTTCTTTTATTCCTTGTAATGCCTTTTCACATTCATCTGTCCATCTAAACTTCGCTCCCTTTTTAAGTATGTTGAAAAAATGCTTGCACTTATCAGATGATCGCGAGATGAATCTTCCTAGCGAAGCTAATAGTCCATTTAACTTTTGCACATCTTTCACTGTTGCTGGTGTCGGCATATCACGAATTGCTTGTACTTTCTCTGGATCGACTTGTATTCCTTCTTTTGAAACAATGTATCCTAAAATTTTTCCAGATGCCACCCCAAAGGTACACTTTTTCGGATTTACTTTGATGTTGAAATGTCTCATTTGTTCAAAAATTTCCTTCAAATCTCGTACATGATCTTTTGCTTCTTTACTTTTTATTAACATGTCATCCACGTATACCTCTAGTGTTTTATGTATCCATTTTTCGAACACTTTTTCTACCATCCTTTGGTATGTTGCTACAGCATTTCGCAGACCAAATGGCATTTTTGTGTAACAGTATAATCCCCTTGGAGCGAAAAAGGCAGTATGTTCTTGGTCTTCTTCAGCGAGAGGAATTTGATTGTATCCCTTGTATCCATCAAAAGAGGATATCCTTTCCTTACCTGCTGCTGATTCAACCATTTGCGGAATATCTGGCAAAGGAAAACTATCTTTTGGACAAGCTTTGTTTATATCGGTAAAATCTATGCAAATTCTTATCCCTTTTTTCTTCTTTGGGACTACGACCATATTCGCTATCCATTCGGGGTATTTTGCTTGTCTAATAATTCCAGCATCAAGCATCTTTTGTAACTCTTCTTCTATTTGAGGATGATATCTTGTTGCAATTTTTCTAATTCTCTCGCTTGAATGGTCTTGCATTTTTATCAATCTCTAATTTATGGCACGCTATAGATGGATCTATTCCAGGCATCTCATCCATATCCCACGCGAAAATGTCTTTATAATCTCGCAACAAATCAATAGTCTTTCTTTCCTCGTCTATCTCCATTTTAGTCCCGATTTTTAACATCTTGGGTTCTTCTCCTGTTCTAATATTCACTTCCTTTGTTGGTTCTGTCGCAGTGTAGCTAGCCTTCGGTTCTCCCATGGGCGTTGGTCCTTTTACTTCCTTCGCGAGATCATTCTCTTCACCATATATTCCTTTTCCTTCTTCTGCTCTTATCATGTAAGTTCTAAATTCTTCTTCCTTTTCGCCGCTTTTGTCATCTTCTTGCGATCTTTTCGCCTCTTCACCTGTTCTTCATAATGTATTACTTCGATTTGATGATATATTCTTCCTTTATCAGTATCTCCTCTGATTTCGTCAATTCCACTCGGTATAGGAAATTTGACACATTGATGAAATGTTGATGCTACAGCTTTTATTGCATGTATCCATGGTCTTCCCAATAGCATGTTATATGGTGATTCCATATCCACTACACATAACGTCACATGTGTTTCAATTTCTCCCAACAAAATTCGTATTTTTATTTACCCTTTAGGTTTTGTTATGGATTTGCCGAAACCATAGATATGATATGTTGCGGAAGTCATTTCTTCAACTTTGTACCCCAATTTTTTATAAACATGATAAAACATTATATTCACTGAACTCCCTGTGTCCACCAAAGTTCTATTTATTGCCCATTCTTCCACTGTTTTTTGTTAATTTTCCTTCTTCTTTGCTTGCACTTATCGTAATCACTAATGGAGATGTGTGATTTAAATTCTCTCCTGATATCTCCGTTGCGGTGAACATAATCTTCTATTTTTCCCATTCTTTTAAGGATGATGCTTTCTCTATTGTTATAATTTTCTTTCCTTCAAAATCTCTTTTGTGTATTCGCCCTCTGATACTTTCATGAAATTCATTAACCATTGTTTTTGTAATCATATTACATTCCAATTCTCCATTAATCTCTTTGATTCTAGCTTTCTCCAATTTATTCATCATACTCTTGATTTAAACAATTTTAGTGACAATATCCAATCTCTTCTCTTCAATCGTTCCCTGTTTCTAGCGCCAATATGTAGTTGCAGGAAATCCTACACTACACCCCTCACTAGAATTCACACAACTAAGACATTTGAAGATGAACAATTATGATTTTTATTGATTAATTCTTTGAGTGTTTACAAGATATAAGGGAAAAGAGCTAAAGAAATTACAATCACCACAAAATTTCTCTCCCCTAATGACTTGCCTAACACCCGAAAAAAGATCCCCCTTCAACAAATTTATTCGACCCTTTATATAGGGTACTATACAATGGATGACAGCTAATCTGTCCTTTATTTTCGGGAATGACTTGCTAAATATCGCAAGTGTATAAGTATACAATCTCGCGACACTCCTAAACTTCGCTAGATCTTCACATCTTTCTCGTGTTTCGGCTGTCGTCATTCATTGCGTCATTTATATTACTCTTCTGCGACGCCTTCGCAATGCCGTCATTTACTAATCTCGCAAGGTATTAATGTCGCGATATTATGATCCTACACCGAACACGAACTGAAATCATATAGATGGTTCTGGATCCTCATGAGTCTTGAGGTTTTCAAGCTTGTGGACGACAACATCCTCCGCAACTTTGGAAAAAACATTCTTATTGGGAAGTTCTTTAACACGGGTCTTTATGAGAACAAGGTCATAATTAACCTTTTTCAACTCAGTTCTTACCACATCAAGACACTTCATAGTATCAACAAGTTGCTGCTTTGCATCCTCAAAGTTCTTAAGGAAATCAAGAACCACATCGGATGAAATCTCTTCAACCTCCTCAATATCCAAATAGGAATCAGGAGATTGAGGAAAGTATCATTCAACTTGAACAAAGGTTCCCTTCTCTTTATCGAACTCGAAGTATATACCATTGTCAACGAAGTCTTCAGGCAAATCCCAAGAGCAAGAAGAAGACGCCATTGATAATAAGAAACCTAGAGTGAGATATCTCAACTCAATATGAAGGGTATATAAATATATTCGAGAGATTTAGGGTTTACAGGATTGGTTTATGAGAAACCCAAAACCGTACGTGTACCCATAAGAGGATGATTCAAAAAGCCCGTAACATACGTTTAGTTTTTCAAAAAAAAAAACAAGTTTCAAACCAAAGAAAAATATCTAATAAAAAGGAAGGATTAAAAAATACTCATGTAAAAGTGTATGACTAATTATCCATCTAAGAACGATAAGAAATTAGCTAGATAATCAGAACCACTTTGCAAAGATTATACCTATTCAATTCTCACATAACTAGGATTTTTGGTATGTGAGATATCAACCTTGTGATTAATTTACAAAAGTATGAGCGTTTAGTTCATTAAATGACTGTCGTCTTTGTTTATCTTTCTTTCTTAGATTGGTACTCAACTTAGAGAAGTAAGCCTTGGCTAGTTCAGCATATCTATCAGAAGATATTCTATGAGGACCAAATCTAGGACCTCTTGCAATCGGTTCAAGAGGATCAGAATAGATAGGAATCCATTTTCTAGACTTAGATTTACCATTCTTATAAGCACAGGGAATGCTTTTAGTAGCATAAGAATTTATACCACTAGACTGCACTTGAACCCTGTGATGACTTCTAGGAAGAATGTCATATTTATAAGAATTCTGGTATTTTGTGGATATGCGATTCACTGCATTAGTCGACTGACTATTTGTTCCATTGACAGTGGAAAGAAGTAAATTGTGAAGTATAGAAATTTTTTTCCTCCTGGTAAAACAATGGATGGCATAGTGATTCTTTTTCCCACAGAATGTACAGGTTCGTGGAGATGAAGCAATAATTGGCACCTGTTTTATCTTCATAGCCATATGAGAAGATTGTAAATTGTGTAAACTTTTCATGACAGAATCTTCTTCTGGAGAACATTTCGTTCTGTACTGTAACTCATGAGAATTAGTTTGTACAGAAGAATTTCTCCTTAAGACAGAAGTTTTCCTTTTCCAAGGATTTTCACTGTTCATGGGCTAGAATAAGAGATGCTTCTAGTTTCTCTTTCTCGACACGAAGTCTGTTAAGATCTGATGAATGAGTCTCGATCAAACGTTTCTCTAATTGAGTCTTCCTTGACAATATCTTCAAGAACACTAATTTTTTCACGCTGTTGAGTAGTTTCTTGGAGAAGTTTTTCAATATTCTTAGAGAAAGACTCAATGATGTTGTAGAGTTCATGTTCTCGATCAAGAGACTTTTCAAATTCATCAATCAGATGATAATGATCTTGGAAATCAATAATCTTAGCAGAGTTTTTTGAGATTCTGGTGAGTTCCATTTCAGCTTGCCATCGTGCCCAATGTCTCTTCGAAAGAGATATGTTGACACAAAGTGGAACAATCTTCTTACCTCGGGATTTAGAAGAATCAGCTAAGGAGTAATCCTTTGAGGTATTCCCAAGACATTTGGCATAGTTAAAAGTTGTTGAAGACATCTTGGTATGCGTAGAAGAGATATTGTCCTCATACTCAGATTGCCACAAACACAGACTTGTAATGTCTTAAACGTGTTTGCCTGCTCTGATACCAATTGAAAAAGCGGGGGTCTAACAACCACACCTAATATTTTGCTTAGCAATCTGTATGGACAAACTCTAATATACTTTCTAGAGAATCAACTAGACAGTCAGACTCAATCTAGATAAAAAGTATATCAAAGAGTTTATATCTCAATCTCTCGATTTGATGTTTACTCAAGCAAATAGAATTCTGCAAGTCTTTATCAAAGAGAGATAACTTGGATGGTACCAAAGATTAATATCCAAGTGTCAATCAATTTAAATCAACAACCAAAAGGTCGGATATTCTAATTGATTGAACAACGCACAACCTGTGATATTTCAATTATATAAACAAATATAATGCGGAATACAAATAACACAGACACCAGAATTTTGTTAACGAGGAAACCGCAAATGCAGAAAAACCCCGGGACCTAGTCCAGATTGAACACACATTGTATTAAGCCGCTGCAGACTCTAGCCTACTCTAAATTAACTTCGGTCTGGACTGTAGTTGAACCCCAATTAATCTCACACTGATCCAAGGTACAGTTATGCTCCTACGCCTATGATCCCAGTAGGATGCTACGTACTTGATTCCCCTAATTGATCTCACCCACAACTAAGAGTTGCTACGACCCAAAGTCGAAGACTTGAATAAACAAATCTGTATCACACAGAAAAGTCTATAGTAATAGATAAATTCGTCTCCCACGAATAAACCTATGAGTTTTGTTCCGTATTTTGATAAATCAAGGTGAACAGGAACCAATCAATAACCCGGACTTATATTCCCGAAGAACAGCCTAGTATTATTGATCACCTCACAATAATCTTAATCGACGCAGAGAAAAAAAGATATTGTGGAATCACAAACGATGAGACGAAGTGTTTGTGATTTCTTTTCTATCTTTCCTATCAGAGATATAAATCTCAAGCCAATTATTTCAATTATACTCATACGACAGAAACAACAAGATCAGATCACACAACTACAAGAAAAGTAGTATCGGTCTGGCTTCACAATCCCAATGAAGTCTTTAAGTCGTTAACCTGGTTTTAGAAGAAGAAAACCAAAGGTTAAAGGAGAATCGACTCTAGCTTAGCAAACTAGTATCACACGTAAAGTATGGGGATTAGGTTTCCCAGTTGCTAGAGTTCTCCCTTATATAGTCTTTCAAATCAGGGTTTTCAATCAATGTTAGCTTAGTAACAAAGCATTCAATATTCACTGTTAGATGAAAACCTGATTAGATTCAAGCTAATATTTCTCAACCGTTGGATCGAAAACTTATCCTGTTACACACAAACGAAATGTTAAATTTTGGGTTTATGAACTGTACCCAAACATTAACATTTGTTGGTTCAACAATAGTCAACCCAATGGTAAGCCATATGATCACTCTCATATCAACCATATTCTTCTTCACCATAACTAGTTCAAATGACTCAAATGAACTAGTTAGAGAGTTGTTCAATTTCTTAGATCTTATGTAACTACACAAGACATAATAGAAGCAAAAACGGTTTGATTCACTCGAATCGGTTCATGAACTTTATAGCCACGGTTTGCAAAAGCATTCCTTAGTTTATATAAACATGAGTTCAAGAACAACCTGTTTTAGATATAACCTTCTCAAGTTTGCGGACTGGGTTCGCGGACTTAAGCTCATGGAAAGAGTTCACAAACTCCAGCAGAAATTCTCGGGTGAGGACTTCCGCCAGTTTGCGGACTTGGCTTGCGCCACTTCCATTTCTCTTGATCAACAAAGTTCGCAAACTTTGGTTCAAGGAATAAGGACTTATACTTATATGTGTTTCCACAACAATGCTTATATCCTACCAATGGTTATGTAATCTAAACTCTAATTTCAATCATTGAAAAATTCTCAGAGAACGTTATATAGCCGTTATTCACATACCATTTTTCGTCAGAGCAATTTCCAAAGTGATTGAAACATATCATGACTTTCGTCACTAGGTAAAGATGAATTCGGTTAAAGCGAAAGCTTACCAACACATATTTCGAGAAATAGATAGGCGAGTTAAACTCGTCTCGAAATAGCAAATGTGTATAATGAAAGTCTATACGTTTAAACGACTTTTGTCTCAAGAGTAAGAGATAGAGTAAATAGACTTTTGAGTGACAAATATGTTCAAGTCTCCACATACCTTTTAGTCGATGAAGTTCCACTGGTTCCTCGAGTAGTCCTTCGTCTTGTATGATGATTTCCATGGAGTTCTTGAGCTCAACTACACTTTCTATCCTAGTCCGAGACCTTTAGCTACATAGGCTAGAAATCAAGACTTATAGTTTTGATCACTAACATTGACAAACATGCTTGAGATAGCAACGCATGCGAGTTTGACCGAGCAATGCTCTTACAATCTCCCCCTTTTTCAATTTTAGTGGCAAAACTATTAATACATATGGAATACAAAAAATAAATAAATTAACTTTTGTAGCTCCTATTCCATATGTCTAATCTTCAACATTACTCGAAATCTTCGTCACTTCCAAGTACTCCAATGATCCCAAAGGTTCTAAGTTTATCATCATCGTTGTTGAAAATCTGTAGCTATAACAATAAGAAAACAAGAGTTCTCAATCATTGTTATACATTGTCATAGTATCATTGCACAGCGTCAAAGTTCAATTGTATCAGAACTTAACAATACTATGGTGATATGTATCACTCCCCCTTAGCCAATACTCCATCTCACATGGAAACCACTCCCCCTTACATAATGATCCGAAACCATATGTATTTGTAGTGTGAACTACATATTAATTCTTCCCCTTTTTGTCAATAAAATTGGCAAAGGAACAAGAACGGGATCCTAATGAAATTTCCGAAAGAGACATTTCATGACCAAAAAGAAACACACATCATCTTATTTAGATGCAATCATAAAGCCGAAGCTAAATGCATTCATCAAGGAGTTTTAAAGATACAAGACAACCCCTATAATATTCCATAGCCGCACTCCCCACAAAGATATAGCAATTAAGCGCAAGTTCAAAAAGAACTCTCCCCCATAATATGTCATTCCCGAAAGAACAACAAGGGCGACCTTAATTTCGAAAGAAAAGAAAGATTTCTTTGGACATAACAAATCACATACAAGTATGAATTTGAATCCGAAATACTCAATTAAATTAACCACAAGAGAACCTATGATTATTTTAATCGAAATACACAATCAAACTAATCACAAAGAGTAATCAATTTAACTGGCCATACTCACATAAGAGAATCTATGGAGCAATGACTAAGTTAATCATGAAAATAACCAACCCAATCAAAAGTGCTCAAACATAAGAAAACTTATGGAGTCATAACTAAATAACCAAACAAGATGATTAATTTAGTTCAATATGCTCGTCATAAAGTACCTTATGGAACAACAACAAAGCTAATCATGAAAATAATCAACTTTGATTGTTTTAGTGCTCAACATAAGACACATTACGGAGCCTCACAGTAATACACAAAAAAATATGGATCAGGGAAGATCAATTACTGCGGAATACACAAGGATTCATTCTATTTTCTATCACAATTCGCACCATGACATACAATAGACATAATCCTTTAGAAACAAACGATTTTAACCTATCTTCCATCAATAATTGACAATATAGGCTTAACTTTTGTATTTGTCAAAAGTCCATTCATTCCTTTATCAATATAAGAATATCGAATTACGAAAGACTTTACTTTTGACAAGATATGGGACAATCATAGTTCACGGACGCTGTAGGATCAGAATATCGCAACACCAACGCCCTTGCAAAATCCATAAACGACACATTGCGAAGACATCGCATAGGAGTAATATAAATGACGCAACGGATGACGACAGCCAGAACACGAGAAAGATGTGAAGACCAAGCGAGATTTAGGTGTGTTGCGAGGTTTTACATTTGTACACTTGCGAGAATGTCGCAAGTCAGATCCGAAAATAAAGGATAACTTAGTTGTCATCCATTATGTAATGTCCTATATAAAGAGCCGAATAGGCTTACTAAAAGGAGAGAGATCTTTTTAGAGAGTAGAGAGAAAGTTTAGAGGAGAGAGAAAGTCTAGAGTAGTAATAACATTCTTGATTTCACTTCCTTCTTGTAAAATTTCTAACTCAATTAATAAAGAGATTGGTTACTGATCTTAAATATGTGTTAGATATTATGAATTCTTGTGAGGTGTATATTATAGGATTTAATGCAATTACATATGGCGCTAGAAACAGGGACTGATTGAAGATAGATATTGTGATTTGAAAGAATTTGGAGCAAATTTCTTATAATTTTCAACAATTCATTAAAATTGAAAAATGGCTAGAAGAAGACATGCATCAAAGCAACCAACAACTGTTAGAAGGAGTAGGAGACTTGCTGGAGAAAGGAGAGAAGAGATAGAAGAATCTTCAAGAATGAATACAAGGAACAACAGAGAAAATCAAACTCAACCGCCAGTTCAACCGCCAATTCAACGTACACCACCAATACAGAATAGAGTTGTGGATTATGATAGAGTGAGTGTACATACTTGGCGATCAGACTCTGCAGATGAAATGGGAGAAGAGCAGCAATTAGGAGACAATGGACAAGAGGAGAGAGATCAAGAAGTAATTGGAGGAATAATTCATGGAAATGAAGAGATTGCAGCATTAGAGACATTGAGGCAAACAATACGTGTAATTGCAGGAAATCTTACAATACACACCTCACAAGAATTCATAATATCTAACACATATTTAAAATCAATAACCAATTTCTTTATTAATTGAGTTAGAAATTTTATAAGAAGGAAGTGAAATCAAGAATGTTATTGCTACACTAGACTTTCTCAATCCTCTAAACTTTCTCTTCACTTTCTAAAAAGATCCTCCCTTTCATAAGTCTATTCAGCTCTTTATATAGGACATTACATAATGGATGACAGCTAAGTTATCCCTTATTTTCGGATCTGACTTGCGACATTCTCGCAAGTATACAAATGTAATACCTCGCAACACTCCTAAATCTCGCTAGGTCTTCACGTCTTTCTCGTGTTCTGGCTGTCGTCATCCGTTGCGTCATTTATATTACTCGTCTGCGATTTCTTCGCAATGTGTCGTTTATGGATTTCGCAAGGGCGTTGGTGTTACGATATTCTGATCCTACATCTTGCCTCTTCTCATGTCTTCTCTGCGAAGGAGAGAATGTCATGAGAACTAATCTACTCAAAATGCCGCAACTGTTCATCCTTATCTGTTTTGACATGACTCCGTACTTTTACACAAAATTTATTACACGTATCCCTTCTTCCATTCATTTCTTGACACGTCTTTTTCAACCGTCCTTTCTCAACCGTTTATGTCTACTCTTCGCATTAAATGTATTTGCCTTTTCGAGAATCCTTCTCTCTATATATATTTTTCTTACTCCTCTCTTCTTCTTTTTTACTCTCTTTCTTGTTTTCTCTGCAATTTATCTTCTTCATCTCTCCGTAATTTCCGCTCCTGCTACTGTAAATCTTCTTCTTTTTACTTCTTTTGATCTTTCATCTTCTCTTCATTCCCATACTCTGAAAGATGCCTCCAGGCGGTCGTAGATATGAACATCTTTTGGAAGAAGTTCAAAAAGATTTGCTAGAGAGAGGTTTCACATTATCCACTATTCCCAATCAAGAATCTAAATTCATTCTCTCTGCCAAACTGTTTACTGATCATCATTGTGATGATCAAAAAATCATAATTTCGTTAGGTCAGATTCTCGCTGGCCTTCCCATTCCTCTCTATAACCCTAATCTTCCCTTGTTTTATGAAATTCTTGCTCATGCGAAATTCTCGCGAGCCATCTACCAACTAAGCGGAGATTGTATCCGCTTAATGCTTGAGTTAGCCAACTATGGTGCTGGTAAGGGATCTCTTTACCCCAATGAAGTTAGAGATCCTAAATTTGCGGACTTAGAGATATCTGCTGAAAAGTATTCAGTAGATAGTTTCTTTCAAAACTATGAAATAATAAATATGAAGAACGATAAAACTCGCTGGGGTGCACGTTTATAGAGAATAGAAAATGTTCCCAGCGACAAAATACTTATGCAGGATATCGATTGGCATTCTGGAAAGAACAATGTTCCTCGCCATTCCAAAGACGACAAATGGTGCGTCTTTCCACTACTTTTGAATGGACCTTATATTTTAGGTTCAAATGTGCTCCCTGCGAATCTCGCCAATTATCAGCCTTGGGTATTTAATTGGCCTGAGAAAGCTAAAGAGGTATGCTTCCTAAATTTCGCTCAATTTGAAATCTTCTCTCCGTTTTATACCTACTAACCTTGCAAAATTTTCAGATTATCAAGTTGAGAAGGAGTTATAAAAGAAATGCTAAGGAGAGTACCCTAGCAGCACTTCGTTCAATCACGGATGAAGTAAGAAATACTTTTTTTTAACAATATTGTTGCCTCTGTTTCTTATCTTCATTCGTGTGCGAAGGTTGCTGCTGAGATCGCTGGAGAAGAAGAAGATTTCGAGATTGAAGAAGGTCAAATTCAACCACCAATTGGGAGATGATCATTTATCTGCTACTTGCGAAGCTCTCGCTAAAATTTGCGATGCCCCGCTGTTAGAGGATAATGAATCTTTTCGGAGTTTCCCGAACATTGACTTCCAGTTTCTTAAATGCTCTCAATGCTTTGGTATGTTCATATTCCTTTGCTTCTCTGTAACTTCGATTATAAGCTTTAACTTAACAATTTCTTTACTTTCCTTTATAGTCTGGGAGAGCTTCCTTTGTTGTTTCCTCAGATCTCGAGAAAAGACGCGACAACCTTGAAAAGAAAAATCTCCAACTAAAAGAGAAGATCCAAGAACTAGAAACTGAAGTTGCGACGTCTCGCAAGAAAGATGAAAAAATTCAACAGTTGGAAGTTGAATCCACTTCTCAGAAGAATAAAATATCTACTCTTCAAAGTGCAAATCAACAATTTTATGGTATAAAATTTTTACTCTTCAAGTCGTCTTTATTGTGTCATCTGCTTTTCTTTGCCTGATTTATTATTTTCGCAGACATATATAATCTCTCTGAAGAAGCCATTCTTCTCCATTCATTTCCCGAGCCTATGGATAATGATGTTCTTCTCACTCATCTCAACGAATCTTTAAGTAGTTCGTCAAACAAAGTTGATTCCTTTCCATTAAATGAACTTCAAGCCAAATATCGTCTCTTAGAGATTGAGCATAGATCTAGTTTAAGTTTAGCCAACCGATTTAAACAAATGTATCTTGATTCACATAAGAAAACCAAAACTTTAAGGAAGAAAATTAGTGGCCTTATAGATGACAAAGACCGCATTGCCAATAAAGGTGCACAGGCATTAGCAAAATTTCAAAAATATCTTCTCGAAGTACAAATTGAACGAGATGAATCTCTTCGTCAGAATGCCATACTTAATGAGCGGGAAGATCAAATTCGTTCGCTTCTCATTATAAATAATGATGATGAATTCACTTGGGCTGCGAAGGTTCTAGATAATGCCAGGAATAACTTAGGTGTTGATGTTAGCCTTTATGCCGAGCATACTGCCTTGGTTAAAGATATGATATCCGTGAGAGAAGGTTGTTTATTATTCCTTTTTACTTTATTACTCCTTTCTTCTCGCAATATTGGTATTAACTTATTGTCACTTGTTTTGCGTAGCGAGAGGAGATTTCTGAGACAAGGATTGAAGAACTTGAATCGAAAAGAGCAAACTCGCAAATGGCCTTTCTCTCCACGACATTAAATATTCCAAGTTGAAGAAACAACTGCAAGCTACGTAGCGAATTTTAATAACGATGTTGTTCGTTTTTCGCAATCAAACTATTGAAACAGTTTGCAATGATCACCGCATTCCTCTTAGTTCATATCCTTGTCTTCGCGATGATATT
Organism: Papaver armeniacum; assembly: GCA_023531295.1. Lineage (NCBI taxonomy): Eukaryota > Viridiplantae > Streptophyta > Magnoliopsida > Ranunculales > Papaveraceae > Papaver > Papaver armeniacum. Next base: position 139,202 of record JAJJWW010009025.1, read on the forward strand.
CCTGAAGATATGCCTTTCTCGGATGTCTCTAATAGTGAAGCTAGCGAAGAAGAAGAATCGCGAAAAGAATGATGGAATTGAAGAAATCGACCAAGAAGAAGAATCCCCAAAGAAATAACTTCTTTTTCTTCTTTCGCTTCTTGTAATATCTGTATATATACACTTTTAATCTTCTATTTCTATAACCCCTCATTGTAAATTTCTTGGATTGCTAAATATGAATTCAATCTTTGTTTTCTTTACTTGCGCATATTAATCAAGCAATTCTTCTTTGTAATTCAACTGACCAGCATTATGAATACATAAATCTATCATGTGGAAATGAATAACAAGATTTTATCCTATTCATTCCCATACTTGCCTCTGTTATTGTTGATGGTGGATTTTCATTCAAGGTTAAATTTGTAAAAAAACAGAAAAAATCATGCGCTGACATCTTGTAAAAGATAAAGCCATTTATAAGTGTTGGATACTCCCTCACTTAATTCACCAGGAATGGAGCATGTGGCAACAATCCCATTCTCGTGAATACATGAAATTCCTCCAGTGGAGCATGTGGCAACAATCCCTTCCTCGTGAATTTCATATCGCCTTGTATTTCCAAGTACTCATTATCGGTGTGGCATGACGACCGAGTGTTACTCTTACGGAGTAACACGAACCTCCAAGCACTATAATGAAACCATGTACGAAATACCCGCACGGCCGACTCTCGGTGTGTTATACTAGCCCGATTGAGCCCCTCTCGGTGTGTTATACTAGCCCGATTGAGCATCCTGACCACCGTATCGGGTCCGGTATGATCTCGATCGCGATCATCCAACTCCATAAGCATGATTGGATGACCCCAGATCAAATTCCATCACCCCTAGCAGGTATGGAATACCCACGGCCGACCCCGCATGGTCGGTCATTGGCCTAGCTTGCCAAGAAACCGTTCATACCAAGCATTATGGACGGAAAACCCTAAATTAGGGTTTGGGGCATATTACATGTGTTGCAAAGCAGTCTCAACCATCCATCTTCGCAGGTATAGATGGAGGGTGTAGATGTAGATTCAAAGGGCCCGAGCATGTCAACACGATCATCGTGGGCCGCCTACACACTTGACCAATCGGTCAAGACCAACCATGCTTGGTTGCAACAAATTCGTACGCCCAAATGGAGCATGGTCACACGGCTATGAAAGCCAAAATTAGGGTTTCAAGCCATCACGAGCGTCCATCTTCTCCTAAGCACGAATGGAGGGTCACGATTAGATTAAGCGTGTCCGGTCATACCAAAGCATGACCACCGTGGGCCCGTCTATCCTCTCACTTGATCGGCCAAGGCATATCATGCCTGGCCATCCCAAAACGCACGTCCAAACTTGCATGGCCACGCCTCCCAAACCACAACCGATCTCGACCACTCAACTTCGCCGGACGATTTAGATGGCTCGGATCACGTTTTAATGGGATATTCAGGTATAGGCGTAAACACCAGCCTACCACCTTCACGCCAGGCCAACCGACCAAGTTCGACCAAGATTGGTCGTCTTGGAACGCGCGCCTGAAGAGGGCGTGATGAGCGGCCCTTGCGGCATTGGTTTTCTATCGCAAATTGATCCCGACCACTCGATTTCACCGGATATTGAGTGACCCAGATCATACTTTCGTGAGGGAATGGAGTACAGGCACCTACACCTTCATGCCATCTACACGCATGTATGGTCGGCCTGGCCAAAATTGTATCCCATGCTTGGTTTCGACCAAGCTGAAGAGTGTTGCCTGCGCACCTCTTCAAAACCCTAATTTCATTAACGGTTGCAGATGAGTGTCTCAAAGATCATCTCATCCGTCCAACTTCACCAGCTTGGTTATACAACCCTGGTGTAGGAGCAGAATATCGCGACATCAATACCTTGCGAAGGCGTCACAGGTAAGAAATATAAATGACGCAATAGATGACGAAAGCCATAACGTGAGAAAAGTGTGAAGACTTGGCAATATTTAGGAGTGTCGCAAGGAAAAACGTTTATAACACTCGCGACACCTCGCGAGTTATTCCCGAAAATAAAGGACACGCCTTTATTGTCATCCACTATGTATTACCATATATAAAGGGTTGAATTAGTCTGTTGTTAGAGAGAGTTCTTTTTGAATTGTTAAGCAAGTCATGAGGAGAGAGAAAATCTAGAGTGATTGTAATTTCTTTAGATCTGATATATCTATCCTTGTAAACATTTCGAGAAGATTATCAATGAAAGTATATAATTAATCACCTTCAAATGTGTTAATTGAGCAAATTCTAGTGAGGGGTGTAGTGTGGGATTTCCTGCAACTACATATGCGCTAGAAACAGGGAGAGATTAGAAGATCAACCTTGTGAATTGAAAGAATCAGGAGTAATAAGAAAGAAATTTCGGAAAATTCTCAACAATTTACTAAAATTGAGAAATGGCTAGAAGAAAGAATGCATCAGAACAACCAACGATTGTAAGGAGAAGTGGGAGATTAGTTGGAGAAAGGAGAAATGAAGTAGGTGAACCATCAAGGATAAATGCAAGAGATAGAGAATAAGGTCAAATTCAACCACCAATTTAACCAGCACTGAATAGAGTAATAGATTATGATATAGTGAGCGTGCATACATGGAGATCAGATTCTATGGAAGAAAGAGAAGAAATGCAACAACTGATGAATAATGGACAAGAGGAGAGAAATCGAGAAGAAATGGGAGAAACAACTCATAGAAATGAAGAAATTGTAGCATTAGAAACGTTGAGACAAACAATACATGAAGAAAGACGTCTAGAAGCAGAAGAACGCGCAAATTTAACGAGGCAAAACCACGAATTAAGGATGGAAAATGGGAGGCTGCAAAATTTGGAAAGGAAATTAAGTTCTGGCGAAGGAGGTCGTGAAGGAAGAGAAGTAGTAGAATATCGTTATATTCCACGTCCTGAAGATCTACAGAATGGTCAAAATGACGGAAATCAAGAAAATAGGCAGCGTCAAGGGCAGAATGATCCAATTAATGAAGAAAATCAGGAAGAAGGAAGAAGAATACTACTTGGGAGAGAAACACGAAGGAAACAAAAGGAAATTGAAGATGACAATGAAAAACATTATATTGAACAAGCACGTTTATCTCGCGAGAGGTAAAGATTGAGAGCAAAAATGGAAGAACAGGAATTGGAGGAAGCAGTTCGGCAGAACAATCACGACAATCGATAAAGAAGGCGCGAGCAAAATCGCAACAATGGAAATATCAACGAAGAATATGAAAGAGCACAAAGGAGAATTGGTAGACAACCAAGAAGAGAAAACGATAGATACAATGGTGTGCACATTCGCGAACGAGATGAAGGAGAAAGTCGCAGAGAAAGAAGAGAAGAGAATCTTTGAACAAGAAAATCAAGATAGACGTGAACGCAGAAGGAGAGAAACAGAGCTAAAAAGACCAACGAATCCGAACACTGAGGTAAATGAACAAATTTTAAGAGAGTTGGCGGAGATGAGAGGAATGTTGAATAGTAGAGGAGGTGGAGGAAGAAGACAATTGGATGAGGCAATCGAGGAAGCTGCAAAAAAAACCCTTTACTTTAGAGGTGCAGTTAGGTGGGATACCCCCAAAATGCAATTTACCTGCGTTAACTAGCATTTTTGATGGAACAACTTGCGCAATACAACACATCAAAGCGTATGTAAGATGTATGTTACAATGGGAAAGTCATGACGCTATATTGTGCAAATATTTCGCATCAAGTTTAACAGGAGAAGCACTGAAGTGGTTTGAAGGGTTACCAAGAAACACCATCACGTCATTCAACCATTTACAAGCTATATTCTTGGGGGCCTACATAAGTAACAACTCCTCGCGACCAGGAATTGAAGATGTATTTGGGCTAAAACAAAGGGTTGGCGAAAGTTTAAGACACCTAACTCGTGAGATGGAAGACGATGTGTAGCGAGATGGTTTGGAAGAGTAGATGAAAGATATCTCATTTTATCATTTATAAACGCTATGTTCGCAACCAATCTGTTATATATTCAAATTTTTAGAGTCAAAAATACAATCACGATGACGGAGCTGCGAGAATTGCAAGAGGAATATATTTCTTTGGAAGAAAGGCAAAATGAGGTGGAGTCGTACCCGATTGCGAATACAAGTTCAAATGCTGCGAATGCAAGTTTGTTACCCAGGTTACTACACACAGTGGCGAGTACTTCGCAAGGGCAACAAGAGAGAGCGATAGATGATGGACAGCCAAAGTTAGTAGCCATGGGAAGCCGAGATCAAGAAGAGTTTGAAAGAGAAAGAAATTATTACAACCGTGGCGGCAATAACAAAATTCAGAGACTTGATCACTCGCAAGAAACCAATGGAAGTCAAAAACAGAATTATCATGGAGGGCAGCGACGTCATAGAGTAGTATGGGAAGAAATCAAGATGCCACCATTTAATACTAGTGTGGAAAAAATCTGGGAAGCTATACTCCTGATGGAAAACATACCCGCACCATGGAACATGGGGAATGAACCACCACCAAGTGATAGAAGTCATGAATTCTGCTCTTACCACCGTTTTCATGGACATCTAACAAATGACTGCAGAAACATAAAAAGAATCATCCTTAGAATGATTGATCAAGGGAAGCTGAATCACTTTCTAAAAAGTGAAGAGAAAGTTCAACAATTGCCACCACCACCATCAAAGGGGAAAGAAACATTCATAATAGAAGTTGGATCGAAAGCTAAAAATTTGTTTTGAATGGTGCAGAAAGCGGAGAGTAGCAGGAGCAAAAAGTGTAAGAAGTGAATAATCGTCAAAAAGCAACAACAAAAGATTGTTCAGAGTAAGAGGAAGAAACAATAATTGAAGAAGAAATATGCGAGGATCTCGCCATTAATAATGTATGGCAATTTGATTGAAGAATTGAAAAACAAAAATGATTAAACAATGTAAGATTGTGTGATAGTTTCGCCAACAAAATTAATGATTGAATGAATTAACAAAAATGAAAGAGTGAGTGAATGGGAAAAACCTTTATGGCGTACACCTTAGTTCGCGAATGATATTTCGCAAGAGGCAAATGTAAGACCTAAAGTACGTCATATAAGGGGGTATCTCTTGACATGGCTCAGGGAAAGGTTACACCGCTCCCGGAACCCGAGTCATGGAGATTTGGGGTCCATGAAAGCCTATCCGGGGAGATACCTTGGATTTCCAACTATATATATATAAGGTTATACCCGGTTGGACGCCCGAGGGTCTCTTCAAAGGAGTCGAGTGTATGCTCAAGGCGCCGGGTACACGGTTGAGCCAAGAGTGCCCAGGGCATTTGAAGTGTCTCGGCCATTCTTGGCAAGTCTTGGTATATGCCGCACTCGGCCGAAGAAAACTCCACTTAGGTGCAGTCTCGTAACCATAAGCCATATAGGTATAAGGGATAAGAGGTTGCGAAAACAAGCGGTTGTTGTTAAGACCGGATGGGAGGAGCTAGTCTTGTATGGCCGATGTACGCCTCCTTGAAGGGGCAACCAGGGAGAAGATAAGGGCGGCACCCTCCATTAGGGAGCTGATAAGTGTCAAAAGACGCAAATGTCATGAGACTTTATTTTCGCAAGGAAATTTAGGCTTGTCATATTTGTGCAATGATCTTGTAGAGGCAATAATACTGACGCAAGGATAAGGCGAGATCAATGGGTTTTTGCATGAAAATGCAAAAACGTCCTGCGATTTCGTCGCAAAGACGGCAATGTCATGGGATTTTACACTCGCAAGAGTATTTAAACCCATTATATTGTCGCAGATAAAATATCCGCAGAGGCAAAAATACTTAACAAATGATAAGACAAGGTCAATGGGTCATTACATGAAAATGTAAAGACGTCCTGCGATTTTGTCGCAACGAGGGGTGGCGAAATAAGACCTTTAATTAGGAAGGCAAAATAAGACCACACAAAAATGTTAAGGCAAGATCAATGGATTTCTTCATTTGCGAAGACATCCTGCGATCTTGTCGCAATGATGAACTTCAACATAATTAAAGATATAGACATACATAAAATTGGAGGAAGCGAGTAAGCTTGCGAAAACGATTATGTTCCATCATAGAGTTACAAATAATAAAGGATGAAGTCAGAGGTTTCATTACTCAGATATAATTGGTCAAATCACTCATTTGAAAATGAATAACAGAGGCAAGTATGGGAATGAATAGGATAAAATCTTGTTATTCATTTCCACATGATGGATTTATGTATTCATAATGATGGTCAGCTGAATTATAAAGAAGAATTGCTTGACGAATACGCGCAAGTAAAGAAAACGAAGATTGAATTCATATTTGACAATCCAAGAAGATTGAAAGAGTATATATATTACAAGAAGCTTAAAGAAGAAAAAGAAGTTATTTCTTTGAGGATTCTTCTTCTTGGTCGATTCTTGATTCCATCATTCTTTTTGCCGAGTCTTCTTCGCTAGCTTCACTATCGAGACATCCGAGAAAGGCGTATCCTCGGGAATAACATCGCGAAGACAAGGATATGAACTAAGAGGAATGCGGTGATCATTGCAAACCAATTCAATAGTTTGATTACGAAAACGAACAGCAGTATTGTTGAAATTCGTCACTATAGCTTGCAGTTGTTTCTTCAACTTAGAATACTTGTTATTGCGAAGAGAAAGGCCTTCTGCGAGTTCCCCTTTTTCAGACTCAAGTTCTTCAATCCTTGTTTGAAATCTCTTTTCCGATTCTGCAAAACATATGATAATGAATTAACAACACTATAACAGTACTACAGAGGTAAAGAGCAGAAAAGTATAATAAACAACCTTCTCTCATCGGATATCATATCTTTAACCAAGGCAGTATGCTCGGTATGAAGACTAACATCAACACCTAAATTATTCCTGGCATTATCTAGACCCTTCGCAGCCCAAGCGAACTCATCACCATTATTTATAACAAGAAACGAACGAACTTGCTCTTCTCGCTCCATAAGTATGGCATTCTGACGAAGGGATTCATCTCATTCAATTTGTACTTTGAGAAGAGATTTTTGAAATGTTGCTAATGCTTGTGCAGCCTTATTAGCAGTACGGTCTTTCTCATCTATAAGGCCACTAATTTTCTTCCTTTGAAGCTCGATTTTTCTATGGGAATCAAGATACATTTGTTTAAATCGATTGGCTAAACCTAAACTAGCTCTATGCTCAATCTCTAAGAGACGACATTTGGTTCGAAGTTCATTCAATGAAAGGGAATCAATTTTTTTTGATGAGTTACTTAAAGACTCGTTGTGATGGGTGAGAAGAACATCATTATCCATGGGTTCGGGAAATGAATGGAGAAGAATGGCTTCTTCAGAGAGATTATATATGTCTGCGAAAATAATAAATCAGGCAAAGAATAGTAGCTGACAAAATAAAGACGACTTGAAGAGTAAAAATTTTATACCATAAAGTTGCTGGTTTGCGCTTTGAAGAGTAGACATCTTAGTCTTCTGAGAAGCAGATTCAGTTTCTAATTGTTGAATTCTTTCATCTTTCTTGCGAGACATCGCAACCTCAGTTTCTAGTTCTCGAATCTTCTCTTTAAGTTGGAGATTTTTCTTTTCAAGGTTGTCGCGTCTTCTCTCAAGATCTGAGGCAACAACAAAGGAAGCTCTCCCAGACTATATAAAAAAAAAAGAGGACCAATTTTGATCTTGGGAGCGTAATTTTGATCTTGGACGAGCTATGGATAATACGGTGGCGAAAAAGAGGACCAAGTATCTGGAGAAATGTAAGTGTCAGAAACTGGGGTTTGGGGTTCTTGCTTTCACGACATTAGGTGGTCTAGGGAGTGACACTGAGGAGTTCCTGAAAAGGATGCGAAACTATATGTCTAGTCATGATGAAAATGTTTCTATTGGAGATTTTATTTTTCATAGGATAGGTGTGGTTCTTAATAAAGGGATTGGAGCACAGCTTGTTGCTAGGCTTCCTTCCAATAGTTGTAAACTCCTTGTTGGTGTTGATGATTAATAAACTTATTAAAAAAAAAAAAAAAAAAAAATTGTTAAGATAAAGCTTGTGATCGAAATTACGAGAGAAGCAAAGGAATATGAACATACCAAAGCAAAGTGAGAGCATTTAAGTGACTGGAGGTCAACGTTCGAAACTCCGCGAAAAGATTCATTATCCTCTAATAGCGGGGCATCGCAAATTTTAGCGAGAGCTCCTCAAGTAGCAGTTAGATGATCATCTCCTAATCCTTGCATAGAATCGGAGAAGATCTTTTTGGACAATTGCTCCATAGCAGAAGTAGTCGAGTGATTCTCTTTCGCGGAGGAAGTACCAACCTCATTTTCACCCTCATCAGAATTTTCATTGGTTTGAGAATTACAATGAGAAGAGAGATGGGTTTTCCATTTTTTAGAAAGCGGAGCAGAAGACTTGTCCTTGCGAAAAGTAATTTTATCCTTGCCTTTAACCTTCGCAGCTTGACCTCTTCAACGTCAACCTTCGCATACGCATGAAGATAAGAAACGAAGCAACAATATTGTTTAAAATAACAAAAGAAAATGTTTCTTACTTCATCCGTGAGCGATCTGAGTATATCCCGGTGGTACTCGGCTTTGGATCTTCTTTATACTTCTTTCTCATTCTGGCGATCTAAATTTTTTTGAAAGATAATAAATAAAAGAGGAAGAAAATGTCGCAAAGCGAAATTGAAAAAAAGGAAATATACCTCTTTTGTCTCCTCAGGCCACTTAAACACCCAAGGATGATAATTCGCGAGGTGTGCAGGGAGAACATGTGAACCTGCGATGTAAGGTCCACTCAAAAATAAAGGAACAACCCACCATTTCTCATCTTTGGAATGACGAGGAGTACTATTGTTGCCCGAATGCCAATCAATATCTTGCATAAGCGGCTTGTCATCGGAAATATTATCTATTCTTTTTGGTCGAGCGCCCCAAATGAGATTTATCATTTCTCATGTTTATTACTGCATAATTCGCAAAGAAATTTTCTACATTATACTTCTCACCAACTATCTCCAAATTTGCAAATTTAGGATCTCTAACATTAACAGGATATAAAGATCCTTTACCAGCGCCATGGTTTGCGAATTCAAGCATCAAACGGATGTCGCCACTCAACCGATAAACATTTCGCGAGAACTTTTCATGAGCAAGGATTTCATAGAATAATGGTATCTCGGGATTATATAGAGGAATGGGAAGTCCTGCGAGAAGTTGACCTAGTGAGACTATGATTTTATGATCATCACATTGATGATCGTAAAACGATTTTGCGAGAGAGAGAATAGACGAAGATTTTTGATCAGGAATGGTTGATAAGATGAAACCCTTCTCTTGTAATTTCTTTTGAGTATCTTCAAAAAGGGGTTTATATGTACGACCCAGTGAAGCCATTGATATAGTATGGGAATGAATGGGGAATTGAAGATTGAGAGAATTGAAGGGGAGGATTACAGTAGCAGAAGCGCAAATTGCGGAGGAAGAAAGTTAAAGGAAAGTTGCAGAGGGAAAATAAAAGAGAAAAAGAGAAGGGTAAGAAAGCTATATATAGAGAAGAGAATCCTCGAGAAAACAAATGCATTTAATGCGAGATGGGGCGTGAATGGTCAAGAATAAGTAGTTGAAAGAGACGTGTCAAGAAAAGAGTGGAAGAAGAAACACCTGTAATAAACTCCGTACATGAATAAAACGAGTAAAAGTGAACGATCGCGAGATAAAGATGAGCAGTTGCGGCACTTTAAAATATTGGTTCTCATGACATTCTCTTCTTCGCAGAGAAGACATGAGAAGAGGCAAGATGTAGGAGCAGAATATCGCGACATCAATACCTTGCGAAGGCGTCGCAGGTAAGAAATATAAATGACGCAATATGGTAGGCTGGGAAATGGTCTTATTTTAATGCCTACTTGTGATAACCGCAAGTGCACGGCGCCTGTTGGAGGCGTGGAAAGTACGGGTCGAACCACAGAGACTTGTGGTGCTATGTATTGATCTATGGCTATGCTAGACTGAATTCAAGGAGAGTAAGTGACACAATTCAGGGTTGTCGAAGCGACTGAGGTGAAGATGTGACTCTAAACTAAAGTTGTAAACAATATAGAAAGAGCACTAGAGTTTCGAATCCACCACCTAATCTTAGCTACATCAGTTCATTTTCAATATTGTTCTTGTCCCCTGTAATGGATGCCAGACAAGATGCAAGTTTGCCTTTCATCCAGGGTCTCAATGGATGGCTTACTATCTACTAAGGCCATTAACTAATCCCTAGTATTAGTTTGTCTTGTCATAGTACAACTAATCACAGATCAATTCTTACTACTTAGATGATTGAACCTATCTTAAGATGGATATTCTAATCACAATTAGGGTATCTCTCCCAAGCACTAATTGTCTTCTCGTGGCACAACTAGTCCGAGGATTAATAGCATTCAATGAAGCATGAATTGCAACACAATCAACATAGTATTTATCCAACTACAATGCATACATGGCATACATCGTGAAAGTAAAATCTTTGAGTGTTAAGATTATATTTATCCTAAACAATAAAGCTCAATCAAGAACCATATCAAAATATGAGCAAATATTAGCAACAGATTATGGGTTTCATCTCAACCCTAGCAAATTTATTTAGAACATGATTAAGATACAAAATAAACTACAAATTAACCTAAGTGGTGCTCTGGCTAGCCCAGGCATGAAGTTTTTCACACACAACTTCACCTATTTATACATGCAAGAACACAAAACCCTAATTCATTTAAAAATAGAAATTAAATGTAAACTTCTCTCACCCACGTCTCTGAATCGCTTCTCCTCTGCTTGTGCGGCTCTGAGAACACCATTGATGGATTGTTTGGGGAAACCCTAACTCTAGTCATCTCTGATTTAGATTCTAGGGTTATGATAGAAGCTAAGAAAGAGATGTCTAGGTCTAGAGAGGGAGAAGGTGGTGCGGATGCTGTTGATGGTGTCAGGGTGAGGAGATGAGGATGGTGGCTCTGCAGACGTATGGTCGGGGAGAGGGGGAGAAAATGGTTCTTCTCTGCAGAGAAGAAAGAGAAGATGGAAGAGAAAATGGAGATGTGGTCGAGGGGATAAGGGTATAGGAAACTTCGTTGTGAGGCAGGGACAGCGGCGGATGATGGGAAGGATGCAGCGAGCGTAGGATCTAGGGTGAGAGAAATCTCACGGCTGAGGAATAATTGGGGCGGTTTGGATTCGGGTCATGGGTAGCTCTAGCCCATGTCTTCCTTGTTGGGTTGCAACTGATTCGCGCGCGGGCTTTGGCTATCTGCTCCATAGACGTTTGCTTCCAATTTCTGCTCTTTTGGCTCCTCAGTTCCTCCGAACTTTATTTATTACCTAAAAACACAAAATTAATTAATACAAATATTTATTCTTAAAAACAAAGAAAACACAGAATCTGGGATAATATCTGATTCTTGAGCACAAAAGATGAGTAAAATGCCAATAAAAAGGTGAATAAATATGCAATATTTGGCACTCATCAAATACCCCCAAACCTGAATTTTACTTGTCCTCAAGTGAAACAGAATTTAAGAAATCCTAACTATACCCCTGTCGCAGGTCTCTCGAATGCATTTAGCGTATGCACTAAGCCTTTAAACCCCTAGGTGTCCCTAGTGGACGAGTTGTAGTCTCGTGAGGGTTTACCGGAGGTGTACCCACAAAACCTTCTCCAACTTCGTAGTGTAAAAGAGTCTCAAGCATCCAAGGAGCTATGAGGACATAGAGTATCTCGCATGCTAGTAAATGAAGTTAGAACTACCAAAGAACGCATTCTCATCCTTAAGTGCCGAGCGAGAAGTAACCATACCATATGAAAGAATTCGATTGTGATCATAAGCCTCGACTTCGCCTCACTAATAGGGTTTTATGATAATTGCACTCAAAAAGATCGCTTTTTTAGTCTCTCATGTGTGCAGCAGGAATAAAGAGAGAAATCCCGCACACGTTGTAGGTAAGAAGGATAACCTTCCGAAATAAAACGGAGACTCCACAAAAGTGTGGACAAAAAGAATCTTTTCTCGATGATCTCTAAGGAAGGAAATCAACCATTAGCAAGGGTGGGAGTACTCACTTACCTTCTCACCCGATCAGCAATTAGTATCACTCTCTCATAAGAAACCATAGAAACGTCTTCAATCTTCGGTCTTCGGTCTTCAACTGTTGATGACGAACTTCTGAACTTCACAAAAACTTGATATATATATTTTTTTTTTTTTTTTTGTAATCGAAATGAAAATAACAATAAACGATAAAACTTGTATTGTCTTGATTTCACAAATTTCATTAATTCTCATCTTTTTTTTCTTTTCCTTTTCTTTGTTGCTTGTAAACCTTGGACTATCTCAACTTTTCTTCCAATATTCTGATGATGCTCCGTTTGCTGACGATGATGTGTTTCTATGGGTCTGTTGATTGAGAGAGAGTGATGCTAACTGCAAATCGATATTTAGAAGGAGTTTTCTTCTTTAAACGTCACCCTCATGATTGACAAAAACTAGCATTCAAGAGATCAAAAGTAGTCCGAAATTGGTGCGAAGTTGGGTAGCTCACCATTCCTACCCGGAATTGACGTACGGTGACACACACTCTAACAGCTTTTCTAGAAAGTTGCAAAAATTGAAGGTTGGTTCCTCACTTGATGTAAATTGGGTAGTCTCCACTATGGGTGATCACAATTCTACTACCGAATATCTAAACAAAGACCTAATTCGCCCTCCGGTATGGTTAAATCCAACTTTAACGCTCTAATCAACTAAGAAACCCGATTGTGTTCTCCGGTACTTCCAAGTTTTGTTATTTCGGTCAGACTCTCTATGTAAACATATCTAGAAGCATGCTAGTGACTCTAAAATCTCTAAAAGTTGGAGGTTTTTATGCAAATTTTTGAGTTTTTCAATTTTTTTTTTTTTTTTTTTTAGTGAAGTAAGACAAAAAGACTAAAAAAAAACTCTATATGCAAATCACACCCCCAAACCTAAATCAAACATTGTCCTCAATGTGTCAACATATAATACAAATTTAAACAGTCACATACCACGAGAACTATGCTGATAAGAGAAAAGGGAAGAGATTACCGGATGTCGGCAGGAGCAAGGTTGAGCTTCATTAGTCAAGGCTAGAATCCAACATTCTCAATGGAGGTCATATCGGATTAGCATAATATATGCACAAGAAGACTCAACCGATTCAAGAAAGAAAAATTTAACAAGTCCTACTGGATTATATACAAAAATTCACCATATATCAACAGTCTAAAGAGTTGAGGATCAACCCAAAAGACGGTATGTACAAACATCAACAGACCTTACACAAATATAATATGAGAGTGCAAGTAAGACTGTGTATGTGAATGAGTTTCCCCAAACCTAAACTTGTGAACGGGTGTGTTTGGGAGCACAAAATCTTGCAATTTTAACGGTACATCATGCAAAAGGTCTAACTCAAAATGAGTTTTACTAATACAGTGCAGTGATATACACATTCCAACTGTGGTTCCTTAAAAGTGTTATACTTTGATGCAAAATAGTCCAAGAGGACTTGGGAGGCACAAAGTTCTAGGCCTAAATTGGGAACTCTCTTTAAAAGTTGGTTTAAGATTTTTGTGACAAACTACACCTAGGCTTGGTGGAGGAGTTTCAATTTGTGACTCGGGAGAGAGATTAGGTACATCTAAGTTATTTTCATGTATAAAATCATTTGCACCATCACACACTTTCCTAAAGTCGAAGAAGGTAAATCATGTTCACCCGCATAAAACAATTCATCAATCTCCATGTCATAATCATCATCACTCTCATGCACAACATGATCGGGAGAGATATCATGTTGTAACCTAGGCATGGAATCAGGCACATGCATTGAATCATCTCGTGTCATCGGACAATTGCCTATTCCTAGGTCACAAACAAAGTGGTAAAGCATGCTCATTTTCAGACCCCAAATCGGCATCACATGCATGAATGTTAGAAGAAGCATCATTCATAGGGTTCAAGAAAAGAGACGCCTAACGTCTCTCGAACCAAAAGATTCTACTACATTTTCAGTATACACATGCTCTTCTAACATATCATAATCATCATCATCATCATCATAACAAAAATGTATTTCCCTATTCAAATTTGTAGCATTTCTAGTGCACTCATTTACCTCTAGATTAGGTTCATATTCAGTGTTAGTTACATGAGTAGGAAGAGAAACACTATTTTCAAAATTTTCTTTATTAGGGACAACAATCATCTTATCATGAACTTCCCTCCATTCTTCTTTTTCTAAATGAATCAGGTTCATCTTTAAGAACATGTAACAATTTTCAATGGAAGGAGAGTCTTCAATAGTGGGTATGCATGCCTCATATGGATATTCACTGCATGGTTGTGCATGAGGTTCACTAGAGAAGAGAGATTCAGACATGTTGCTATATGGATGATCATGCATTGCATTCAGGTCAAGCCTAGCATTTTGTTCCATGAGCGTTTCCATTAGTGATTGTAAACAAGGAGTCGGGGGAATATAAAATTGTTCAACTCCCACTGTGGTGATCGATACATGTGCTCATGATGGTTAGGGTATGAATATTCAAGGTCGGGGCCCTGAGATGGTTCATAGTACTCCCTAAAATCACTATGGTATGTGGGGGGTTCATATTGTGAAGCATGCCCATAAGCAAGCTCTCTAATGGATTTGTTTGTATCCCCAGTTGCAGACCAAAATCCTGACATGATTTAGCACTCAAATTGAACTCAAAGTCTAGTTTGGTTTATGTGGGCTTCTTTGGTTTATTGGGATTTGGTTTGTGTGGGCTTCCGTTTTGGTTTCAATGGGATTCATTTTGGTTTTTGTGGGCTTCTTTGGTTTAAGTGGAATTTGGTTTATTGGGCTTTGGTTTGGTTTATGTGGGAATGCAGGTGTGTGGGCTTCAGCCCAGGTTATGAAAATGCACAGCCCAGATTATGAAAATGCACAGCCCATGGTGTGGGTTCTAGCCCAGGTGATGTGGGCTCAGATGTGTGTACAACCCAGCAGTATGGCTTATGTGGGCTGAAAGTTCAGAATGCTAAGCCTAGTAAGTGGGCTTCAGCTTATGTGCAGATCCCAGTGAGTTGCAGGCTTTAGATGTTATGGAGAGCCCAGGTTAAAGATCGATTCTTGTCTGACAAAGATAGTTTGTGCAAAGCACATCAGCAGAAGTAGCACAACTCACCTACATTTGTCACACCCTTTCACAGAACTGAGCACAGATGTGTGCTTTTTGCTGCTATACAGCACAGGGTATCCAACAGATTAACAGAGTATATCACTTACAGCATCATACATTCATCAAATTTCAGCACAATGTAGCTATGAACTCCACAGATGCAACAAATTAACAGATTAAGCAATGCTAGCACTTACAACATGCTCAGAGTTTGCAGGGTTCACACAAATTCTCAGGCAGGGTCAATCAGGTATAAGGGTATAGAGTGACTCAGCTCAACAGCTCACACAAGGTCAAGCATGCAAACTTGAAAACCTCAGTTGTGGCTCAAACTCACAGCTTCAGGGGGCTGGAGTTGAGCACAGCACAGGGTATATGCTGAGTTTGGCAAGGTCAAGCAAAAACTGTACACAGACATGTACTCGGTTATATGGGCAGAGCACACAACTTGTGCTCAACATTGCCTTAGCAAGTTTGTGCAAGGTTGGAAATCTATACAAACATGACTTGGTTATGCACAAAGCAAAGCAGACTCACAGATGAATAGCACAGCCCAAGAACAACAACTCACAAAAGAAATGACACCCAATTGCTCAAACTTGAACACAAAGACAAGAAATTTATGCACAACACATGACAGTTTGGTGCACAGAAAACAAAGAATGCAAGGTCTAGCACAAAATTGAACATGCATAAGGGCACAGGGTAGATAGGCATCAACCCAATCCAGGTGATGTCAACCAGCCCAGTTGATGTCAGATGGCTTGGTTGACATAGCAGATTGTGTCAACTCACTCAGTTGACTTCACTTTTCTCAGAGGTTAAGTTCAAAACTTACAGGGTAGATGAAGTCAACTATCACAGCTTGATATCAAGGTAAGCTCTTTGGTTTGCAGCCGGCTGACTATCCAAGCCCTAACTCACACCGCAGGGCTGGATCTTGGCTCAAAGCCGATGAAGGCTCAAAGCCAGATATCACAGACAATATAAGATGCTTGTTATGGTTCATTCACAGGCAAAGAGGTTCAACAGATTTTGGTAATGCAGTTTAGTCAAATAGTAATGAGGTACAGCTCATGAACAAGTGACAAATTCATACAGGGGAGGTTTACAGAGCATACATGGCACGGGGCATACAATGTTCAATTACTAACCTCAAGTCCTGCGTTTTTTTTTCTTGGGCTTGCTCAGCTGCACCTTATGCGCCAGTTTTCGCTCCAATGACAACTGTGTTTTGCTCCCCTGCTGTCCTTGGGCTTGCTCAGTAGATGTTAGGTACCTGCTAGCTCACAAAGAAATCTCAGTTCTCATAAAAGTGCATGTGAAGCAAAGGAGTTGAATATTAACACTGGCACATGCACCGAGAGTTTCTTGGGTCGACACAGGGAAAAACAAGAATTGTTATGCTTATTGGACCGACGAGGGAATGAGAGTTACAAGTGACACTAAGCTACAGGTTGTAATGACCAATGGATTATACCAACCTCGAGATCAAAACTAAAAACTACAGAGTATAAATGCAAATTGCTTTAAAGCAAAGATGCGTTTTCATGAATGCAAGCTAATGCAAGTGAGATCAATTAACTAAGATGAGAACTACGGCTACAACTACGAGATGAGATGCAAGAGATGCAAAGCTACAAACTGAGATGAGAACTACCGATTACACTAAGTTATAACACAAGGAAACTAAGTTACAAAATCGAAGTCAAACAAAGAATGATGGAAGCTAAGTTACACTACAACAGGACTAAAGGAAATAACACAGAGAGAATATGTACAGGGGTGAGTAAATCTCAGTAAAGACATGCCAATGATCAACAGGGCACTTGCCAAGTCCCCGGCAACGGCGCCAAAAACTTGGTAGGCTGGGAAATGGTCTTATTTTAATGCCTACTTGTGATAACCGCAAGTGCACGGCGCCTGTTGGAGGCGTGGCAAGTACGGGTCGAACCACATAGACTTGTGGTGCTATGTATTGATCTATGGCTATGCTAGACTGAATTCAAGGAGAGTAAGTGACACAATTCAGGGTTGTCGAAGCGACTGAGGTGAAGATGTGACTCTAAACTAAAGTTGTAAACAATATAGAAAGAGCACTAGAGTTTCGAATCCACCACCTAATCTTAGCTACATCAGTTCATTTTCAATATTGTTCTTGTCCCCTGTAATGGATGCCAGACAAGATGCAAGTTTGCCTTTCATCCAGGGTCTCAATGGATGGCTTACTATCAACTAAGGCCATTAACTAATCCCTAGTATTAGCTGTCTTGTCATAGTACAACTAATCACAGATCAATTCTTACTACTTAGATGATTGAACCTATCTTAAGATGGATATTCTAATCACAATTAGGGTATCTCTCCCAAGCACTAATTGTCTTCTCAGGGCACAACTAGTCTGAGGATTAATAGCATTCAATGAAGCATGAATTGCAACACAATCAACATAGTATTTATCCAACTACAATGCATACATGGCATACACTGTGAAAGTAAAATGCTGAGTGTTAAGATTATATTTATCCTAAACAATATAGCACAACAAGAACATTTATCAAAATATGAGCAAATATTAGCAACAGATTATGGGTTTCATCTCAACCCTAGCAAATTTATTTAGAACATGATTAAGATACAAAATAAACTACAAATTAACCTAAGTGGTGCTCTGGCTAGCCCAGGCATGAAGTTTTTCACACACAACTTCACCTATTTATACATGCAAGAACACAAAACCCTAATTCATTTAAAAATAGAAATTAAATGTAAACTTCTCTCACCCACGTCTCTGAATCGCTTCTCCTCTGCTTGTGCGGCTCTGAGAACACCATTGATGGATTGTTTGGTGAAACCCTAGCTCTAGTCATCTCTGATTTAGCTTCTAGGGTTATGATAGAAGCTAAGAAAGAGATGTCTAGGTCTAGAGAGGGAGAAGGTGGTGCGGCTGCTGTTGATGGTGTCAGGGTGAGGAGATGCGGATGGTGGCTCTGCAGAGGTATGGTCGGGGAGAGGGGGAGAAAATGGTTCTTCTCTGCAGAGAAGAAAGAGAAGATGGAAGAGAAAATGGAGATGTGGTCGAGGGGATAAGGGTATAGGCAACTTCGTTGTGAGGCAGGGACAGCGGCGGATGATGGGAAGGATGCAGCGAGCGTAGGATCTAGGGTGAGAGAAATCTCACGGCTGAGGAATAATTGGGGCGGTTTGGATCCGGGTCATGGGTAGCTCTAGCCCATGTCTTCCTTGTTGGGTTGCAACTGATTCACGCGCGGGCTTTGGCTATCTGCTCCATAGACGTTTGCTTCCAATTTCTGCTCTTTTGGCTCCTCAGTTCCTCCGAACTTTATTTATTACCTAAAAACACAAAATTAATTAATACAAATATTTATTCTTAAAAACAAAGAAAACACAGAATCTGGGATAATATCTGATTCTTGAGCACAAAAGATGAGTAAAATGCCAATAAAAAGGTGAATAAATATGCAATATTTGGCACTCATCACAATAGATGACGAAAGCCATAACGTGAGAAAAGTGTGAAGACTTGTCAAGATTTAGGAGTGTCGCAAGGAAAAACGTTTATAACACTCGCGACACCTCGCGAGTTATTCCCGAAAATAAAGGACAGCTTAGCTGTCATCCACTATGTATTACCCTATATAAAGGGTTGAATTAGTCTGTTGTTAGAGAGAGTTCTTGTTGAATTGTTAAGCAAGTCATGAGGAGAGAGAAAATCTAGAGTGATTGTAATTTCTTTAGATCTGATATATCTATCCTTGTAAACATTTCGTGAAGATTATCAATGAAAGTATATAATTAATCACCTTCAAATGTGTTAATTGAGCAAATTCTAGTGAGGGGTGTAGTGTGGGATTTCCTGCAACTACACCTGGTCAGGAGTTAATTGGTTAGTGAGGCGTCATTACCCATCACTTTACCACACCATGATGCAGTACCTGCACAAAATACACACGATACTTCACAAGTATCAACTTCCTGAATAACACAGTTATTCAATTCAGCATTACATGCTATCTTTCGTGGATCCACAATCCACACATTCCACACATCAATCATGTCACAAACCGGGGATACATACTGGGGTATTGGTCTGGCGGTTTACGGCGTGCGGCGGCGTGCAACGCGCCATCACAAGAACGTGTCGGGAAGTCATGGACGGTTAGAGATGAACGGGAGAAGTGGGCAAGACCGGGTCGTGTGGCACCGACGCACAACTCCACTACTCCATCACTCCACTTCCTCCACTTCCCACGAGAGACGTGAATAAGGCTCAATGACTTGTATAAATAGGTTCTCCGCCCTATTTCAAACAAGAACACAAGTCCAGACGAGACAGAAAACCAAGTGTTAATACAAAACGTATTCCAACACCCAGAGCCTGCTTGCATCAATCACAAGCCTGCTCACCTTTCTGTTACAAGTCATAAGCAAGCCAACACCTTCACATTCTCAACACCTTCTTCGCTTCCCTCCCTAAGATCAACCCCATCTCCTTCACTTTGTGACCGAAACAAGTCTGGAACGGCCATTTCTTGGTTTAGGCCGGACTTGCATGCATTGATCTCTCGAATCTACAAGCACTCACCGCGCAGTACATTTGTTTAAGGTTTAAATTCATTCCTCATCCACACCCCAAATTACCAAATTCTGCAGGAGTAGTTTTCACCCATAAACAATTGGCGACCACAGTGGGAGGTTGATCTCTCGGTTACAAAAAATCGAATTCTCAATTTTTCAATTTTCATCTCACGATGTACCCTCACTCGGAGTCCGCAGATGGTTCAGATATCATGGGAAGTATAGCTAGAGTGCAGGAGGATGTCTTGACAAATCAAGCCGGTATCACCAGAAGGCAGAGCGAGACATTTCGCCTTTTGAATGATATAGTAGCACAATTACAAGAAGGGTCGGTAGGCATCAACTCAGACATTGCAAGAAACGTTGAATCCTTAGTCAGGAGTCACACCTTTACAAGTGGGGAAGCAAAAAGAACACGTAATCGCAAACGGATCAGGAAAGATGGACAACATGGTTCAGACTCGAAGCAACTCCACGAAGAAAAAAACTTGTCCGGAGTACTACAATGTCTCGGATAAAGAAAGGGAGCCTGCAGCCTACGGATCCCTCGCTAGAAGATTTATATCTCAAAACTCTTGTTGAAGCCCTAAGACTGTCCAATCGCGTCGGCCTTCCAACCGATCAAGAAATGCTTGAGGAAGGAGAAATCAATCAGAAATACCTGAATACGAGAGGATGGGAACGTTCAATCCGGTCACTCAGCAGTGACATTACGACACCTTCCACATCCTTTTACCTAGGCAAGCGATCCGCAGATATGATGGCATTCACAAATCTTCCAACTTCATCTCCTATTCCACATCAAAGTCACGGAGAGACGTTACAACGCCCACTAACGCAGGAAAATCCAGACTCAAAGTACTTACATTTCCCCTTCCCAATGAAGAAGATTCTGGAGCTACTGGAGGCGTGGGTACGAAATGGAGAGGTGGAGCTACCCCCGGTATGGCGTCCGCCCACTGATCAAGAAGTAATGGACCCGAGGTACTGTCATTACCACCGATCACCCCACTAGTGAATGCAACGCTTTGAAGCGCATTGTTCAGGAGAAGCTTGGTTCAGAGGGATAGCTCTGAGAAGTTAGTGCGGAGGATTTTCTTAGAGAGGCTACTCCGGTTTGATAAAAGTGAGGCTTAAAAAAGCAAGTAAGTTTTACTCAACAATTTTACAAGAAAGATAGTTTAGAATTCACTGGGGACTTGGCATCCCGCACGTGGAGAAAGAGGCTCAGTGATCAAACGCCATGTTTGTTTCCATCCGTACCTCCCTTTTGCATAACATTTGCAATTTCATGTGATATGTGCAATCATTCATGACCAAGATTCAAATTTCATTTAACATAATCTCTTTCAAAAAGGTTGTTCACAAAACTATCTCAAAATAAGCCAATTCAATCACCTATTAATTCAAAACCGGAGGTCAAAGAAAATCCTCACTATCACTCAAAAAAGAAAAACATCTAAAAGAAAAGGCAAGTATATAGCATGAATACTTCAAGGAAAGTCCTTCAAAGAACAACTCGTCCTTCCGGGCGAGAGAGACTTTCATCCTTTGAAGCGCACTGTTTAGCTCCCAGTTCCTTAGACAACTTCTCAACCTCTTCTTCCCGGCGAGCAACACGGTCCGCAAGTAGGGACTTCATCCCGTAATTTCGAAGCTCCCGAATCTTGGAGAACCTTTGAAGAACCAAGGAGCATTGAAGCCGCATCGCGCAAACACGTCCTGATGGCACCTCCAATCTTCAATCATCTCCTCAGAAACTGTTCGACCAGTCGTGATGCTCATCCCATGGATAGAAACTAAAGCTTCTTGGACGCGGTTGACCAACGCAAGACGACTTTTGAGCTTCGTGGTGGTAGCAATATGGCCGTGCTTCTCCCATATCATTTGTGTACAACTCTTCGAACCGAACAGAAGCACGCCGAATCCACCAACCAACACATGACCTGGATAAGGGACAAGAAAAGGAGGATCGAACAAAGCCCCGTGCCGCATCACCGGTAATTCACCAACCACGTGATCCTTGTCGATTGCGGTGGGGCCTTTCGGAAGAAGTCACCACAATAGCCATATTCACCGGAACCTCTCGGGGACGGATTTCAAGGGGAGCCGCCTCAATTATTGCAGACGCTACCTTTCTTATACTCCTTCCGGCATCTACTTCGCTCCGGGTACTAATTTCTATCACGACCCCGTCAACAAGATCACTCGAGAGGGCTTGTCCAACCGAGCTTGCATCATCTCTGTCATGGTCGGGAAAAGGAGCGGTTTCTCCATAATTCTCAGCATGAAGATTAGTTTCTCCAGACTTCTCAGCATGAAGATCAGTTTCTCCAGACTTCTCGACATGAAGATCAGTTTCTCCAGACTTCTCAAAGATGAAAATCGCATCGCTTGACCTTCTCATTCGAATACGCGCCACCTTGTGAAGACATTCTCTTCGGAATCCCCGATTTCAAGCAAGAATTACTCTTAGAAAGATTCACCCCGGAGAAATAAAGGAACCAACGGGAAGAAATTTAAATACCCGCATGTTGGAGGAATTGAGGATCACCGAACCACATGCCTCGCCTCTTGGATCTCTCTCTCCTGCTTGGGGACTGCAATCCTCAGCTCTGGTCCACTTAGCTGGAAGTGGCTTCAACCGGAAATGCTTTTTCAAAACGTCAGAAGATGGTTCACCACGGAAACCTGTCACAATACTCTCCGAGAATTCCTAGAAAATCAACAGTTGCCTGCTCCAAAATTCCTTGTACTTATCGGTTACCACTGGGTTTCTCCCAATAGGCCAGAAGGGAAGGCTCACCCGTTCCAAAAACATGCCAGCGTTAAGAATATTCGGGAGAGATTCTTTCGGAACCCTTGGTGAACGAATAAATGGGACACCCTGATCAAATCCCATTTGGCGAGCAGCCACATCAATATTGTACGGAGTCACGTAAAATTCTCCGTTAAATAGAGACAGGACATATCCTGGAATGCAGCTGCACAGGTAAATAAGTTCTCCAGATTTCATAGTTTCGACATCGGTACACAACACAACGTCAGGGCCATCAGAAGCAATAGCAAAAGTCTTTGGCTGAACAATGGAAGGGTGGACCGGCTCCCACGGACAGAAATCTACAGAAGACACATTGTCAAATGTGTCCACAAGTCTCGCACCAGCTCTGGGACGCCTCTTATTCCAAATAAGTATTCTCGAGCCACCATACAAGTTGGTGAGCAAATTTGCAGGGGAGGGAGCGTAGCTTTTGAAGTGTTCCCATAAGAATGCCTGAAGAAAAGCGAAGTGAACGTGCGATTCCACCTTCTTGTACCCGTTAGAAACATGCATGTCCATTGCTAAGGCGTCCAGATGAGAATACAGCGATCCTACAACAATTTTCTCTCTCCTAATGACTTTCTTAACAATTCAAAAAGAACTCTCCCTATAACAGACTGACTCAACCCTTTATATAGGGTAGTACAGTGGATGACAGCTAAGTTGTCCTTTATTTTCGGGACCAACTCGCGAAGTGTCGCAAGTGTACATATACAAATTCTCGCGACACTCCTAAATCTCGCTAAGTCTTCACATTCTTCTCATGTTCGCTGTCGTCATTCATTGCGTCATTTATTTTACTTCTCTGTAACTCCCTCGCGATATCGTTATTTATTAACCTCGCGAAGTATTGATGTCGCGATATTCGATCCTACATCTTGCCTATTCTCATGTCTTTTTGCGAAGGAGAAAATGTCATGAGAACCAATATTTTAAAATGCCGCAATTGCTCATCTTTATCTCGCAATTGTTCACTTTTATCCGTTTTATTCATGTACGGAATTTATTACAGTGTGTTTCTTCTTCCACTCTTTTCTTGACACGTCTCTTTCAACCGTTTATTCTTGACCATTCACGTCCCATCTCGCATTAAATGCATTTGTTTTCTCGAGGATTCTCCTCTCTATATATAGTTTTCTTACCCTTCTCTTCTTCTCTTTTATTTTCCCTCTGCAACTTTCCTTCAACTTTCTTCCTCCGTAATTTGCGCTTCTGCTACTGTAAACCTTCCCTTTTTTCTTTATCTCAATATTCAATTCTCTATTCATTCCCATACTCTAATAATGGCTTCACTTGGTCGTACATATAAACCCCTTTTTGAGGAAACTCAAAAGAAATTTCAAGAGAAAGGTTTCATCTTATCGACCATTCCTGATCAAGAGTCTTCATCTATACTTTCTGCAAAATTATTTTCTGCTCATCAATGTAATGATCAGAAGATCATAGTCTCGCTAGGTAAAATCCTCGCAGGCCTTCCCATACCTCTATACAATCCTGAGGTGCCATTATTCTATGAAATTCTTGCTCATGAGAAATTCTCGCGAGCTATTTATCAATTGAGCGGCGACTGCATCCGTCTAATGGTTGAATTCGCCAACCGTGGCGCTGGTAAAGGATCTTTATATCCCGATGATGTCAAAGATCCTAGATTCGCAAATTTACAAATAGTCGGTGAGAAGTATGTCGTAGAAAACTTCTTTGCGAATTATGCAGTAATAAATATGAGAAATGATAAATCTCATTTGGGTGCTCGATTGAAGAGAAAAGATAACATTGATCTTTGATAAGTCGCTCATGCAAGATATTGACCGGCACTCGGGCAAAAATAATGTTCCTCGGCACTCCAAAGATGAGAAGTGGTGGGTTGTTCCTTTATTTCGAGTGGACCCTATATCGCAGTTCACATGTACTCCCGCGAATCTCGCAGACTATCATCCTTGGGAATTTAAATGGCCCGAAAAGGCAAAAGAGGTATACTTCCTATTTCGATTTGCTTTTGCGATATTTCTTTCCTTTTATATTTACTAGATTTACAAAATCTTCGTATTACCAAATTGAAAAAGAGTTATAGTAGACGTCCAAAGCCGAGTACTGGGCGATACTCCGATCGATCACGGATGAAGTAAGAAATACTTTCTTTTGTTATTTTTAACAATATTGTTGCCTCTGTTTCTTATCTTCATTCGTGTCCGAAGGTTATTGAAGAAATAGACATTCCTGAAGCTGCGAAGGTTAAGGGCAAGGATAAAATCACTCTTCGCAAGGATAAATCTTCTCGCTCCATTTTCTAAAAACGGAAAACCCATCCCCTTCTCATTCTAGTTCTCAAATCAGCGAGAGCTCGATGAGGATGAAAATGAGGTTGGTACTTCCTCTGCGAAAGAGAATCACTCGACTACTTCTGCTATGGCGCAATTGTCTAGTGTTTTCTCCGATTCCATGCAAGGATTGGGAGATGATCATTTATACGCTACTTGCGAAGCTCTCGCTAAAATTTGCGATGCCCCTTTGTTAGAGGATAATGAATCTTTTCGCGGAGTTTCCGAACATTGACTTCCAGTTTCTTAAATGCTCTCAATGCTTTGGTATGTTCATATTCCTTTGCTTCTCTCGTAACTTCGATTATAAGCTTTAACTTAACAATTTCTTTACTTTCCTTTATAGTCCTGGGAGAGCTTCCTTTGTTGTTGCCTCGGATCTCGAGAAAAGACGCGACAACCTTGAAAAGAAAAATCTCCAACTAAAAGAGAAGATCCAAGAACTAGAAATCGAAGTTGCGACGTCTCGCAAGAAAGATGAAAAAATTCAATAGTTGGAAGTTGAATCCACTTCTCAGAAGAATAAAATATTTACTCTTCAAAGTGCAAATCAACAACTTTATGGTATAAAATTTTTACTCTTCAAGTCGTCTTTATTTTGTCATCTGCTTTTCTTTGCCTGATTTATTATTTTCGCAGACATATATAATCTCTCTGAAGAAGCCATTCTTCTCCATTCATTTCCCGAGCCTATGGATAATGATGTTCTTCTCACTCATCTCAACGAATCTTTAAGTAGTTCGTCAAACAAAGTTGATTCCTTTCCATTAAATGAACTTCAAGCCAAATATCGTCTCTTAGAGATTGAGCATAGATCTAGTTTAGGTTTAGCCAACCGATTTAAACAAATGTATCTTGATTCACATAAGAAAACCAAAACTTTAAGGAAGAAAATTAGTGGTCTTATAGATGACAAAGACCGCATTGCCAATAAAGGTGCACAGGCATTAGCAAAATTTCAAAAATCTCTTCTCGAAGTACAAATTGAACGAGATGAATCTCTTCGTCAGAATGCCATACTTAATGAGCGAGAAGATCAAATTCGTTCGCTTCTCATTATAAATAATGATGATGAATTCGCTTGGGCTGCGAAGGTTCTAGATAATGCCAGGAATAATTTAGGTGTTGATGTTAGCCTTCATGCCGAGCATACTGCCTTGGTTAAAGATATGATATCCGATGAGAAGGTTGTTTATTATTCCTTTTTACTTTATTACTCCTTTCTTCTTCCTCGCAAAGTATTGGTATTAACTTATTGTCACTTGTTTTGCGAAGCCGAGAGGAGATTTCAAACAAGGATTGAAGAACTTGAATCGAAAAAGAGCAGCTCGCAAATGGCCTTTCTCTCCGCGACATCAAATATTCCAAGTTGAAGAAACAAGCGCAAGCTACGATAGCGAATTTTAATAATGATGTTGTTTGTTTTCGCAATCAAACTATTGAAACAGTTTGCAATGATCACCTCATTCCTCTTAGTTCATATCCTTGTCTTCGCGATGATATTCCTGAAGATATGCCTTTCTCGGATGTCTCACGATAGCGAAGCTAGCGAAGAAGAAGAATCGGCGAAAAGAATGATGGAATTGAAGAATCGACAAAGAAGAAGAATCCTCAAAGAAATAACTTCTTTTTCTTCTTTCGCTCCTTGTAATATCTGTATATATACCCTTTTAATCTTCTATTTCTATAACCCCTCATTGTAAATTTCTTGGATTGCTAAATATGAATTCAATCTTTGTTTTCTTTACTTGCGCATATTAATCAAGTAATTCTTCTTTGTAATCCAACTGACCAGCATTATGAATACATAAATCTATCATGTGGAAATGAATAACAAGATTTTATCCTATTCATTCCCATACCTGCCTCTGTTATTTATTTTCAAATGAGAGATTTGATCAATTATCTCTGAGTAATGAAATCTCCGAATTTTGACCTTATTGTTGGTAACTTTCTGAAGAAATATATTCGTTTCCGCAAGCTTATTTGCTTCCTCAATTTTTTGTATGGCTATATCTTTATTTATGTTGAAGTTCATCATTGCGACAAGATCGCAGGACGTCTTCACAAATGAAGAAATCTATTGATCTTGCCTTATCATTTCTTGTGTGGTCTTATTTTGCCTTCCTAATTAAAGGTCTTATTTCGCCACCCCTCGTTTCGACAAAATCGCAGGACGTCTTTACATTTTCATGTAATGACCCATTGACCTTGTCTTATCATTTCTTAAGTATTTTTTCCTCTGCAGGATATTTTATTTGCGACAATATGACAGGCTTAAATACTCTTGCGAATGTAAAATCCCATGACATTGCCGTCTTCACGACGAAATCGCAGGACATTTTTACATTTTCATGCAAAAACCCATTGATCTCGTCTTATCCTTGCGTTAGTATTATTTCCTCTACAGGATCATCGCACAAATATGACAAGCCTAAATTTCCTTGCGAAAATAAAGCCTCATGACATTTGCGTCTTTTGACACTTATCAGCTCCCTAATGGAGGGTGCCGCCCTTATCTTCTCCCTGGTTGCCCCTTCAAGGAGGCGTACATCGGCCATACAAGACTAGCTCCTCCCATCCGGTCTTAACAACAACCAGTTGTTTTCGCAGCCTCTTATCCCTTATACATATATGGTTTATGGTTACGAGACCGCACCCTAAGTGGAGTTTTCTTCGGGCCGACTTTTTTCATAAGCAAGTGCCTAAGCGCTGCATGATCAGAAAAGATAATAACTTTTATACCAATTAGATAAGAGTGAAACTTTTCCAAAGAAAAAACAATAAATAACAACTTTTTTTTTCAGTGGTTGTGTAGTTTTGTTGGGCTTCATTAAGTGTCCTAGAAGCATAATAAATGGCATGAGGTATCTTCCCCACATGCTGCCCAAGCAACGCACCAACCGCGTAGTCACTAGCATCACACGGAAGCTCAAAAGGCTTGCTCCAATCCGGTGGTTTAATGATAGGGGATATTATATGGCCTAAAACTATGCCATGAGTTACCATAAAATGGCACTTCTCCCAATTCAGCACAAGGTTTGTTTCAACACATCATTCAAAGATTAGTGACAAGTTGTTCAAACAAAGGTCAAATGAATCACCAAATACACTAAAGTCATCCATGAACACTTCAATGATGTTTTCAACATATTTTGAAAAGATACTTACCATACACCTTTGAAAAGTAGCCAGAGCATTGCACAAGCCAAAAAGCATCCTCTTATAAGCAAAAGTATCGAATAGACAAGTGAAAGTATTTTTCTCTTGATCCTCCGGCGCTATCACAATCTGATTGTAACCTGAATAGCCATCAATGAAACAATAGTAAGAGTGTCCAGCTAAACGTTCAAGCATTTGATCAATAAATGGTAAGGGAAAGTGATATTTTCTAGTAGTGGCATTCAACTTTATGTAATCAATACAAACCGTCCAACCGGTTTGCACACGAGTTGGGACAAGTTCGTTGTTATCATTTTCCACTACCGTCACACTTGATTTCTTTGGTAACACTAGTATAGGGCTTACCCACTTGCGATTGAATATGAGGTAGATAACACCCACGTCCAAAAGCTTGAGTATATTCTTTTTCACAACTTTCATCGTGGGAGGGTTCAAACGACGTTACGCTTCCCTCATAGACTTTGCATCATCTTCCAAACGGATCTTGTGCATACAAACAACAGGGCTTATACCCTTGATATCGGTGACTTTCCATCCTATGGTCGTCTTGTACTTCCTTATCACCCTTAAAAGTTTTTGCTCCTGTAATTCGCTAAGCTCGTTAGAAACAATCACAGGTAAGTCTACCTTGTCACCTAAGTACAAGTACTTTAAGTGACTTGGAAGAGGTTTCAATTCCAACTTTGGAGATTTAACAATTGATGGTACAAGTTTTTCATCATTGCAAGGTAAAGGAGCATATGAAATATTCTTAAGTGAAGATTTTTCTGGTAATGAGTAAAGAGACCCAATAGTTTCCTTAATTCCATTGTCATACTCCAAACCATAATCAATAGGTGTAGTGAGCACGGTTTCCAAAGTATCAACATCATTCAACTCAAACATTTGTTGCGCCAATGTATCCATCACATCAATGGAGAAACAAGAGTGAACATCACTAGGATATCTCATCGTCTCGAAAATGTTGAGACGTATTATTTCTCCATCAAACTTCATAGTCAGTATTCCCTTGTACACATCAATAATGGTTTTCGCCCGTTTTCATGAAGAGACGCCCAAGTAGCAATGGAAGACACGAGTCAGGTGAACCTTCATTCATCTCTAACACACAATAGTAAGCTGGGAATACTAGTTGATTAACCTGCACAAGGACATCCTCAACAATACCCATTGAGTAAAATTAGAGCGATCGGCTAATCGCAACACAATTTCAGACTTTTTGAGAGGACCAAGATCAAGTGAACTATACATAGATACATGCATAACATTAACGGATGCACATAAATCCAACATAGCTTTGTTAAATGTGGTGTTACCAAGTTTGACGGGAATGTCAAAGCTACCGGGATCCTTGCACTTAAGTGGGAGTTTGTGTTGTAAGATTGCCGAAGCATTCTCCCCCACACTTAGCACTTCATTACCTTTGAGCCTTTTCTTATTAGTTGGTACACAAGTCCTTCAACACCTTTTTGCATACTTTGGAACTTGCTTGATTACATCTATGAGTGGTATGTTCACATGGATCTTCTTGAGAATGTCTAAAATCTCCTTTTCTAGTTCATCCTTCTTGGAATTTGCAAATCTTGGAGGGAAAGGTAAAGGAGGAACATAAGTAGAAACCGGAGTTTCAGAGTTAGAAATAGGTACCTCGGATGTTTGGTGAGAATCATCATTCTTCTCCTCTAAAACAGGCTCCTTTGGTGTTTTCACCTTGCCCGAATCAGTAATTTCGGGTTGCACAAGTTGTGTACCACTTCTCAACGTAATGGCATTGACATCCCCTTTTGGGTTATGAGGTTGAGAAGGGAGCTTCCCTCCAATTTTTGCCTTCACTTGGTTCAACTCAGTAGCCATAGAACCAACTTGTGTTTGCAAGTCCTTGATCGCACTCTTGGTCTCTTGTTGACTTTGTTGGAACATAGTAGTAAAACCTTGCATCATTGCTTGAAGCTTTGAATCGAGATTGGCACATTGACGTTGAGTTGTTTGTTGCGGCTGAAATTGTTATTGCGGTGGCTGAAATTATTGTTGTTGTGGTTGAAACCCACTTGGACGGTTGAAAGTAGGTTGTGAAACCGCACCTTGCTTGTTGGTCTAGCTAAAATTGGGGTTATCTCTCCATCCTGGATTGTAAGTGTTTGAATAAGGATCATTCTTTGTTTTTTGATTTGGAAAGACCGCACTAGCTTCCTCCAACTCTTCGTCATATGAAGGTATAATAACCGCAGCCATCTTTTGCATCATTCTCTCTGTCCTCCCCATCCTTTGATCAAGGTGTGATGATGAATCACTAACTTCATGCATCGACCTAACCATTGGTTCACCTCTTGTGTAAAATTTTTGTAAGTTTGCAGTCATACTTTCAATCAATTCGGTAGTTTGGGCCACCGTCTTGTTCACTAGTGCACCACCACCCGCGGCATCAAGAAGATATCTATCACTTGTTTGGAGACCTTCGTAGAAGTATTGGATTATCATAGCATCACTGAATTGATGGTGTGGACAGCTTGCCACCAATCTCTTGTATCGCTCCCAACATTCATACAATGACTCTCCCATATTTTGCTTCATCCCACAAATCTCCTTGCGAATTTGAATATCCTTAGATGTAGGAAAATATCTCTCAAGGAAAAGTTTCTTCAACCCATTCCATGTTATGACACTTCCGGAAGGCACATAATACAACCATTCCTTAGCATTTCCCGCAAAAGAGAAGGGGAAAGCTTTCAACATCGCTCCATCCGCATTAGTCTCCGATGGAAGCATGGCCATGACTATGGTATGGAAATCCATAAGATGTTTGTTTGGGTCTTCATTCACCATGCCATGAAACTTTGGTAACTGTCTAATCAACCCCGGATTAATCTTGAAGGTTGAGTTCGTTTGAATACACCACTGTTGTGTATCGAACTTGTGAGAAGCTAGGTCCTTGGTGTACGATCACCCATTGCTTCTTGTTCTTGTTCAAAAGGTGGTTCTTGTTGAACCAGAACCTCTTGTTCTATAACTTCTTCTTCTTGCTGTAAAGTCTCTTCTTCTACTTCCAATCCTTGTTCTTTCGTCTCGTTAAGTCTTGCTTGGAGTATTGTTCCTTCACGAGTAGTTATCCCGCACCTTGGATAATTCCAATTCTTGGGAGCCAAGGATTAGTACCTGAAAAATAATTCTCGAAAACAAGTGAGAACAAGAGACAAGAAACAAAAAGCAAAGATATAAGCAAAAACTAAAATAAGAAACTAAAAACTTAATAACTAGTTGTATGCCTCCCCGGCAACGGCGCCAAAATTTGATCATTCTCGTATGCGTCAAAAATAATTTCACTTTCCTAAAGTATATGATAAGAAAGAGTTTGTTTCCTCAGAGAGGAAATTGTAGTTATTATGTATTCAATTTCCTAAATAAACAATTGGGGGGATTTTTGATTTTATGCAAAGAAATAAAAGTAATCAAAAGCAAAGTAAATTGGAGAAAGTAATCAAGAGTTGAGAATATTGGTCAAGGAGTTCATCTTCATCTTAAACAAGTGCTTGCATACATGATTCGAATGATATTTTTCTTTATTGTTTGGTATCAATTATTTTAGACTTAACGAAATTTCGGTGCAATTGCGGTGCTTTAATGTCTATGTTTATTTCAATTGCTTCCAGTTAAGAAAAAAAAATTGTGCAATTCAATCTATTTGGTTTGTATGTATTGTTTATGGCTTAACAAAATACAGGATCATTTGTTTAGTCCAATTCGATTCCGGATAAGAGAAACTAAGTTAATTTTGATCTTAGTTAGACTTATCAAAAGTAAATGATTCGGTTATTCAAGTCTAATCGAATGCCTTGACAAGAAATATTAGTTAACTAATCTAATATTTGTCTTGTATAAAGTGAAAGGTCTAAGTTATTGTCTGAATAATTAGTGCCTGATGAGAAAAATAAAGTTAATTTTGATCTTTATTTTGGTCTTATCGAAACAAGCGATTGTACTTGTGCAATCGGTTTAGCAAGAGAACTAAGTTTTCTTAGTCAATTTGTTAAACTATTAGGGAAAATTATTTCCTTGATAACATATTAAAACCAAATTACTTTTAGTTTCGGTTTTGATATTGGTTATCTAAAGTGGTATGTGAAACCCTCGTGCTTAACTCTTATAGGTTGTACAATTCTTTTAGATTGTAAGATCCTTTCGGTTTTTGGTATTTGCTCGGACCTTTGTCATTTTGTGACAAAAAGGGGAAGAAATATATGGATTAAACAAGTGATTTGTAATCACTTAGGAAAGGATAATTGTGCTTAAACGTTATATCTAACGAAAGAGTAAAGCATTGACTAAGGGGGAGAAACATATCATATGATGATTGTAGTTATTTGGACTACAAAGGGAAATAACAAAGATGTATGGATTGAAAATCTACCTGTCTCACCTTTATGGGGAGTATTAGCTTTGTTATTTAAATGTCAACAACGACATTTATGGATTGAATATATGTAGGGTATTGTGCTGTTGAAACTTGGAATCAAGCGTATGTAAAATGAATTTCCGTAATTTGTTTATCCATATGATTGTAAGAGTTTTGTCACTAAAATTGACAAAGGGGGAGATTGTTAGAGCATAACTAGGTTGAACCCACCAAGCGTTGGTATGTCAAGTTTGGTTGTCATATTTTAGTGAATCAAAACTCAATTAAAGAGTCGCTTGATTGTGTACTAGAGACAACTTCGTATAGGTTAGGCTAGAAAGATTAGGATAATGAGACATACAAGTATTACTCGAAGACTTGAAGAATGTGAAGAAGTAGCAAGCTACATCAACAACATCATCCTTCCTCTTGAGGTTAGTAACATTTTGACTTAATCTGTTTCCTTACCAACATATCTTTCAAGTCGTGTATATTGAAAACATAACTTCAAAGTTGTGAATGATTATACTCTAGTAGACATAGTGTTAAGGAATTAAAATACGAAGTATAACGCTTATCCTTTGAACTTCGTATATAAGACATCTACATAATCGTATGAATGCTATTGTGACTATGTGTACGGGTATGGGTGAAGATTTCGTCCTAGGAAACAATGTTTACATTCGTTTTAAATGAAGTACATTCATGAACTTGTTTTATGAATCGAAAGGTAAATCGCTAGGCTTATATTGGTATTGTTATTCATTGCATATCTTTGGATTACCAATATGTGTGAGTTAGTAGAACCGATCATAACTTGTTATGTATCTTGGTAAAACTAGTCACAATGCCTGACTTATGTATTGGTATGACTTTTATTAGTGTAACCGATCCTAAGTAATCACCTAAGATGGTATGATCGATATTTGTAATTGGTGTGACCGATCACAAAAGAATGGGTAATCGATCCTTGTAATTGGTGTAACCGGTCTTGGTAATTGGTGTAACCGATCCTCGTAACTGGTGTGACCGATCACAAGTAATACCATGAGAATATGGTAACTGTTCCTGGTAATTGACGTGACCAATTTGGTAACTGATGTAACCAGTCCCAGTGACCATATTAAGGTAGAACAGATCCTTGTGTTTGGTAGAACCGTAAACCCATGATTAGTGTGTTGATTTGATCAATCACATAGTTCTTGGAAATCATATGAACCAGTTCTAAACTTGTTTGGAAGTGTGGTATAATCGGTTCCAAGATTGTAAATATGAAAGAGGATTTACAAAGAAATAAGATGTCGACATACTTTGAACATGTTAAGTAACTCTTATCTTTTATTGTTAATAACTCAAGGAGATCCAGGACCGAAATAAGTTGAGAATCTTTTAATTAAGGTTGTTAATTTTATATGCTTTTAATTACCAGCAATTAAAATGCATATCTCTGGAAAATAAAAATTGGTAATGTGCATTTACTAATTGGAGATTTTATAGTAGGATTTCGGTTAATATTGGACAGAGCATTTCTAGTAATTATGAAAACCAAATTTGGAAATATATTGCATATCTTGAGAATATTTTCGGTTTTGGAAATTCCTTGGTGTACAAACTTCCTTGGTCTATAAATACCCAAGTTTGCATTTCAAGCAAACTATCCTAAGAACCAGCAAAACTACCTTGTTGTGTTGTTACTAGAGGAGCCGTCTATTCGGAGAGGAAAGTACCCTAATTAGGCGAAATCTCTTACGACCGCTCGTTTAAAGACTTCTGT
Organism: Papaver armeniacum; assembly: GCA_023531295.1. Lineage (NCBI taxonomy): Eukaryota > Viridiplantae > Streptophyta > Magnoliopsida > Ranunculales > Papaveraceae > Papaver > Papaver armeniacum. The sequence continues at coordinate 173,533 of JAJJWW010009025.1, forward strand.
GGGATCAAGAAGTTCTACGAGTACCGTTGGTGGGAAACTAGATAATTGCAGTATTATTAGTTTTCAATTTGATTTGATTGACTAATGGTTGTTGAACTTTGATTGCACCTAGTTTGTTTATTCTTGAGAATCTTCTCTTCTGATATAAGATTCACTCAAACTAGATCGAAGTGTCGACGGGATCTTTAGAACTATTTGTAGATCTAAAGACGTCTTGTGATAATCCATTGTTAACACACTCCGCTCTGTGCGTGATTTATCAAAAGAGATTCAAGTTGTGGTGTGCAGGTGTTTATTGAAGATTTAAGAAGATTAAAAGACGAAGAAGATTTCTGATTTGGGTTCATAATCTTTGGTGTGCACAAAACTTGATCGGCTGGGATCCAATTATAATCGGTTTATCTTTGATATATTTGATTGATTAGTTGCGTAGATCAGCATCAGTATTTAGTATCTTGGTAGATCCTATTATTGATTGCATAATCTAAACTCTGCTACTTTGGTAGTTGTTGGATAGATTGATCTAAACCCGACAAAGGAGTTTATTGGATTAAACAGAAGAGCCTTTGTCTAAATCATATCACTGAGATTGAAAAGAGTTGTTACCGAACAGATTTGTTGTTCCTTTACTATTTGGAATACGAACCAATGGAATTGTTCCAGTGCGTGCACTTATTGAATGTCGGAAGCGCAGGGATACTGAAGAAACTAGGTGAACTATAGTTTTAGTTGCTTGGTCTCAACTATACAAAGTTTGTTTGATTTTTTTAGCGGCTTAATTCTGAGAGTATTCAATTATGGACGTTTTTCTGCATTTGCGGTTTCCTCGTTAACAAAATCTTGTTATGTCATTTACTTTTGTTTTCCGCAATTATAATTGTTGTTATTATAATTTAAAGTAAATTACACAAACGTGAACTCTGTATTACTTGATAGTGATCCTACAGAGTTTGGTTAAGTCTGAACCTATTATCAAGTAATCACACTTTGATTGTTGTATTGTCTTGATATCGTATCCATAGACGATCACACAAAGTGTGAATACCGATTCGTTGTATTGTCTCGACTCATTCCATAGACAATCATTTTCGGTAAGAGGGCTTATAGGTGGAAAATTTTAAGATTGTGGTATATTTGGGTACCCTCGTCTTTTCAATTGGTATCAGAGAAGGCAAACACGAAAAGATCTAACAATCTGTGTTTGGTGCGATCCAACCTATAAGAATTGAATCTATGACTGATTCGGTTAACGTTATGCAAGAGTATGAATACTCAAATGTTGAAGATGTTACAACCTCATTAACTCATGATCCAGGAGTTACGAAAACATCTGAGTCTATCTCTGATGGAAAGGAAGATTCTGGTAAAGAGTGGTAAACTCCTAAAGCCAATAAGATCTCTGTCTACACAGATGTTAATACTAAAGACATAATCTAATCTTATTAAGAATGAGATCAGAGAAAAAGACATTCAACTAAATATTCTAGCCAAGGAGAATATGGATCTCACAGTGAAACTAAAAGCCATTGGTAAATCTCTTACTCAAGATCAAGAGACTCATCCCGTGACTCTGACTGATGATGCTGTTTTAATTTCTTCTGATAATGAAGAAACTAAGAGTCCTTGTTTGACTTTTAGAGACTATGATAAAACCGGCGTAGTCATGTCTGAAACAGACCATGATGATGGTAGTCTGCCTAACTACATCAAGTCAGAAGAGGATGAGAAACCAACTTCTATATCTACTGATGATCAAATGAAATCTTGTCCAAAGGAAACTTTGAACCGACTCCATGAAAGTAATCTTAAGGAATACAACTTTCAGTCACTTGATAAGAAACTTATACTTCTTGAAAACACAGTGGCAAAAGTATTGAAAGAAGTTTCTTGTCTTAAAAAAACTGAAAGATCATTCCTCAGTAGAAAAACAGAATATATCTTATTCAAACAAAGTCAACTCAAAACAATCTGTTGTAAGAGTTGATAATTGCTTCTGGAAAAAAGGTTCCTCCCCACTCATGTCGAAACAATCCTTGTTTACATGAAGAACGATTCCAGAAGAAAGGGAAAGAGGGAAGTCCCGCCGAAGGAAACAATCAGGAATTTCCAATAGTTGTTTCAAGCAATCGTGCTGACGTGCATCATAAGGAAATCCTTATAATGAGAAAATCTTATGAAAATCTCATTGACAGAATTAAGAGAGATTTGTCTATCTGTGAAAATTCTCACATCAGTACTATTTCTCCACATGATCATAAGTTTGGATCAAGGAAGGATCATCCTCTTGGGAGAAAATACTTTGGGCAGAAATTTCCAAAGAGAAATATGAACTATGTTTCTGATACTCACTGTAAGCAAGAAAAGGCTTACTCCGATGCAACCTAGTTGTATGAAGACTGTGCACTCTCATCCTTGTTCATGCTCATACTTTTGAGATGAGAAGCACATAAAAATTAAGAGCATTTTTATGTACCGTTTGTATCAAAAATGTGTGACAATCACTGGATAACTGCGAATCCATTTTTGTCTAAAAAGGTTCATGTTTATCATGATCTTCCAAAATTAGGTTTTATTTGAAATTTTCGAATTTTAATAAACCTTCCAGCATGAGAAGTTCGGACAAAGGAAACAAAATATATTCTATATATATTTTCGGAATTTCCCAAGTATTTTCGGTCCGAAAAATGTCTCTTCTTAAGAGAAATAAACTCTTGCTTGTATTAAGAAACCCTGATTAATCCTTATTTAAATACCTAGCATGCCTCCAATAACTCGTAGTATCACAAAGGTCAGTAAGGAGGAAGCTCAAAAGGTTAAGGATTGTCAAGGAATCAATACAGATTGGAAGAAGAAAATCATATCAAAAATCATGTCTAATTATGATTCTGATAGTTCTACTGGATCTCAAGATGAGTCATGTCTGTTGGCTTAAAACCTTCAAGATCCAACAAAGACCAAGTGGATACGTTCTGATAGTATGATTGACTATAGCCAAGGCTTTGAGGAACTGGGAACTAACCTCATAATGACGATTCGTCATCAAGATTGGCTCAAGGATAGAATTGATGAAACAAAAGCTGATCTTGCCGGTATGAAGGTTCAAGTTGAAAAACTTGAGAAACAAGAAGTGGTTGCAGACAAGTCCCTGGAGACATGCTTTAAAAGTTTGAACACTAAAGAAACTTCGGTGAACAATAAGAGCACCACTAGAGATTAAGTTATATGCTGTAATACTTAATCCAAACAAAATAGACATCAGTTGTTGATTTCTTTCAATTATTGTGTAAGGTCTATTACTGAATAAAACTATCTATTATTTATGAATAAATTTATTGATTTATAATTTTTCTTGTGATAGTTTTTCGATTACATAGCCGGTGCTTTAATGCTTTATATTATTGCTATGTGTATGGGATGTTTGATTTCGGTTTTCATAACTTTAATATTCAATCTCATATGATGTCTGGATCCTTATGGTTTGTGTGGCTTTTTGATTTAGCGGGATTAAGTTCTAGCCCATGTTGGTAGGCTTTATCAAAGGATCATAAGGTGTTCCGATTGAAACTCATATGTGAAAAAGTCACAGTATGTTGAATTTTCGTTTAATATAAAAGCATATGTGTTTCGGGTTTACAACTTTTGCTATTTGCATTAGTTAAAACCGTTTCAACCTTTCTCTGGTAAAGGTTGCTATTATTGTTGTTCTTTTGTTATTGCGAGAGGATGACATAATAATGGGGGAGAGTTCTAAATTGAACTTGCACTTAATTATATATCTTTCGGGGGAGAAGAGGATGCGAAATTTGAGGTAACGAATTTGTTAGTTAATCGTTTTCCTGTTTAAGAAAAGCATGAGTTTATTGCATATATTTTGCTTTTGCTTAACAAAATTCGGTACAATTGATGTTTATTCCACTATGTGTGTATGGATGTATGTTTGTGTGTGATTCAATTGTTTCCGGTTAAGAAAAACTAGTTTGATATCTTTCTTTATTGTTTGGTATCAATTGTTTTAGACTTAACGAAATTTCGGTGCTTTAATGTCTATGTTTATTTCAATTGCTTCCGGTTAAGAAAAACAATTGTGCAAGTCAATCTATTTGGTTTGTATGTATTGTTTATGGCTTAACAAAATACAGGATCATTTGTTTAGTCCAATTCGATTCCGGATAAGAGAAACTAAGTTAATTCTGATCTTAGTTAGACTTATCAAAAGTAAAGGATTCGGTTATTCAAGTCTAATCGAATGCCTTGACAAGGAATATTAGTTAACTAACCTAGTATTTGTCTTGTCTAAAGTGAAAGGTCTAAGTTATTGTCGAATAATTAGTGCCTGATGAAAAAAATAAAGTTAATTCTGATCTTTATTTTGGTCTTATCGAAACAAGCGATTGTACTTGTGCAATCGGTTTAGCAAGAGAACTAAGTTTTCTTAGTCAATTTGTTAAACTATTAGGGAAAATTGCTTCGGTCAATTGTTTCCTTGATAACATATTAAAACCAAATTACTTGTAGTTTAGGTTTTGATATTGGTTATATAAAGTGGCATGTGAAACCCTCATGCTTAACTCTTATAGGTTGTACAATTCTTTTAGATTGTAAGATCCTTTCGGTTTTTGGCATTTGCTCGGACCTTTTTCATTTTGTGACAAAAAGGGGGAGAAATATATGGATTAAATAAGTGATTTGTAATCACGGAAAGGACAATTGTGCTTAAACGTTATATCTAACGAAAGAGTAAAGCATTGACTAAGGTGGAGAAACATATCATATGATGATTGTAGTTATTTGGACTACAAAGGGAAATAACCAAGATGTACTGATTGAAAATCTACCTATCTCACCTTTAGGGGGAGTATTAGCTTTGTTATTTAAATGTCAACAACGGCATTTATGGATTGAATATATGTAGGGTATTGTGCTGTTGAAACTTGGAATCAAGCGTATGTATAATGAATTTTTATAATTTGTTTATCCATATGATTGTAAGAGTTTTGTCACTAAAATTGACAAAGGGGGAGAATTTTAGAGCATAGCTCGGTTGAACCCACCAAGCGTTGGTTGTCATATTTTAGTGAATCAAAACTCAATTAAAGAGTCGCTTGATTATGTACTAGAGACAACTTCGTATATGTTAGGATAGAAAGATTAGGATAATGAGACATACAAGTATTACTCGAAGACTTGAAGAATGTGAAGAAGTAACAAGCTACATCGACAACATCATTCTTCCTCTTGAGGTTAGTAATATTTTGACTTGAACTGTTTCATTCCCAACATATCTTTCAAGTCGTGCTATATTGAAAACATAACTGCGAAGCTGTGAATGATTATACTCTAGTAGACATAGTGTTAAGGAATTACAATACGAAGTATAACGCTTATCTTTTGAACTTAGTATATAAGACATCGACATATGAATGCTATTGTGATTATGTGTACGGGTATGGGTGAAGATTTCGTCCTAAGAAACAATGTTTACATTCGTTTAAATGAAGTACATTCATGAACTTGTTTTATGAATCGAAAGGGAAATCGCTAGGCTTATTGGTATTGTTATTCATTGCATATCTTTGGATTAGCAATATGTGTGAGTTAGTAGAAGGATCATAACTTGTTATGTATCTTGGTAAAACTAGTCACAATGCCTGACTTATGTATTGGTATGACTTTTATTAGTGTAACCGATCCTAAGTAATCACCTAAGATGGTATGATCGATATTTGTAATTGGTGTGACCGATCCTAGTAATTGGTGTGACCGATCACAAAAGAATGTGTAATCGATCCTTGTAATTGGTGTAACCGGTCCTGGTAATTGGTGTAACCGATCCTGGTAATTGGTGTAACCGATCCTGGTGGTGTTACCTATCACAAGTAATACCATGAGAATATGGTAACTGTTCCTGGTAATTGACGTGACCAATTTGGTAACTGATGTAACCGGTCCCAGTGACCATATTAAGGTAGAAACCGATCCTTGTGTTTGGTAGAACCGTAAACCCATGATTAGTGTGTTGATTTGATCAATCACATAGTTCTTGGAAATCAGATGAACCAGTTCTAAACTTGTTTGGAAGTATGGTATAATCGGTTCCAAGATTGTAAATATGAAAGAGGATTTATAAAGAAATAAGATGTCGACATACTTTGAACATGTTCAATAACTCTTATCTTTTATTGTTCAAAGATATTCCTTAATAACTCAAAAAGATCCAGGACCGAAATAAGTTGAGAATTTTTTAATTAAGGTTGTTAATTTATATGCTTTTAATTACCAGTAATTAAAATGCATATCTCTGGAAAATAAAAATTGGTAATGTGCATTTACTAATTGGAGATTTTATAGTAGGATTTCGGTTAATATTGGACAGAGCATTTCTAGGAATTATGAAAACCAAATTTGGAAATATATTGCATATCTTGAGAATATTTTCGGTTTTGGAAATTCCATGGTGTCCAAACTTCCTTGGTCTATAAATACCCAAGTTTGCATTTCAAGCAAACTATGCTAAGAGCCAGCAAAAACTACCTTGTTGTATTGTTACTGGAGGAACCGTCGATTCGGAGAGGAAAGTACCCTAATTAGGCGAAATCTCTTACGACCGCTCGTTTAAAGACTTCTGTGGGATCAAGAAGTTCTACGAGTATCGTTGGTGGGAAACTAGATAATTGCAGTATTATTAGTTTTTGATTTGATTTGATTGACTAACGGTTGTTGAACTTTGATTGCACCTAGTTTGTTTATTCTTGAGAATCTTCTCTTCTTGATATAAGATTCACTCAAACTAGATCGAAGTGTCGACGTGATCTTTAGAACTGTTTGTAGATCTAAAGACATCTTGTGACAATCCATTGTTAACAGACTCCGCTCTGTGCGTGATTGATCACAAGAGATTCAAGTTGTGGTGTGCAGGTGTTTATTGAAGATTTAAGAAGATTAAAAGACGAAGAAGATTTCTGATTTGGGTTCATAATCTTTGGTGTGCACAAAACTTGATCGGCTGGGATCCCACTATAATCGGTTTATCTTTGATAGATTTTGATTGATTAGTTGCGTAGATCGTCATCAGTATTTAATATCTTGGTAGGTCCTATTATTGTTTGCATAATCTAAACTCTGCTACTTTGGTAGTTGTTGGATAGATTGATCTAAACCCGACAAAGGAGTTTATTGGATTAAACAGAAGAGCTTTTGTCTAACTCATATCACTGAGATTGAAAAGAGTTGTTACCAAACAGATTTGTTGTTCCTTTACTATTTGGAATACGAACCAATGGAATTGTTCCAGTGCGTGCACTTATTGAATGTCGGAAGCGCAGGGATACTGAAGAAACTAGGTGTCAACTATATGAAGTTTGTTTGATTTTGTATAGCGGCTTAATTCTGAGAGTATTCATTCTGGACTAGGTCCCGGGGTTTTTCTGTATTTGCGGTTTCCTTGTTAACAAAATCTTGATGTGTCATTTACTTTTGTTTTCCGCAATTATAATTGTTGTTATTATAATTTAAAGTAAATTACACAAACGTTAACTCCGTATTACTTGATAGTGATCCTATAGAGTTTGGTTAAGTCCGAACCTATTATCAAGTAATCACACTTTGATTGTTGTATGTCTCGATCTCGTATCCATAGACGATCACACAAAGTGTGAATACCGATTCGTTGTATTGTCTCGACTCAGTCCATAGACAATCACTTTCGGTAAGAGGACTTATAGGTGGAAAAGTTTAAGATTGTTATATTTGGGTACCCTCGTCTTTTCAAGATATGAAAAGGCAACATGATAATCAACCTAGCAAGATAATGACTACTCCTAAATATGAAAAGTCGGCAAGGTCGTGCATCAGAAACCCTGCCGGCTAAGTAACTGCAAATTCACAAATTCGATTTTTCTGACCTAATTTGACATGCAAACATAAAATTGAAGTACTGGAGTGAGTTTAAGTAGGCCCTTACTTTCTCAATCGCGTCATTTCTTCGGATTCAGCAGTTTCAGTGATTTCTTCTTCATCAACTGTTTTTGTATTTCGTTTGTATTGAATTACTTTTCCAAATCCAGGGTCTTCAGTACTAGGTCTTCTGTGACTACTAATTTTCCCATAGTCTACGTAGTATGAACAGCTCAGAGAATCCAATACTAAGTAGTATGGATACCTCAGTTGAACTGATACTGTTGAGTAATAAAAGGTACGTTCGTAATGAGATCTGCTCAGAAGATCATATACTAAGTAAGTAAAGATACTTCGATAGGGCAGATGCTAAGAAAACAATGGCATCTCTGTAAAACAGAGATGAGTAAGCAAATAAGCTAAATAAAAAGATATCTCAGATGAACAGAGACAACCCAGAGAACAGAGATAACTCAGAGAACAGAGATAACTCAGAAAACAGAGATAAGTCTGAGAACAGAGACAACTTAGTAAGTAAATAGTTAAGTGAGAAGATAATGTAAGTGCAACTAAGTTAATAAATCACACAAGAGATTACGTGGTTCGGTTAATCTTAACCCACGTCCACGGGTAAAGATGATAAGTTTATTATTGATCTTGTTACAAATGGGTGGAAGAACTCCATTAAAGAGAGTATGAAGCTCCTAAAGTAAAATAGTAGAGAGAGAGAGAGAGTCTTTCCCTAATTCCTAACCAACCCAATTGTCCCCTTCTCTTGAGATGAGGATGGGTATTTATAGCTCCACATGCATCATGGATATCTTTGATGTCTTATGTTCCATCGAGATCTGATGGTCCTTGGTCAATCTGGTACATTCGTTGGCCGCCCATCATCTCCAATCAGACAATGCCACCTTAGCTTCCTCCATGTGCCATCGTGAACTGTGAACCCTGCGTACAAGTTGTACCTTCGCCAATCAGAGGATGCCACCTTAGCGTCCTCCATGTGCCATCGTGAACTGTGAATCCTCCATACAATTTGTACCTTCGTTGGCCGCGTACATTCGCCAGTCATAGGATGCCACGTACTCTAAGCCCACGTGGTTGACGACTGCGCCTTCGTACTAAAAGCTGTGCAGACTGCTCAGCTACCTCTGACAGACATACACACCCATGTGCTTATACTACAACCTATTGTTTAATAACTAAGCAATCTTGGTAGCGATTTGGTGTACTCCGTTGTAGCGTATTTTGATACTCCAACCTTTAACATTGCGCCACACGTTGATAGTGATAACTTCACAACTTAGCATCCTAAGGAGAGATGTAGTGTGCGTTGTTGTAACATAACAAGTTACCCCACCTTTAATGTTGTGCCAAGTGGCACAACAGATTTTTGGTACTCACAGTTTGCCCCTTTTCTTGATGGTTATTCGAAGAATGACCCTTAAGAAAAAATATTGATCCTCCATCGTTTATTTCACCGAAGATTTTCATCGGGGTATCAAATAAGTTTGCTGAGATACCTTCGAAGCAGCTTGCTGGGGTATCCTTGAAGTAAATTCGTCGAGGTACCATTGAAGTATTGAAGTAAATTGATGAGGTACCCTCGAAGTATAGAAGTATCGAAGTAATTTGCTGACGTACCCTCGAAGTATAGAAGTATCAAAGTATATTACTGGGGTACCTTCGAAATATAGAAGTATCGAAGTATATTACTGAGGTACCTTCGAAATATAGAAGTATCGAAGTATATTACTGAGGTACCTTTGAAGTATTGAAGTAGTTTGTCGATGTAGAGAAGTATCGAAGTAGTTTACTGAGGTACCCTCGAAGTACTGAAGTAGTTTACTGAGGTACCTTCGAAGTATCAAACAAGGCTTTGGTACTAATATTATCACAAAAATATATGTATGTTTGTATGTATGCAAGCATGTATATATTTATGTGTGTATATATGTATGTATGTATGTATGTATGTATGTATTTGTTTACGAATTCCACGCCTTCGTTAATGAAAGCTGAGACTGGGATAGTAGTTTTCACCCCTTTTAAAGGCGGAGCCTTCGCTCGCTGCTTAGGTATCTTTGCTATCATTTTGAACCAGTCGGCACCTCATAGCATGCAGCTGAGTTTGAGCTTATTGCTTGGGCATATATTATTTACCTTTTAGTTTTTCTTTCGGCTAAGGTAACTCTAAGATGTCTCTTTACTTGCCTGGTATGGAGTTGTCTCCTGGTGTACCTTCGTTGTTGTAGCTTCGCTCATTTGCAATGGAAGTATACCTTTTGGAGCCTTTGTCTTTGGTTAAGCTTTTTGTCGTATTGTTTGTACTTGCGTAAATATGATACGTATATATACCACTCTGTATTTTTTATCTTTTGGTAATGTGTGTTATAGCATTTTTTTTGCTTTATTGCATAATATTTATGACATAGTATGTCCAGTTTGTCGCAGAATCAAGCCATCGCTCGGTGCTAAGGTATGATTAACCTTGGTGGAACATTCAACGTCCTACCAGGATATCCTTTGGCCAGAAGGTTCCGTGGTGGCGAGGGTCCCTACGTGGGCAATAATTTTCCTATAACCCTACGCGTTCAGCGCGAAGGATGCTTTACTTCGACAAGGTATCTCTCTTTGTGGGATATATTGCTTATTATTTGCCTCTTAGTGGGATTCTTTTGCCCTGAGGATCCGAGATTGACATATGCACAGTTATGCCGTGCCTTGCCTCATCGTCAATTCTGACGGTGGGTGTCATTTCTAACCTTTCGTTTTTGTCGTCAATTCTGACGGTGGGTGTCAGTTCTAACCCTTTGTTTTTGCATGTTTGTTTCATTCCACACGCATTAAAATCTATATTCCAAATCCAAGATTTATATTGATTGCTACGTATATAAGCATACCTTACAATTGTATTACCTTCAACATGTATTTGTTGTTTTGAACTGATGTTGTAGAGGCGCCATGATTGATGTATGTTTGCCCCCTTTTGCTTTTGAAAGCTGGTACTTGCATCTTTTGAAACTAAAAGTATTTACATTTATGGAGCCTTCGTCTATGTAATTTGAGGTTGCCTCCTCGTCTTTGTCAGCTACATGTTCGTCTTGAATGCCACAGGGTACTTTTCTTGTAGTGAGATGCCCCTTGTAGGCTTCGTTATGGTTGCAGTGAGTTGCTCTTGTAGGCTTCGCTCCTGCATATAAATACAAATTCCTTTGGCACCTTGTGTGTTCTAAGGGTACCCTATAGGATTGAATTGTTGCTTCTTCTTAGTATTGAAGAATTTCTTCTTGCAACGAACTGCCCCTTGCATTAGTCTTTGGCACCTCGTATGTTCCTCGGGTTGGAGAGTTGGGGTATACATATGTATACAGACTTCGTTCTTCGTTGCATTTGAGTTGTGCACTTGTGGGTATACAAATGTATACAGGCTTCGTGCATTTCTAGACTTGGAGCATCGCAATAGTGGTGGTTGAGAGGTTGCGTCTGCTTATGCGTCGTCGTGTGACTCCTCGTAGCTGAGTATGAGTTGTAGCCTCGTTGAGTATGCATACACATACGCACTCGAGCTTTGTTGACTTGTACCTTCGTAGCTTTTGATTGAATAACCAATTCTTTGCTATGGTGAGTCTGCCTTTAACAGGCTTCGCTCACATGTATGCCTGACAGTGGTGAGTCTGCCTTTAAGGGGCTGCACTCCCATGCATACCTTCGAATTCAGACTTAAGTTGTAAAATACAACCATTGTTGATGTCTTTGGCTCCAAATTATCGTGACCTCCACCTTCTTCTATAGGTCTACTTTGGGAGGATTGTCCTTCGTTGATGATGTTGATGCTACCCACTTTATAGTAGCTCACAGAGCTGTTGCTTGATGAAATCCGTCTGACTGAGTATACAAAGTTATAAACTTTGAGAAAGTAATGTCTTCCGATGACATCCTTTTTCCCCCAGAAATTCGCAAAGCGATAAGCTTAAGAATTTTTAGAGGAACAAAGCTTCGTCCTTCCATGCGAGTTGCATTTTGAACCTTTGTCCCTGCGCTTCATCTTCGTCCCTAATTTCTCATACTTAGATATGTACGATCCAAGGACAGTCTTCGTAATTGTCTTTGGCTGTTGAGAATGTCTATAAATACATTGGAGCCAAAGATAAGCTCCATATTAGCCCCTGGATGCTCGTACTTAGATACATACGAGCTAAGGACAACCTTCGTAATTTCTTTGACTGTTGAGAATGTATATGAATACATTCGAGCCAAAGATAAGCTTCGTTTTCTCCCCCTGGCTTCGTTTACTTAGATACGTATGAGCCAAGGACAACCTTCGTTTTTGTCTGTGGCTGTTGAGAATGTGTATAAATATACACAAACCAAAGATAAGCTCCATCTTTGCCCCTGTGTACTCGTACTTAGATACGTACGAGCCAAGGGCAGCCTTCGTAACTGTCTTTGGCTATTGAGAATGTGTATAATACATTCGAGCCAAAGATAAGCTTCGTATTTGCACTTGGCTGCTCTTACTTAGATATGTACGATCCAAGGACAACCTTCGTAATTGTCTTTGGCTGTTGAGAATGTGTATAATACATTCGAGCCAAAGATAAGCTTCGTATTTGCCCCATGGCTTCGTTTACTTAGATATGTACGAGTCAGGAGCAGTCTTCGTTTTATCTTAGATTGTTAAGAAGAGCCAAAGATAACCTTCGTATTTATCATTGTCCTTGACTCTTGAGAAAGTATAAGGGTACGTTCGAGTCAAGGACATCCTTCGCATTTTTATTTAGCTGTTGAGAACATATATGGACATGTTCGAGCCAAAGAATAACCTTCGTCTTTGCCCCTAGCAGTTTGTACTTAGGTACGTACGGACCAAAGACAGTCTTCATTTTTGTCTTTGGCTGTTGAAAATGTAAATAAATACACTCGATCAAAAGATAAGCTTTATTTTCGCTCCAAGGTTTCGTAATTTTGACCTTCGTATTTCCGTTTTTTAAGAGTAATGAGAAAAAGGGGTAGGGTACGTTCATAGTAGCCCCATTACGGAAATAAAAAAAAATTTAAAATTAAAAGTTTAGTATAGAGCTTAACAGAGATATGTTTGCTGAGTTCGTATTTAATAGAACTGTCCAATGTTTGGGACTTAGTTCCTAAATGAACCTCAGATTCAAAAACGACATAGAATACTGCAAGCTGAGTAAAAGAAGGCGTATGCGACAGAAAACGACCCTCAACTCATAAATAACCTTAGGGATTTTATTCCAAAACTTTTTACTGAGATTCCTTTGGAAACAGAGGTATCCAGACCCAGAGAAGGTTTGCTCAGATATTGAAAAATGACAGAGAATAGCGCAAGATGAGTAAAAGAAGGCGTATGCGACAGAAAACGACCCTCAGCTCATAAATAACCTTAGGGATTTTACTCCAAAACTTTTATCGAGGTTCCCTCGAAGACAAAGGTATTCAGATCCAAAAAGGGTTTGCTCATGAGCAAGCAAATAATAATAAAATAATAGTTTTTTTTTTAAGCTTTGAAAAGTGTTTTTAATGGTGTTTCATAACCACTTTTTGTAGATCCGTAAGATTTCAAGCTTCTTTCAAGGTTTAATATTCGAAAAACTTGTCAAAGAATGAGAAATCTTTACTAGAAAGTAAGATCCAACTCTCTTATTCTTAGATCTGAACTTCTAACGAAGATCTAAAGAAAAAAAATGATGAAATAGCAAAAGTAACGAAAATCGAGAGCTTTTGGTCCAGCTCGTTTCTAGCGCCAAACTGTGACTACTAATTTTCCCATAGTCTACGTAATATGAACAGCTCAGAGAATCCAATACTAAGTACTATGGATACCTCAGTTGAATTGATACTGTTGAGTAATAAAAGGTACGTTCGTAATGAGATCTGCTCAGAAGATCATATACTAAGTAAGTAAAGATACTTCGATAAGGCAGATGCTAAGAAAACAATGGCATCTCTGTAAAAAACAGAGATGAGTAAGCAAATAAGCTAAATAAAGAGATATCTCAGATGAACAGAGACAACCCAGAGAACAGAGATAACTCAGAGAACAGAGATAACTCAGAAAACAGAGATAACTCTGAGAACAGAGACAACTCGGTAAGTAAATAGTTAAGTGAGAAGATAATGTAAGTGCAACTAAGTTAATAAATCACACAAGAGATTACGTCGTTCGGTTAATCTTAACCTACCTCCACGGGTAAAGATGATAAGTTTATTATTGATCTTGTTACAAATGGGTGGAAGAACTCCATTAAAGAGAGTATGAAGCTCCTAAAGTAAAATAGTAGAGAGAGAGATTCTTTCCCTAATTCCTAACCAACCCAATTGTCCCCTTCTCTTGAGATGAGGATGGGTATTTATAGCTCCACATGCATCATGGATATCTTTGATGTCTTATGTTCCATCGAGATCTGATGGTCCTTGGTCAATCTAGTACCTTCGTTGGCCGCCCACCATCTCCAATCAGACAATGCCCCCTCAGCTTCCTCCATGTGCCATCGTGAATTGCGAGCCCTCCGTACAAGTTGTACATTCGTTGGCCGCGTACCTTCGCCAATCAGAGGATGCCACCTTAGCGTCCTCCACGTGCCATCGTGAACTGTGAATCCTCCGTACAAGTTGTACCTTCGGTGGACGCGTACCTTTGCCAGTCATAGGATGCCACGTACTCTGAGCCCACGTGGTTGACGACTGCGCCTTTGTACTAAAAGTTGTGCTACTCTCGATGCATGCACACACCCATGTGCCTATACTACAACCTATTGCTTAATAACAAAGCAATCTTGGTAGTGATTTGGTGTACTCCGTTGTAGCGTATTTTGATACTCCAACCTTTAACATTGCGTCACACGTTTATAGAGATAACTTCATAACTTAGCATCCTAAGGAGAGATGTAGTGTGCGTTGTTGTAACATAATAAGTTACTCCACCTTTAATGTTGTGCCACGTGGCACATCAGATTTTTGGTACTCACACCTTCTATGAGTGTTTTTCGTACGCTTCGGATTATGCATTTTTGAAGAGACTAATCGACGATGGAATTTTCGAATCGACGGTTACGACGAATTAATCGATGAGTTTTCAATCGGTTTTTGATGAAGGGGGGCCAATTTCAGCCTTTACGGTAGAGGAGAAGAGGAGAATGAAATGAGAAGATGAATTAGGTTTAGTTTTGATTATAATGAGAAATGGTAGTTTTGTAACTTCACCGATTAGGACACCCACCTTAGCCACTTAAAATCAGGTATACCCCAATAAATCTGGGTATACCCCAATTTGGCCAGGGTGCTGCTAGTAGAAATGTGGGTGTCATCGTCCCTCCAGTCACCTAAAAGGCTAAACCGGATCAAAATAAGGGGGTTTTTCCTAAGAGCGTAAGAGAAAGGAGGACAAAAAATGGCAGCAAGATACAGAGCAACATCAACACTGCCATATCTAATGAGAACACTAGGTAGTAAAGAATCGACGAAGCCAGCTTATAGGGGAACCCTTCCTTCTCTTAGACGTGCTTTCTCTCTTTACGATCAAATAAATTTAATTGACAATGTTCCTGATGATCAATTGCGTTTTCAAGGGTAATGACTTCTCTTCATTTCAACCTCCCTATCTCTCTGAAGCTAATTATGAGTTGTTATTGGTTTTTTTTCTTAGGTATACTGATACTGGGTTTACTGTAAATGGAGCTAATTATGAAGGTAGTTTAATTGCAATCGGGAATTTAATTCTATCTTGGAGCCCTAAACGAATCTCTGATGTTACCCCAGATAGGTATTTCTGATGTTTGATTTTATGGAAAATCTTGTGGACTTTCTTATTTCTTCAATCTTTTGGGGATGAGTTTCATTTATTTTGGGTTCGCTTGCAACATTGATTATAGTGATTGAAATATCTCTTTGGGTTATAAATTGCTACCAGTTAGAAGCCTAATCCTTTGTATCTTGCTATTTAATTTATTAGAACATGTGTGATCAGCTTTCAGGCGTATTAAAAAGTAAATTATGTTCCCATTGTTTCCAAAATTTTGGTTGTTGTATCTAATTTCTGTTTTTCTTTCTCTTGAATTTGTGTAATGCTTGTAGTTTAGCGATGTTCCAACTTATCCGGCCAATACCAGGTAATCAAACATCTAAACTGTATGCCTGCGATTCTGTCGTGTCTTCTAGTTTCTTAGTTAATCGATACTAGAATCATGGCGAACATATTTTCTGTTTTCAAATTTAGATCTAGAAAATTGTTTTGAGATGACGCCGTGCATCATAATGTTCCTGTGTATTTTCGTAAGAAGTGAAGCTCCTTAGGGTTTCTACTAGGCTCACTCGCTATCCTTTGAATAACAAAGATAAAGCTTTTGCTCTATGAAATGTTACATGTTAATGAGATATATGTTGGCAAAACTAGCTGAGTATGACATGAATAAAGTTATCTTGTTTAATGTTTACCCCAAATTCAATTGAACTTTCTGAATTAACACCTTCAATAGGTAGTGAGTAGTAACTCTCCATGCACGGCTTTCTTATGCACACAAAATATTATGAGACCCATTCCTTCTGGGCTTTAAACACTAGCTGCAAAACGCACAACTTGCCATGTTCACTCTGCAGCTTGCACAAACCCTTTAACGGGGGACCTCATGACTATCTGAAAATAACTACTCAATTCTAAAAATGTAGCTTCCTCATTCTTAAAAATATCTGTTAACTTGTATCTACACTTCTTATGCTTTAGAGATTTTGCTTCTTGGTACTGGAAGACAAGTTCAACATGTAGATCCTGAACTTAGACGCTTTATTCGCTCCACCGGGATGAAGTTGGAAGCAATTGATTCGGTATTAATTTATCATACTTCTTTAATCCATTCCAATTTGATTATCTATACCAATGCATCAGCCACCTGGAATGTTAGATTCAGATTCTTTATGAACTGTGAGGTCCTTTATATCATAATCCTAACACCAAGAACTTTCTCAAAAATTTGTTTCCTGCCATGCTGCTACCTATTATTTGATGAACTTCTACTGGTAAAAAGTGGTTAAGCTGTAATGTTTTGGGGGTTTCTCGCTCCTTTGATCAAATAAGGCTTAATTGTTTGTGAGGAGGACCATTACAGTCCAATTGGCACATTGTTCTTATTCTCTATTCTTATATTGGCAGAGAAATGCTGCATCTACTTTCAACATATTGAACGAGGAAGGTAGGATCGTGGCGGCTGCTCTTCTTCCTTATGGGGTTTCTTCCTGAAAAGGTGAAAGATTTTTGTTATCATGTAAGAACACTTTTAGGGTTATCAAATTTTGATGTGTTTTCATTTGCTTTGTAACTCACTAACTGATCTTTAATCTCTTTTTAGGTTCGTGTCCAAGGATCAAAGAGGCACACAGTTTGTGAATTTATGAGCAAATCTTCTGCGCACACAGCTTGTTGGTTAGATGCCAAATAAATTTTGCAGTTTCACTGACAAAACGAGAGCATTAATGTGGCATATTTGTTCTCTTTTTTGGTTGTTTGTGGTGTATGTTTGAACAGAAACTTGTAAATTCAAATACCCTTATTTTCAACCTGGTCAGTAGTTGGAATTTTGGCTGCGCATTTTTGCTGTACTCTGTTGGTTTTGTCATGCAGCCTGTGCTCATGTTTGAGATAATACAGTTAACTTGCAGAGTAGTTTGGGATGGACTAACTGAATTTTTCTGGTGTGATGCAATACTCTTTTTCTTGTGTGATGCAATACTCTTTCATGCAACTACAACCAAACCGACGTCTAGGGCCTCCTGGCCGTTTGCTTCTTTAATTTGATAAAGGAAATTATTGTAATATAGATAAAGAGGAGAAGAAGACACAAAGTAAAGGAAGAAGAGTTCTCATTAGATGTGTATCATAGACAAATATTAGAGCCTCTATTTATAGGGCTAGACATAAGGGCATTCTAGTAACAAATGAGATTCACCCTAGATATTCTTAACATAATTATTACACGTTTATAACACTCCCCCTAATGACATTGTGTCTAAGCTAATTGCCTCGTTAAAACCTTGTCAGGAAATTCCAAAAGGACAAAATCTGATCGAAGGGAAAATAGTACAATTGTGAGTAAACTTAGAATGGAGCTGGACATGCATATGTTGCCTCGTTAAAACCTTGACAAGGAAAAACCCAGTGGGACAAAACCTTGACGAAGGAAAAAGAGTACAACGTGATAGTCCAGTAAAATACCTTTTACTATGATGTTCCTCCTGATAAGTAATTCAATTGAATCTTGGCTTGCAAATCTTCGAGTTGAGACTTCCCAATTTTGGTAAACGAATTTCTTGAATGCAGAAGATTCTTGATCTTTCGTGGAGAAAATTGCTACTTGATGAAGTCTTCTTTGTGTTAATCTTCTAATAGTGGTGTTCTCGAGTCTTCATGTTTCTTTAAATACATTAAGTACTTGAGTCTTGGATTGCTAATTTCTTGGAGATGATTTGCACAAATAGTTGATGTAGTTTCTTCAACAAAGTGCCAAGATATGAATACCTTATCATACGTGAACAAAAATCGTATTTGTGAGAAGGAAATCCAAATTCTTAGGAGATGATTAAGTTGATTTGGTTTAATCAAATGTGGGCATCCACTAAACAACCAAAATTGATACAACTCCCCCTTGGATGACCATCATGTTGAATTAAATTGCCTCACTAAAACCTTGCCAATAAAACCCAATGGGAAAAAATTTGGACGAAGGAAAAATATCAACATTGTAAATAAAATAAAATTATTAAATGTCAACAAGATGTTGCCTCGTTAAAACCTTTTCAGGAAAACCACGTGGGACAAAAACCTGAAACGAAGGAAAAAGAGTACAACTTTTGACGATTTATGAATGCTATCTCAACTATATGAGTATTACAGAAAATGAGCATCAATATCATAACTCTAGTCTACCTCAAAGACGATTTTAAGCTAGCATAATTCTAACTGCAGATTTAAGAAAGAAAAATAATAGAATTTATGCTGCCAAAGAGTGGATTTTAGAGTTTTTAAGGACTCCTCAAAGAGACCTATAACGTTGAAATCGTCAACTAATTAATCTGGATTTTTTGGTTGTGTACCAAATTTCTAAAAACACACAAAGGATTGTTAAACCTTATGTAAGCAAATAAGGTGGCTTCCTGAATAAAATTTGAATCCTCAAAAGATTACAAATTCAATACAGTAATAATATAAACCAACGAAAATTCAATATGTTCTTCGACCATATTTCTTGTGTCAATGCAATATGAGTCCTTAAAATACTACCACGCCAAGTGCATTGTATAAAGAGAACAATTAATGAATCAATCATAGGGTCTGAGCAAAAATGAAACCCTTAAAATCGTTTTTACAACGAAAAATTTCTCGTATAACGCATTATGACTACACTAGCCTGTAATTAATAGGCTTGGCATTTTTAAAGTGTTAAGTTTTGGATCCAAAAATTTCGTTAATTGAGAAACTAATCCAACTTAATTTGGATTGTATGCCAACCAATCACATATGTCGATAATCCTCTACAGAGGTCGGGGTTCACAACCACCATCATTTATTATGTCGAAAGCTAATATAAACGAATATTCGACAATTTATAGCTTACTACGATCCCACATAATTCCCAAATGTATGCATACTTTGAAAAATTCAAAATTTACTGGTACCAGTGCCCACGGGCGTTATAATCTCCTATTATTCAAATGAGGAGATATGAATTTTGAGAATGTGAATCGTATTTCAGTACACTCAATTGGAGCACTACCAGTAGCCTCTGATGAAATGCTACTTAATTTGCTAGACGTGATTGGATTTTATGAGACATTTCACGCCAATCGTATATTGACAACCTTTATCGATTTAATCGTGATGGGAGGAGTAATTGATATAACATTTAAGTTAATTAACACAAACTTCTGATAGTTTATACTCTCCCCCTGATTATGGCGAAAATATATAATCTCATAAAAGAAAAAAAAATCGTAAAGTATTATCCGATTAATTCAAGGACATATACTCATAACGGTTTTTGGATTTTAAACAACACCAGATTGGGCTATAGATAATGACCTTAAAAGCCGTTAAAATTTTCCTTTTTTTTTTTTTTTTATTAAAATTGTAGTCTACTTAACGTACAAAGTTAATATCAACCAAGGATTTTATTGGCTACAGCCAAAAACATATAAAATATTTTATAAATATCCATATAATTCCATGAACTCTAAGGACAACGAGATAAAGATTTGGATTGAGATTATGGACACCTTATTCTCCAAAAGAAAATAAATTTTAAGATCAATTTAGTCACTACAAGGACTAATGATATATAGGCTAACAAGCCGGGTGCACCCTTTGATCTTTTGTGTCCTTCGGTGTTCCAACTACAAGTGGAACAATCCAAATTTTGGAGATTATTATCACAAGGAAATAATAATTGCAATATCCCTTAGGAAAGCAGCAATTCCTCGTTTTATTGGTATTTGTAATAATAACGATATTTTATCCCTTTAAGGTCAATACGGAGAAAGGTTTCCTGGAGTAATGAAACCATTACCTTTATTCTCTTTTTGCAAAGAATAAAAATCTATATATCGGTTGATGAACGGTGAAGGTTTGTTTTGAACGATTATCACTAACCATATTGACAAAACTACATAAAATATTCCAATTTATTTCCTCTCATCATCTTATAAAGACGATGGAGAAAAACCCAATATCAATTGGTTTGTACAATCCACCAAATTTAATCGACAAAGGAAAAAAAATATTTTCGTTTTAGTTATCGCATCCGAAAAATCCGCTTTGTGGTTGATAAATGATTCCTTGTAAAAAGAAAAATAGAAACCATACAGATAAATCACATGATCCTTGTCTAGAGGACAAAGATACCAAATTAATTGGCCGTAGGTTTTTCAACCATGCACATGATTATATAATTACCGTATAGGTAATTAAATTGTATAACACAAATTGTTTTGGTGATTACAGTTTCAATAATGAAATAGAAACTATATACCAAAATCACATGGTAGGATGCGATCTCGTACACACATGGTGGAAACCGATCTCATGCACATCTTTCTAAGATGGAGAAAAGAAAGATGCTATCGGTTAAATGGTATATTTTCTACCATGTAGAGAAATTACTACCATTATCATTCCACAAATACAGATGATTGAATACTGCAATTTTTAGTGGAAAACTAAATAAACTACTTAATTCAAGTATATATTGAAACAATATAAGAAGAAGAAAAAAAATCCGGATAAAAAGTAGTAATATGAATATAAAATTACTTATCTGCCACAACATATCCAGTCTAGATTATTGGTATCAAACCAAACAAGTCATAAGGCGTGGAGCAGCATCCATGATATTGGTCGGTCATTATACACCATTAAACTTCATGGCCAAATCAAACCTACAGTAAGGAAACCAATAAAATATTATTAAAGTTAATTGGAAATCCAATCATAGTTGGTGAACTAATTATCTTAGTTTGATGCTGGGCTCGGCTTTGTGTTTTTTTTTTCTTTCTCAAACCACCTTGTGGTCGTGTATGTTTGATCCAACCAGAATAAAAAAAAGTGGGAATTATATAAATACCCTCTTTATTGACGAGCTTCAAAATTACCCTTATGAAGCAACAAATATACCCCTCTCCATCCAAAGCCCATTAGGGGTCCATTAAGAATTTTGCGAGATTACAAAATTACCCTTTCTATATAATTAATGAACCATAAACCAAACTAGTTTTCTCAACGGAAAAAAAAAAAGAAAAACCCGAGAGAGCAGAGTTGTTCGTCAGCTGAAGAAAAAAAAAATTTGAAATCAACAACAGAATCAATTCTTGCTCTATTACTGAATCAATTCATCAAGATAGTAATCAACAAAAGAATCAGTCATTTATGAAATCGTTTCTTCATCAACAACAAAAATTGATTTTATCGGATCTCGAAACCGTTTTTCTTCATCAACAACAGAATCAACAAAATTTTCTCAATCTTTAAAACAAATTGGTAATGTTGATTCGTGATTGAAGATGAGTTGTGATCTATTTTATATTTTGCATGTTCGTTTTTGTAGTATCTTAATGTGTTTTTTTGTAATCAGTTCTATTTTTATTTTTTGTTACAGAGATCGAAATTTTGGAAACTCGATTTCTTTTGTGTTTAGATTCTACTGCATTGATTGGAATTCAATATCGTTATTCATATCTTAAACAGGTATTATTCAATCTCCAATCTTCGGTTTTTGATTTTTTGAATTTTTTGTTGTTTTTACTTTGCATAGTATGGATGAATTATTTGTAATATAATCAAGTAACATATTATGATGTTTTGTAGCTGTTCTTCTTGTTGTTGACATAGATTTTTCATAGTTGACACTGAAATTTTGTACAATTTCCAGATTATTTGTATCAATATTGGTTGTTGATGCAGTTTAATGGGTAATTTTCTGATTATGTTTTGTTGATTGGTTTTTTATTGTGTCAACATTGGTTGTTGATGAGTTAGTAGGAGAATTATTTGGATAATACTCACTGTTTGAAGCTTAAACTCATTGTTTATATTCTCAGTTTACATATCTAACGTTCGACATTGAATATATCTTTCACGAGGGCGCGGCCCAGGAGTGATGTGCGATTTAATCAATTTGTATCTTAGGTTTGGTTTAGGCTTTTTCTTATGATTTTCTGTGAATTTTTTATCAAGGAGCATGTATGTTAATGTAGTTTTTCATGTTGCTGGTTCACATTTGCACCGCGGATACTGATGCGACGCGTAGTAACATATATGATGATGTTTTATGCTGTTTTTTGTATTACAGTCCTTGTTTTCTGACATAGAATTTTCATTGTTGATACTAAAAATTTGTACCATATTCGATTATTTGTATCAACATTGGTTGTTGATACAGGTTTGTTGTATCAACTTTCATTGTTGATGCAAAAACCTGCATAAATTTGTGATTATGGTTGTTATGTTTGTTTTTGTTGTATCAACATTGGTTGTTGATTCAGGTTTTGTTGGATCAACTTTCGTTATTGATGCAATAACTTGGACAATTTGTCGATTATCTGTGTTGATAGTCGTTGTTTTATTGTATCAACATTGGTTTGTTGATGATTAGGGTGTCAACATTGTTTTTATTAGATTTGTTGATCCATTTTGATTATTTTATTGTTGCAGGTCAAAGATGGCTGTTGCAGAGTTCACTTTATCCAATTTGACCTTATCGCATGCTGTATCGGAGTTAACTACTGTCATCTTAGTGTGGTCAAAAAATTCTGGCCTTATATCCCTGAAGACCTCGTACTTTTTGGTTACACCGTTGATGGAATTTCACATGTGATTAATCACGATCTTGAGTTGAGGTTTTTCATTCACTATTGTATCTCCAAAGGTGATGCGGTGAAGTTTAACATCATGTTTAATATTGTTGTTGATGATGTTCCTAGTTCTTCTTCTGTTGGTCCTTCTTCGTCATCATCAAGTTGTGTTTCAAATAATGATCTTGCTGTTGTAGAAGATTTGACTGATGATTCAGCTATGGTCATAAGGGTCCCCAAGAAGTCAGATGCTTGGGCAAACATCTTAACTGGAGTAGGGCAGGTTTTTGATAATAAAATCCATTGTCGTGATAGTGTTAAGAAGTATGAATATCATAGTGGTTACAAACTTGACGTACGTAAGAGTGACAAGACACGTTACACTGTCCGATGTGTTAACCATGAAACTCAATCTTGTAATTGGAGGTTTCATGCGTCTCTCGTTGCCAATTCTAATGGTGTCTTTCAGTGCAAGACGTTTAACGGGGAGCATGCATGTGATTTAGCTTCTTCTGATCCAACAAAGGTCAGGATGACAAAGTCTTTTCTAAAGGATATCTTAATTGATGAATTTCGAGCATCAAAGAAGAAAAAGACTGCAGCTGATGTTAAAGATTTGCTCCATCGGGGAGTATGGTATTGATCTCTCGTATAGTCAGGCATACCATGGGTTACAGTTCACTAAAGAGTCTCTTTGGGGTGATGATATCAAGTCATATTCAGACTTTGTTTGGTATAAAGACTCAATTGAACATTATAATCCTGGAAGCGTCGTAAAGTTTGATTATGATGGTGATAATGAAGCAGTTCCAGAGGTTTTTTGTTGCTTTTGAAGCTTCAATTCTCGGATTCAATAAGTATCGTCGTCCGATGTTATTTATTGATTGCACTTTCCTCACTTTGGGAAGTTTAAGGGAGGTCTTATGGTTGCTTATGGAAAAGCGGTAACCAAGGTATGTTTTTTAATCTTTTTCTCTTCTTTTAAGTATTAAGTGTTTCAATTTTAGTTTTGAATCACATGATATCCCTGGATTTCAATTCTATGAATCACATAACATTGGTCATCCCATAATCATTTGTTGTTTGATCACATAATAATTATTGTTGATGCATTATATCCCTGGATTTCAAATGTTGTTTTGTTTGTCCCATTATTGCAGTTGTTGACCCCTTTTTTCTGTATCAACTCTTGTTGTTGTTCCATTTTTTGCAGTTGTTGATGACATAATTTCTTTTTGCAGTTGTTGATTACATAATTCCATAATTCCCACTAAATGCAGTTTTGTTGATACCATAATTGTTTGTTGTTGATCCCATAATTTCAGTTGTTGATCTCTTTTTGTAGTTGTTGATACCGTAATTTTTGCAGTTGTTGACCT
This sequence comes from Papaver armeniacum, assembly GCA_023531295.1. Lineage (NCBI taxonomy): Eukaryota > Viridiplantae > Streptophyta > Magnoliopsida > Ranunculales > Papaveraceae > Papaver > Papaver armeniacum. The sequence continues at coordinate 198,162 of JAJJWW010009025.1, forward strand.
CTTTTGTAGTTGTTGATACCATAATCGCAGTTGTTGATACCATAATAGTAGATGTTGATCACATAACTGCTGTTGTTGATCCCATAATTTTTGTTGTTGACCCATTAACTTGTTCATGGATATCAGTTTTTGTGTGTTACTCTTTGAATCTTTTTTTTTTTTTTTTTTTGTATTTTCTAGAGATCTTTCCAGTTGCTTTTGGTATTGTACCTTGCGAAAATTGTGACAGTTGGGAATGGTTCCTAACCAACTCGAAGGGTATTATTAGTGAAGACCGTCCACCGACCATCATATCATACCGTGAGCCGGCCTTTTGAAGCATGTCCCTCTAGTCTTTCCAAAAGCTTTCCATTCTTTTTGTTTGTACCACATGAAAGGTAATGTTCTGTTCCAAAGGGTAAGAGCAGCAAACCGCTTTGTGAAGTTGTTTGAAGAGTGCTACACCGCCTTAACAAAGGAGAAATTTTTTTGCCGCCGCCAAGAGTTTGAGCAATCTCAAGCTTGATTCAGTGATTGATTGGATGGTGAAGATTCCATTTGAGAACTGGGAAGCTCATGCTTTTCAAGGAGAAAGGTGGGGTGAGAACACCTCGAATATTGCGGAGAGTTTTAATAGTGTTATCAAGCATGAGAAGCGGCTCCCAGCACTAGAGCTTGTGGATTGTATTCGTGCTTATGTAATGGAGAAGAACTACGAAAGGTTGGTGTTGTCTAGTAAGTGGAATTCCAGACTTACACCACGGATGCAAGCTAGACTCAACAAGAGGATTACCGACTGTCGTTTCTACAAGTTTAGAAGAGCAAGTGATAAAGTATTTGAAATAATTTCTCCCATTGGTAAGCATATGGTGGATTTGGATGCTAGGACATGTACCTGCAATTGGTGGCAGAAGCATAGTTTCCCTTGCACCCATTCCATGAAAGCTATGTTGCAGATTGGGGAAGACGAACCTTACAAGCACATCAGTCCGTATTATACCACCGAGTACTACAAAGGTTTGTATGCTCGTCCTATCTATCCTATTCCCGACCATGAGAGGCCACCTAAAATTAATGAAGAAGGTTATGTCCTACCTCCCAATGGTGGTAGAGCGTCACCGGAAGGCCAACCGCTTCAAGGTACGGGGGTTCTCGAGAGAAAGTTCGCAAGAAGAGGAAGTGTGGTCAGTGTGGAAGACTTGCCTTCCACAACCGTCGTAGATGTCGCAGACCCCTTTGGCTCCTCCCCGCACCAAGTGTTTCGCAGGGAGTCTAACTCCAGAATGATCAACTTCTTGAGGAGAATGTTGTTCTGAAGTTTTACTGGATGATTTACTATTTCTCTGAACTCTTTTTTTTTTACCTTTTTATGCTAGTTTGTTGAATGATCAACATGGATGTTAGTTATCTTTATGCTTTCTCTTTTTTTTTTTTTTTTAGATTTTCTTGTGTTTTTAATGACATACATTCTCTATTATTTTGTTTAGCAATGTCATTCTTGTCAGTTTATGTCAGTTTGCAGGTTTACTGTTTTTTTTTTACAGGAAAAAATACTATATAAACTGTATCAACATATCAATGTTGATGCAAGTCAGGGTATCAACTTTCAATGTTGATACCTCTTAGTGCATCAACTTCCATTGTTGATGCCTACTGAAAAGAAAATTTTTTCATGGTTTTATCTGTATATATTCAAGTTGATACCATGACTGTACTACCAAGACCCATTCACTTTACTTTTTGTGAAACCAATCAGTTTTTCATCAATTAATTTTTTGACCCATTGTTTTTTGGTATCAACTTCCATTGTTGATACCAAAAATGTATCAACTTCCATTGTTGATGCTCAATAAATAAAAAAAAAAATTCATGGTTTTATCTGTATTTACAAGTTAACTCTATTAGATGATCATACCTGCAACCTGTACAAGCAACATTCATTTACTTTCATAACCAAACCATTCATTCACTTGATAATCACTTTAGTAACTAATAGTAATATTAATTGATAATAAACTAGTACTAAACACATCCTCCAAATAAAAGATGTTTTTTCAAACTAACAGTTTAAATAAATTAGCAGAACCTACACAGAGCAACTAAATTAGTTACCAAAGAAATGTTAAACTACACCTAAGTGTGTTTGCTCTAATCTAATGGTTCAACCGAATCTTGTAGGTTGATAACCTCTTCGACCGAGTATGTAATTTCTTGTACTTGCTTACCATCTAATTCTTCAATGAGAATCTTGAATGTTGACTACCTCTTCAACCGAGTCTTTAAGTTGCAAAGTTGGTTGCCATGCATTCAATTCGAGATAATATTCAGCAGTAATCTTTTCTCTCTTAGGTTTATGTTCTCATGGTATTGGACCTTCTTACCATCTAAATCCCAACAATCTCCACGCGTCACCAAGCACTTCATGAATAAGCAGACGTGCATTGCGCAGTCCAAACCCTGTTGCGCTGGTACCGGGTAATGGTCTAACTTTGTAATTACCTGTTCACCTGTCTCAACATCTTTTATACCCATTTCGTTCAGGACTGGAGTCAGAGTTTGTACCATGACATTGTACTGCTCGTTGTATCGTTTGTAGTGATGAATGGTGTTGAAGATCAACCATCTTCCACGTATCAACGCAAGAAGTACCCAGTGGAAGGGTTTCCCAGTCCTATCTTGTAGACAAATCGGTATCATCAGTATTGCTTCACTGTCATCCACTGGGTATCTTTCCCTCAAGTTTTTGGAATCTTAGTTGATTCCACTTTCTCGTATATCCCTCCTAGCTACTGCAGCCCTCATTATTTCTTCGCATCATTTTCTTGGCGTTAGTTTGTTTTTTACCGATAACAACAATAATTCATTCATTTGTTCATCATTATTTTATGTAACTAGTTATTCAAAAGACAAATTAAGAGTTGTTACTTACATAAGCATTTGAATTCAGAATTAAGTGCTTCTTCCCATAGTATGCAGGCTTAGATGGATTTTCCATCTTGGAATTCAAAGATGGTGTCTTTGTAGTAATCAACTATCTCACTGTTAATGTTGATGTTGTTCATTAGAAATTGGAGATGCCTTCCAGTGACCCACTCTTCTTGTTCATTGTCGAAATAAAAGGTAAACGCTTTGGTACTGCATTTGCAAAGTTTTATGTTAGCTCCCTGACATTACATAACATATTAATGTTGAAGTATTATTATCTTGACATTACATATCAGTCAAATTCTAAATGCAACTTGGTTATTATCTTGGCATCAACTTTCATTGTTTATGTCTATGAATAAATAGGGAATTTGTTTCAGAGTTACATACCATTATGTTGCTTGCTCAAAGAATGGACCAATGATCATTTTTTCGTCCTCGGTGCAGGATTCCCAGAGTTTGAGGTCTTCTGGCTTATTCAGCGGTACTGGCTCAGGTGGCGTCTCGTCAACGTAATCATCAAGGAGGTGAATAACTGCATCCTCTTTTTCTTCAACTCCTCCCCCTTTCTTCTTTCCTTTGGTTCCTGCTCTGGTCCTCTTCTTCACATTAACTGGAGGTGTGTATTTATCCGGCGCATTCCTTGATGACCTTGTGTTATACCTCCTTCCTCTTCCAACAGCTTCATACTGATTCCTTTGTCTCTGTGTCGCTTCAGAATCATCCTCTTGGGTGGTGTCTTCGTCTTCAGTTGGGCCATCAATTTCATCCAATTCGAATAGAACTTTAAGGCCTTCCAAGACATTATCGTCACCTGTTTTCGGTGTAGGAGTATATTCAGTTTCTTGTGATGGATCATCTTCCATCTCTTTTGCATCAGTAGGAGTATAAATTTCAGCAGTGATCGAATCGAAGCTTGGACCACCGAAGTTTGGGGTAGTACCTGCAAGGAAATAATCCAATTAGATTAACATGTAATAGTCCTATTTAAACAGTATCAACATATCAGTGTTGACTCATTTTTTTTTTTTGGAATCAACAATTGTTGTTGATTCTTCTATTGTTATTAACAAGGAATCAACAATTGTTGTTGATGCTATCTCATGGCATCAACTCCTGTTGTTGATGCTATCTCATGGCATCAACTGCTGTTGTTGATCTATATAACATTGCGACATTAGCATTATAACCAAAAATAAAACTAGCATTTTATCTCTAGCATTACAACAGAATTTTATATGTTCATTTGTCATAATGAAAGAACCCAAACTGAAACTTGTATAATCAAAATTATCAACATACTTTTTCATAATCACAGTTGCATACATTTTCAAATTGTATAATCACAGTTGTAGGGACATTACCTGATTTCTCTGGAAGTATAGCCTTAATTGGAGGAGTTGAATAAACAAGTACATCTCCCACCATCTCCACTTCTTCCATGTTTGTTCTCTTTTCTTCATTATCATCTTCTCGTCGGTTGATTTGTTTTACAAATATCTACAATCACATTAGCAATCTGTAGATTCACTTCCTCATTTGAGTCTCGCAACAACATTAGCAATCTCTCGGATTCACTTTCTCATCTCGAGTTACAAGATCTCGGAACCACATTAGCAAGCAATCAAGATTTGCTTCCTCTTGTCTTCTTTTTTCTTCTTTTCCTAAAGCTCGTCCCATCCTCCACTTGCCAATAAATTTGGGTCTATTTGTACATTGACATTCAATCCACTCGATAACCCTTTTTGAAGCTTTTTCGCAAATCGTTTCACCTCCATCCGAAAGTGACAAGTGCCATTTGACTTGATTCTTCTTCTTCATTCAAGTCATCTTCATCCCCGCTTTTCGAAGGTTTCAACTCGGTTTCCATCTCGGCTTGATCGATTTCTAGATGGTTCTTTATTTAAAGCAGTCTCAATCATAGCATTGATTTCCTGTTGAGTACTCTCTGACGTTTCTCTTGCTTTTTTGAGATTTTTCTCCTTTTCTTCCCATTGCTTCACTTCTATAGCAATTTCATCAAGTCTCGCTTTATCCTCAGGCTTCAAATGCATCATGTCCTTGTTCTTGTCAATAAGTTTCTTCATGAATGTTATGTTGCTCATTGATTTAGTTTCTTGCCCCCTCCTTTGATATGTTATCTCTTGGTTGTCAAGTAGAAGATTAATGTTTTCCTCTATCAGATTCTCATTCCTATGCCTCTCTACTTCCAACTGGCTTGCTGGTGCTAACATGTCTATCAAATACATCTCTTCTTCTGTTACCGGATCAACAACATCTTCATGAACCTGCAGATCGACATAAAAATACAGTTAGCATAATATTTTTTTCCAACTTTATAACCATAATATATCTTTCACGAGGGGGCGTAGCCCCCGAGTGATTTGCGACACTAAGACTGAACTACATGTTAGATATGATGTCAACTACCATTGTTGACACAAAATAGAATGTGGCAGATTTAAATTTTTGTGTAAACATTTGTTGTTGACTCCAAGAAATTGTATCAACTTCTATTGTTGGTACACAAAATATATATTTTTGATTACATTCATTTTTGGGTCAACTTCTATTGTTGACATAGATTTAATAAATGTGCAAGTATAATCTGTATACATACAAATGCTCCCTAAACTGGTATCAACTTCCATTGTTGACACAAGTATAATTGTTATAATCAGTACACATTTGTGTATCAACTTCATTTTGTTGATACACTAACTTTGTTTTGTTGACTCCCTAAACTGGTATCAACTTCCTTTTGTTGACATGATAAAAAGTGAAATCTATTTGAAATATAAACTGAGTAAACAAATATGTTACCTTACGAGTGAACCAAGTCATGTCCATGGTATCTCCACATTTCCCTTAAAATTGTTTTACCAGTTCTTTGCAGATTGCGTGTTGGCTCCATCTCATGAATCTTGGTGTTGCGGTTTCAAAATTTGTCCTCTTTGCGACGAAGTTTTCTGTATGTTCGCAGAATCAATACTGCATACAGAGAATCAATGAGGTTAGTTTGACGTAAAGTATGCATTTCACTATTTTCAAAATTAAACATTATATTAAATGAACTTTTTTTTTTTTTTACCGGTAGTAGAATTGTGCAGCCAGGAACACTTCCATTCTTTCCTTTCTGCTTTCCAATGTATTTAAGCAGATAGGTTACTATGTGATCTGGCCATGACACTTTATCCATGTTCAAAATATAAGGAAGCCAATTCTTTGCAAGTCCTGTTGCACCGTAACTGGGAAGAAGACAACTGTGCACAGCCACATAGCAAATAGTCTCACAAAATGCTGTGGGTCAGACTGATCCTCAGCGGCAGCTTTTAGTTTGCGCTCAATTTCAGACTTCTTTATTTTATCACTCTTATGTTCTTCTTCCCCTGCTCTGAACTTGTTCTCAAACCATGTAGTGACTACAAGCATCATTTTTTTTCTTCAAAGAACTTCTTCAACTCCTCACTCTCGATGACCCTTTTTATCTTGAAGATTAATGAAAAGTCTGTTGGCTCTATTTTGCACCGATAAGAAGTTTTCTTTTTTCCAAACTCCGAATATGTTCTTTTCTTTATCGAATGCTCCAATAAGTATTTGTATTGCCGGGACGATTTTGACTAACCACTTATCATTTGTTGCATCGATCTCTTTTCCAGTGTAGAATGGTCTTATAAATTCCTTAACACACATTCCTTTAGTGCTTTTCCATTCTTGTTATCTCCTCCTACTTCAAACAACTTGTATAGAAAGTTGCACATTTCAATCAATGGTAATAGACTTGATTTGAACTTCGTTTCTCTCTTCCTACTTCGACTCGCATACACGCAACTCATTCATTTAATTTTATATTTAATATAGAAATGAACTTAACTATATTGCAAAGCATAGAACTCAAATAAAAAATAATGTATAAAGTTTTACCTGTTTGTTCTTCCTCTGTTTCGCCTTCTGCGTCTACTTGTTGTTGTTCGATTTGAATATGATTCTTCATCCTCTCGAATCATCTTCAACCTCCAGCCTTTTTCTTTCCTTTACGTGCTTCTACTTGTTGTTCATTGTTCTTCTTCTTCTTTCCAGTTGCTTCCTCTTCTGGTCATTCTTCTTATTGGTCTCCCTCTTTCTTTTTGTTGCTTTAGCTCTTTGACTTTCTTGTTCCGATTCGTCTTCTTCCGAATCTACTCGGTTCTTCATTTCGATGCTCTTTCTTCTTTTAACAACATCTTGCTCTTTATCAACCAACAACCGCTTGTTCACTCTCTTCTTTTTGTGGCTACATCTTTATTACTCTGTTGTGAATTATCTTCTTCGTACTCTCATGGATTTACCCTTGGTGATCTTCTCACTCCTTTCATCTATTTTTAAAACAGCATTAATTTTGTCAGCATTAGATAATCAAAGTATTTTTAAAACATCATTAATTTTGTCAGCATATGTTGTTGATACCATCAAGTGGTATCAACTCCTGTTGTTGACAAGATCTACTTGTATAATTCCTGTTGTTGATACCATCAAATGGTATCAACTTCTGTTGTTGATACCAGAAACTGGTATCAACTCCTGTTGTTGACAACAATATACTTGTATAATTCCTGTTGTTGATACCATCAAATGGTATCAACTTCTATTGTTGATTCCAGGATATTCTATAACCAAAATAGTTATTACATGACATTATTTGGTAAGTTATTAGTTTTATGTTCTGTCATTCATTTATAATCAATAACAACAATTACCATATAATCTTAGACACTAGTTTCATTACCATATAGTCTTAGACACTAGTATTATATCTCTAGCTTCATTCATTCAACAAGTAACAAGTTCATGGCTTATTCATTACTTATACCTCATAAGCAGGATAACAACTGAAACATCGACTCCTATGCTTATTCATTTTAATTTCACAGAACCCAACATCATACATACAACGAAGCATTTCAAGGCATTTTTAGGTATCAACAAAGCATTTCATGGTATCAACAAAGCATTTCAGTGTATCATCAAAGCATTTGTGTCATCAACAAAGCATTTCAAAGTCATCAACAAAGCATTTCACCTCTTCATAACAAGGATATCAACTCCTATTTTATCAACAACTCGAAATTGGATATCAACATAGACTCCTATGCTTATTCATTTGAATTTCATATAACCAACATCAACTGAAACTGGAATTTAAGTTATCAACTCTAATTGTTGATATCATACATACAACACAGCATTTTAGGGTATCAACTCTAATTGTTGACCCCATATATTAACATCAACAACAACTGAAAGTGTGACTAATTGAAGAAATTGTTTTCTTACCTCTTTCATTTGAAACTGCAACTTCTGAAAACTCAAAATCAACTTCTAACCAATGAAAATCAAAATCAATTGTGTTGATAGTTGTTAAAATCAAAATCAATGAATTAGATTCAAAACTAAGTTCATACCAAGTAAAATCAAACACATAAGAAGCAGGAATTGGTCATAAATCGTACATGCAACAACATTTTTTTTCTTACCTTTATCAACTGCAACTGCAACTTTCAAATCTTCTTAACCTAAAATGAAAAATCAAAATTAAACAAAAACAATTAATAAAAACCAATTATATCCCAAACGAAATCATAGTAACTAGTAGGAGTAATAGGTATCAAATCATACATGCAATTTTTTTTTTCAAAAACTGAAAATCAAACTTGAAATCAAAACCGTAAGAAATCAACATCAAAATCTTAAAAAATCATCATCGGAACCTAAATCTTCACCAATAACAGTAAGTAGAAGATGAGAGTCGTGTTTACCTCTTTGAATTTTGTGTTTGAATCTTCAGAATCATTAAAACCTAGTTTTCTATCATTTCTTCTTTGATTTTTTGATTCTTGAAACTGAAAATGATTATAATCAAATCGGTTACTGAGTTTTATATAGACTGACGGTTTCTCTTTTCAGTTTCGATCGACGGTTTCTCTTTTGATTTTTGATTCAAAAAAATTTGTTCAACAGTTACAGACGAGTGAGAGGAAGAAGCAGGAGAGAGATATCGTGCAAATGATGAGAAACGGATACAACAGTAAATGTTAACGTATAATCTTGATATTTTATTTAGGGGTATTATAGTAATCTACCTGTCCGTGTTTTTGAGGGGAGGGTATTATTATTTTGGGGGAGGGTATTTGTGTTGGGCCTCTATAATAGGGGCATTTAATTAATGTACCCTAAAAAAAAAATATTAAAGTAATTCATAGAAAGAGTTGTGTCTAGCTTAATGAAGAGCGACCCATTAGCTAAGAGAGCAACTTGTGTGATAACATCGTAGTTATAAAAAGGTATGAGGTTTGTGTCCATGATAGCCAGGGCTATCAGGCGGACATCATTTAATGGGGACCATGATCCGAAGGTCGGGAAGCTCCGGATGGAGTAGTCATTGGACGGCTAAAAAGGACTCGCGACTATGAGAGACTCGACCAACTGAGTTCTCCTCCTCCTTCTCTTTTTCTCAATTTCTCAATGCTAATGCTAAAATAAGAATACCCGGCTTCATCGAGAACAAATATTTCGTCTGTGTTTTTTTCTTTTTCGATTCTTTCTTTTCTCTTATGTAATTCTTCAATCATAGTTATAAAAAGGTATGAGGTTTGTGTCCATGATAGCCAGGGCTATCAGGCGGACATCATTTAATGGGGACCCTAATCCGAAGGTCGGGAAGCTCCGGATGGAGTAGTCATTGGACGGCTAAAAAGGACTCGCGACTATGAGAGACTCGACCAACTGAGTTCTCATCCTCCTTATCTTTTTCTCAATTTCTCAATGCTAATGCTAAAATAAGAATACCCGGCTTCATCGAGAACAAATATTTCGTCTGTGCTTTTTTCTTTTTCGATTCTTTCTTTTCTCTTATGTAATTCTTCAAATTTAATTCTATTAATCAGAGTTTATTGATTTTTTCAGGGTTTTTTTACATGGTGAATGTTGAATCACGGGCAGCTTTTTAGGGTTTAGGGTTGTCGTAATTGGATCGATTCCAGTGTATTATAAGTTTTTAGTTTTTGTTTGTTTTGAATTTGATTGATTGATGCCAAGAATATCTTCTTCTTCATCCAAATCTTAATTGAGAATGTTTATTGATTTCTCACTCAACCCTTTATATAGGGTAATACATAGTGGATTTAAGCTATACATGAAGTGTCTTGATGTACAACTTATTTAAACTCTTCTCTTCTTCTACCTTATTCACAACAAAGATGTCGTCTAAGTGGAGGCATCTTAATTTGTTCCCATACTTGTTCTATGACTTCTCTCGCCTCCACGGTTATTTTTTCGTCCACCATAAGTTTCTTGCACATGATCTAGCCTTGAATCTTATTATTGCTGTTACGGTTATAGTAGTTCCTTTCTCGCTCAAACTCTTCTTGATCATGGCTTCCCATGGCTACTATCTTCTGCTGTCCCTCATCAACTCTCCTTGCCTGCTGTCCTTGCGAAGTGCTCGCCATGTATTGATGAACGGAGGTTTCAAGACATTCGAGTTTGTGTTTTCGGATAAGAATTCATTTCATTCGTCTTTCTTCTAAGGCGATATATTCTTTTTCTCTTATGTGATTGTATTTTTGACTCTAAAAATTTGAATGTATAACAAGTTTTAATTCACAAATGAGAGGATGAGATATCTCTAATACACATGGTTCTCCATCTCATTGTCAAGTTTAGCTCTTGCCAACCCTTTGTTTTCCGAACACATCTTCAATACAGTCGTGAAGAGTTTTTTATGTATGCTCCCAGGAATGTGGCTTGTAAATGGTGAAATGATGTAATTGTATGACTTTCAAACCACTTTAGTGCTTCTCCTATTAAACGCGAAATATTTGCACAATATAGCATCATGGTTCTCCCATTGTAACATACATCTCATATAAGCCTTAATTGTAGTTGTTCCATCAAAGATGTTGGGTTAGATTGCACTTAGGAGGTATTCCTCCCATTTGTACTTCTAGCGTGAAGGGATTCTTCGCGGCCTCTGGCTTTCAGGTTGTCTCCTTCCTCCTTCTCTTCTATTGTAATCCTCTCATTTATTAGTTCTCTTAAGATTTGTTCATTTGTTTTAGTTTTTGCTTCTTTCCTTCTTTTGCCTATTTTTTGAATTCCTGACGCTCTTCTTCGCCTCTTTCGTTAATTCGCATGCCATTATATCGGTTGTTCTCTCTTCTTGGCTGCCTCTCAGCTCTCATCATTTGCACCCTCTCATACTCTTCATTAATATTTCTATATCTCGGTTGTCATGGTTTCTTGCCTCCTCCGTCTCTTGAATCGTTGGAACCCTAGCCGTCTCTCCTCGTGTAAAAACTTCTCGATTCCGTCCATTATTAGAAGTTTTTAGTTTTTGTTTGTTTTGAATTTGATTGATTGATGCCAAGAATATCTTCTTCTTCATCCAAATCTTACAGTTTCTCACTGTACAGTTAAACTCTTCTCTTCTTCTACCTTATTCACAACAAAGATGTCGTCTAAGAAATCGTTGGAACCCTAAAAACTTCTCTGCAACCCTATAAATCTGCAACCCTAAAAACTGATTAATGTTTCTTTGAATCTAACTTATTCGTTAACTGAACAACTCTTGCCTGGAATCTAACTGATTAATATGTTCTTCTCTTTGAAGAATCGATATGAGAAGATAGATTACTTGGTTAGTAAGGAAAAAATCTAGGGTTTGTTCTTTTGATCTTTAATTTATCTCCTGTTCCCAGACGAAATCTTCTTTTGATTGAGATATTTTATTGGTGAATGGTTCCCAGACGTTACTTAGTTGTTGATTTACTTTTTTTCTTTTTCTTATTGTAGCTGCAATATGTTACTGAATGGGGCTCTGTTTTGCTGTTTCTCACCAACAAAAATCAAGCAGAAAGCGATTTCCATATTTTTCCCAATAAAAACCTAGAATGACAATGTTAGGTACAGGCGTACAACCTTTCTTTACTATCTCTATTTTACTTTTTCCCTTTCTTCTGAATTTTTGATTTTGTAATGTTTTATATTTGGGATTTTAGGACAAGTTAGTTGAATCAACTTCAAAATTGTGTGTTTGCACAAATATGGGGTATTCTTCAATCTTCACAGGATACTGGATCCATATTTTAAGACAGTAGTTGGTTCTTTTGCTGATAATAATAAGATCAATCTGTAATTTTGAGATTTGTTTACAAGCTGGTTCTTTTGCTATAATTGCTTTCATGCTTCATGGGAATTTATCAGCTGTTTAACTTGGTAAAATATCCAACTTAGGTTCGTGCACAATTACAGATAGGTTAACTGTGGAGTTGATCAGATGTTTAGTTTGTTGTATGCCATGCGGCAATTAGAGATAGGTTCTAACAATAAAGTTTGTTTGTATGTACTTTTAGCTCCATGTTGTTGTTTTTCGATGGCCATCAATGGCATTGTTGGTGATAGTGTATATTAGATAATTAGTTAAATTGCTTTCAACAGGTTTATTTTTGGACGTGGGGTTTTGCTCAGCCAACACTTACGCAGTCTCAGGGATGGCCCATGGAAATCTGGTAGTGGTTTCATTGATATTGCTGAGGTTGGTTCAGGGAAAACTCGGGCATATATGGTTCATGGAATTGTACATGTTAGCAGACAACCGATATTGGGTTAGTTTCTTAAAGTAGATTATTTTTTATTAACTGCCTAAGGGGACACCTCATTCTATACAACCGGGTATGTTGCTGTCATACTATATTTGTGATTGTTTTGTTGCATACTAACGGTAATTGTTGTGCTAAGCCCTTATCAACTAATTTTGTTTATGGAGCTTAGCAATATTACCACAGAATGATAGAATATTCTGGCATTATGGTCTGATGTAACACCTACGCAACCTTCTTTTATGTAAATCAATGCACACGAACCTCATGTTTTAGCTGCAGCTACCTTTCTAAGTCTTGCATAACTGATTTTTCACTTTGTAGGCTAACCATGCACAATCACTTCACTGCAGTTACCTGGAAAAGCTCTGCTCGAGAGTATGTGAATTGACGAATTAATGAATCTTGGATTGGCTATTAAATTTTAGTTCTAAAGAAACAAATGTGAACACGTGCGAAGGTAAATTTTGTTTTAACTTTTATTGGTTTTTTGCTGCTGCCAATATCAACCTTCTCATGCTAAGAGGATAATATCAAGGTTTAACCATGATTTAGCTAATTACAAATTCGAATCATGTCATGCTATGTACTGTACAAGGGCTGTACTTTACTACACTTGATTTTGTGGGGTTGTTTTCTACTTCTCAAAGAAGTTTTTCATCTATAATTATCTTTTTTAGGTAAAGAGAAAACAATGCTTTTCATCAAAAGCAGGTATATTTGAAACAATGTTATAGTGATAACTTCTTGGCAGAAAAGCAGGTATATTTGAAACTCAAAACAATGTCAAGTCCCAAAATGTTACACTCATCTCTTGGCCGAAAAGAAGGTATATGGTATACATTTGTTTACCAAAAGCTCATTGAGAAACTGCTAAATGGGTGAAGTTCTAAATCAAGTAGAAGAGATGGTTTCCAATGGTATAATCTTTTTCTGAATTGGTGTTGGTTATCTCTGATTCGGATAGATTTCTTCTTTATTAGTTATTTGGGCTTCAATTGATTTGGTGTTGATTACCTCTAAGTTTTGAATTTTAGGTTTTGTAGGTTTGATTTGTAGGACATATATTTGACAGGACTGAAATTAGGCTTGGCACAATAGGGATGCACAGATTGTTACCAGAATTATGGGTTATTTGCATTTCAGGTTGTACATGTTTGCAGGAACTTAACAGAGGTATGTACAAGGTAACCCCCTGACTAATATCATGACTAACAGTGGATGGTACTACGAAGCGTGTAGCGAATGCCACTCAGAGTAGTTAGTGAGAAGGATGAAGAGTTATGCCACTGAGCACGAATCCAAAATTGAGTAGTCAATACAAAGGTGATGTAGTTCCTTACGTCTAATTATTATCATTATATGAATAGTTGTTTAAACAAACATAAGAATATTAATGTAGATTCTTGGTCTGTTTTGAAGTGAAAGACCATGCTAGATCGATCATTTTTGTGGCATTAGACAATGAATACCACAAAATTGTGAAGCTACCTGCATCCGACCGGCTATAATGGAAGAGGTACACAACCTATACCAAATTCTATATCCTAATCAATTTTTTTCAGGAATATGGCAGTATTATACTCAACAAAGGTGTTAGTTTTTAAAGTTGGAAATGGCATGGTTGTGGTTGGTATTCATGGTTTCATTGTAGTTTTCATGTCAATAGTAGTTCGTATGTGTTTAAATAATTATAGTGTAATTAAAGAGTTGTATGTGCTATTAAGGATCTGGCTGCAGTAATTGCGGTATATATAGTATATCTTTTAACAAACTAAGGGGAGCATATATTTACGTACGTATACAGTTCCTTTTATTCTTCAGTATTGTATATTTGTCTGACTTGATCTGTATTGTAGAGTGGATATAAGGAGGACATTGATATTTTCAGTAATTGAAACTTAAAGTTCTGATTGTTTGTCATGTTCAGATAAGCACAAGACTAATTCTATGCGTTGTGCATGATATCTTTTCCTGGGCAAATACATGTTTTTCTGTCTGTTATATGTAATGGTAGTCTGCCATTTTCTGCGTAATGACGACTGTAAAGTGCTTCTGAAACTCATGGACTTGCCAGTAGTTCAGGTGGCTTTATTGATTTGTATTGCATATTTTCTTTACGATCTGCAGTATGCTTTGAGCAAATGCTTGACTGGTATCGTGCACTTCTTTGTTCCTCTTTTCTTAATTTTACCGTGTTCACAGTTGTAACCTTAGATTTGGTTAACCGGAAGCAAAATCATTTACTACCTCCAGGTCACACATATCTTTGTGTATTTATGCCCTATTTGCTACTATCACAAAGGGTCCTCAACTGAATGGAAAAAACACTAGCGACCTTGATATGATTTGAAATTCTTACAATCTTTTTTTATACTCCAGGGACATTTTCCATGCTAAGCACCGGTTAATGGTTTAGAAGATAGAGTTGGTGGTTTGATTTCGCAACGTGTGCTGGAGATATAGGCAACGGGAGTGGGAGCACAAGAGTGGCTTAAACTAACGGGTGTGGGAGGTACATGAGTATATGAATGTGGATTAGCAATGGCAATGACTTGGCTATACGGTATGGGAAAACAAGAGTGTGTTGTGGCTTAACGCGAATTGAAGGCGGAGGAGTATAATATGGTAGTGGATGAGAGGTACGGGAGTAAAAATTATCAAATTAACAGAAAAAGATACAATGCTTACCATATCACCAGAGAAAACAAAAGGGAAAACAATATTGTGTTTCCCAAGAAAGTAGAATAGAGTTGGCAAGGGAGGACTGGAAATGAAAAGGGAGGCGACAAGACTATGTTTATATGACTGGAAGTGAATGGAGTATAGTTGAAATTCACTAGCGTCCGAAGGACCAAAAGTTTCTCCAGGAAATGTGAATTCTTCTAGGACTTGACAAAAGTACAGACTCACATTCATAATTTAGAAGTGCATGCAGTTTCGTATTCTAGGAATAAGCGACTCCCATTGTTAAGCATCAAAATTACCATCAAAATGTCCATGGTAATTGATGCATCAAGATCCAGAGTACAATGGAAAAAATCGTTAAACCAACATAACTTTGCCAGCACGACTCAGTTCATATTAAGCATCATCATACACAACATGACTTGCTTAGTAAATACTATAGTATGTTTCGTGTTCTTAGTACAGTTGAATTGAAGTGCATATTTGGATGTAAATCAAAAACCAAAGTATAGTACTGATGCAATTTTACAGTGGGCATGTTCATCTATGTCATTCTTCTGGAGGTGTATAATTTTTTATCTAAGTTACCAATGTTCGCAAATGTTGGTTTAAATAACCAGGGATGCTTCCATGAGTCATTGATGGACTCCATCTGAGCTTAAGCTAAAGTTTTTTCTGATGCCTTTTATGATTATTGTAGTTGCAGGAAATCCTACACTACACCCCTCACAAGAATCCACACAACTAAACCATTGAAGATGAACAACTATGATTTTTATTGATTAATTCCTTGAATGTTTACAAGATAAAATGGAAAAGAGCTAAAGAAATCACAATTACTTCAAACTTTCTCTCTCTTAATGACTTGCCTAACACTCGGAAAAAGATCTCCCCTTACAATAGGCTTGCTCGAATCCTTATATAGGGTATTACATAATGGATGACAACTAAGCTGTCCTTTATTTTCGGGAATAACTTGCGAAATATCGCAAGTGTACAAATATATAATCTCGAAACTCTCTTAGATCTCGCTGGGTCTTTACATCTTTCTCGTGTTTTGGTTGTCGTCATTCATTGCATCATTTATATTACTCATCTGCGACACCTTCGCAATGCTGTCGTTTATTAATCTCGCGAGGTATTGTTGTTGCGATATTCTGATCCTACATCTTGCCTCTTCTCATGTCTTCTTTGCGAAGAAGAGAATGTCATGAGAACTAGTATTTTGAAATGATGCATCTGCATCCATTTGTTTTTTCATCAATTTTTTGCCGACAAAATTCCATGAATTAGGGATAACCGCTTACACGTGTCTAAAATTATCCTTTTTACCGGCACATTTAATGTTATCCGTTTACTTTTTTCTTGTCTATTTAAGGAGGAATTCCTTATGAAAGTGTTTCTTTTATTTTACTTCGTCTTCTTCATCGTCTGCAACTTTTTACTGCTGTTTCTCTTCATCGTCTTCTACATCAACTTTCTGCTATTAGTCTTCAGCTACTGTTCTCATCTTTCTTCTGCTTCTGTTTCCATGGAGCCATCAAGGTTTGTTAATTTTGCTGAATTTGATTATTTTGTGATTGATCTCTCCTATTGAAGTTATTTTGTTTTGATACTGTTCTTCTTTTAATGATTCTCCTGCTATTTTTGTTTTAGCAAGAACAAATCTAACACCAAGTTCACCGTTCCGATCCCTATTGTCTCCGTGGGCTCGCAACCGAAAATCATTGCTACTAAAAGAAAGTCTGCGAATAGCAAGGTATTTAAGAAACATTTATTCTTCTAATAACAATATTGTTGCCTCTGTTTCTTATTTAACTTGTAATTCGCAGGATGAAAAAAATGTTGATAGGTCTTTGAGATATAACAAGGCATTCTAAACCTGTTGCACCTGCTATTTCCTTTCCTACATTCAAACTTACAACTCCTCCTGCGAAATCTTCACAAGATAAACCTACTGTTTCTACCTGCGAAAATATTTTTGATGATCTTTCTCCTATGCCTGAATTTTTCATAGATCAAATCCCTCATAACAGTCCTGTTGCGAATGAGCCCACTTATTCTCCTATTGTCAATGCCTCTACCGTTTCCCCAGTCATTGATCTTCATGAGACTTCCTCTTCTCATGATATTCCTTTAACAAAAAATGACTCATCTCTTCCTTCTTCTATCGTCGTTACTTCCTTATCTGAGCAAATCCCTCTTACTAAGGAAAATTTGGAAGGAATAGACGTGGCCTTCAAAGTTCTATCAGATATTATGAACGATGCCAAGAAGACTTCTGTTGATCCTATCAAATCTAATGTCTGCGAGGTTTTGAGCAAATACCTTGGCTCCGATAGAATTTCGCAAACATCTTTGGAGCAAGAAGTTAATATTTTGAAGAATAATCTCCAAGCTATGACTGCAAAGTGTAATATTCTCCAACTTGAGAATCAAAAACTTCAAAATGTTTCGCTGGATCGTGATAATCTTCGCAAGAAGAACGAAGAATTGAAAGGTACAATCTTACCTCTGTATTTCTAAAGTAAGAATTTTTTTTTTTTTTTTTTTTTTTTTTTTTTTGATCCTCAAGCCCTTGTTCGCCCTTCAATCTTTAAACCAGAAGCGAAAAATGGAGATATATCAGTTGGAATCTACTGTTGAAGAAGCTCGAATGGATAGAGATGCTTGGATGGAGCAATATAACCAATTAGATAATATTCATACATATTCTCGTTGATCAAATAGATAATCTTTCTAAAGAAAATTTCGACTTAGTTCGAAACAAGGCTCATTAAGTAATGAATTATCTCGCCTCTCTTACTCTTTGACTAAAGCTAATTTGGAGTTGGAAACTTTATCGATGAGAATGGAATTCTTTCTCAAGAGAAGTGAACTCGTTAAACAAGGTGGCGATTTACTCTTAAATGATCGATGTTTGTCAAAAAATATGTAAAGAACAAGAACGATCTCTTTGTTCATTTGAGAAATCAACTCGAAAAAGTTACTGCGAGAAGGATAAACTTATCCAGGGTAGAATAATCTTAAGTGTAAAGGCAAACCAATTCAAGGATCAATGTTCCAAGTTAGAAGAGTCCAATTCTTCCCTTGCGAAAGAAAATGCCTTACTTGTTTCTAACGAAAAAAGCTTGCGATCTCGACTGAAAGGTTTAATTGGAGATAATTTTGACCATGCCATGGATCACTTGGAGAATAGTTGTTCGGCTTTAATCCAATATCTTACCTCGCAAAAGGAAGGTAGTCATATTATTTGACTACCTTAATCCATTTATTTATTATTTTGTGATATTTTCCTTGCGAATTCCAAAAATCTGAATGATTTTATATGTTCTTTTCTTTTGCAGATTCTGAGAACAATCTTCATTCCTCTATTGCCACTCTAAAATCTGACTATTCAAAAATTCGCAAAGAAAATGGAATACTCGTTGCTTCCCTTGCTCGCTCTCGCGATCGTGCGTAAAGAAGATTCGATTATATGTCCGATTTGTAAAGATATAGAGAGTAGAAATTATCAGAATGCACTCCTTCGTCAATTTCATCTTAAAGCCGAAGTTATTGTGAATGATGTTTTACTATCTAAATCTCTTGATCCTGTATCTATCGAACCTCTGGAAGTAAGCGATGATAAAGTTCCGAACCCTCTTGACAGCGATTATGACTACAATAGTGGTGAAGAGTTCGCAAATGAAGAGACAATCCCTCCTAGTAAAGCTGTCAACGATGATCTGGGTGAAGGAGGATCTGGTGGAAATATAATAACTGGCGAAAATATGGATAAAGTTGGTGAAGAAAATCCAGTATCTCCTTCTGGTGAAAAAACTGATATTTGAGAATTGACTTTCTCTTGTAATTTTTCTTCTTGTTCTGTTACTTCTTTACGTACTTCAATCATCTTTTGGATGTGTTCATCTGCTTGTTATTACTCTTTCTTGCAACGAGTATAATTCTTGATATTTAATAATTACTATTTTGTTTTCCATTATCTTCATTTATGTTGAAATTCATCATTGCGACAAGATCGCAGGACGTCTTTACATTTTCATGTAATGACCCATTAATCTTGCCTTATCATTGCTCTTGTGTGGTCTTATTTTGCCTTCCTAGTTAAAGGTCTTATTTTGCCACCCCTCATTGCGACAAAATCGCAGGACGTCTTTACATTTTCATGTAATGACCCATTGATCTTGCCTTATCATTTCTTTAGTATTGTTGCCTCTGCAGGATGTTTTTGTTGCGACAATATGACAGGCCTGAAAAATTCTCTCGAACTTAAAGCCCCATGACATTGCCGTCTTGCGACGAAATCGCAGGACGTCTTTACACTTTCATGTAAAGACCCATTGATCTCGTCTTAACCTCGCGTTAGTATTATTGCCTCTTCAGGATCATCGCACAAATATGACAAGCCTAAATTTTCTTGCGAAAATAGAGCCTCATGACATTTGCGTCTTAAGACACTTATCAGCTCCCTAATGGAGGGTGCCGCCCTTATCATCTCCCTGGTTGCCCCTTCAAGGAGGCGTACATCGGCCATACAAGACTAGCTCCTCCCATCCGGTCATAACAACAACTAGTTGTTTTCGCAGCCTCTTATCCCTTATACCTATAGGGCTTATGGTTACGAGATCGCACCCTAAGTGGAGTTTTCTTCGGGCCGAGTGCAGCATGTGCCAAGACTTGCCAAGAATGGCCGAGACACTTCAAATGCCCCGAGGCACTCTTGGCTCAACCGTGTACCTCGGCGCCTTGGTCATACATCGACTCCTTGGAAGAGACCCTCGGTCGTCCAACCAGGGTATAACCTTATATAGTTGGAAATCCAAGGTATCTCTCCCGGATGGGCTTTAATGACCCCAAATTTTCATGACTCAGGTTCCAGGGGCGGTGTAACCTTTTCCCTGAGCCATGTCAAGAGACACCCCCTTATATGACGCACTTTAGGTCTTACATTTGCCTCTTACGAAATATCATTCGCGAACTAGGGTGTACGCCATAAAGGTTCGTCCCATTCGTATAAATCATTCATTTTTGATTATCTCTTGTTATTTTATTTGCGAGATATTCGCACATTCTTTCTTTATTTTATGCAATTTCGCAATCAATCTGTCGCAAGAACTTTTCATATGAATTCATTTCATTTCATCCATTCAATATTTCGCAACCTATTCTTTCCCTTCCATCTTATATGGGTAATATTTCTTGAGATATAATCTATTCCACGGTCTATCCAATCTTTGGCCCACATCTTTGCCCTCAGGATCCATTAATCTATATGCCCCTGTTCCAACTATCTCCTTGATGATATAAGGTCCATCCCACTTTTTCGCCAACTTGCCACCACTTTCTCGCCGATATACTGGTGTTTCTCTCAATACCATATCACCTGGTTGAAATTCGCGTGTCTTGACACGTTTGTTATATTCTCTGGCTAATCTTCGCTGATAATTCTCCATATGTTGTAGTGCTCTTTCTCTCTTTTCTTCTAATTCATCTAATTTAACCAAAATGTTACCCGCACTAAGATTTTTCTCCCAAGCTTCTCTCTTTGTTGTTGGAATAATAATCGTTTAAGTACAGCTTCAACTCCATATGTTAGACAAAATGGTGTCATTCCCGTAGCTTCTCGCCTTGTTGTATTGTAAGCCCATACCGCATTATGCACTTGTTCACACCATGCCTATCGCCCACTTTGTGAAATAATCTGTTGCGACAATCAAATATCTCCTTTTGCCCGTACTGGTAAAAATGGTCCTACAATGTCTAATCCCCACTTTCCAAAAGGCTATACACTTGTTGAAGAAGTTAACGGTGCACCTGGTGCATGTATTTTCTTTCCATGCCTTTGACAATCTTCGCAACGTCTTGATATTTGTTTCGCATCTTCATGCATATATGGCCAATAATAGCCTTGCATTTTAGCCTTATGTGCTAAAGATCTTCCGCCACTGTGATTGCCAGCATCCCCACTATGTAACATTTTTAACACTGCTTCTCCTTCTTTTCGTGTTAAACATCTAAGCGAGGGTCCATTAAAGGATCTTGGTACAATACCCCGTCTCTTAATTCATAATTTGTTGCACAACTTTTTAATTTGTGCATCTCTAATATATTTCTTGGCGTTTCTCCTTTCATTAGATAAGCATGAAGTTCTGTTCTCCAATCTTCGCAATAGGGTCTTTGCGTTCCATCTTCTATGAGCATTACTTCTGCTTCTTCCTCTTCCTCTTTGTTGATTGACGGTGATAGAAGTGTATGTATTTTTATACATCTCGCAGTTGGATCTGTCATCATACTTGATATAAAAGCAAAAGCATCTGCGAGTCTATTGTCTCTTCTTGATATGTGTCTCCATTTTATTTTTGGTATCTTCGCCGACAATTCTTCAACAAGTTTTTTGTATTTTTTCAAGGATGGTTCATTTGTAGTATATTCTTCTTTTATGTGGCGAATAGCTAACTGGGAATCACTGGTGACTCTTACATTCTCCAACTTCATTTCTATTGCGAATCGCAAAGCATGTATTATAGCTTCATACTATGTTTCATTGTTGGTAGATGCAAATTCCAATCTGAAAGAAAAAGCCATTTTATTGCCTTCTGGCGAAATTACAATGATCCCAATTCCGTTACCTTCTCCATTTGACGATCCATCTACCAATATTTCCCATCTGTTTGGCTCAGTTAATAAATTCTTGGATTTCCATGTTCTTCTTCTATATCCATCATTTCTTCCACTGATTCATCCTCTTCCAATGGAAATTCTGCTAAAAAGTCTGCAACAACTTGTGATTTGGGTGAGGATAGTATTTCATATTTGAGTTTGCAATGACTTACTTGAGCATTCCATCTTTCAACCCTTCCTGACCTTTTTGAATTTTTCATTACTGATTCAATTGGTACTTTTGTCATTACCTTAACTGTGTGTGCTTCGAAGTAGATGTGAAGTTTAAATGTTGCGTAAACTAATGCCAAAATTAGTTTTTCAATTTTCGAATAATTTTTCTCCGCGGCATTGAATGTTTTGCTGATGTAATAGATTGGCTTTTCCACTCCTGCGTCCATTCGCAGTAATACTGCGCTTAGTGCATGCGAGGTTGTCGCAAGGTAAATTAGTAATTCTTCCCCTGGCTCTGCTTTTTGTAAGATTGATATATCCATTAGATGTTCTTTTATTCCTTGTAACGCCTTTTCACATTCATCTGTCCATCTAAATTTCGCTCCCTTTTTAAGTATGTTGAAAAAATGCTTGCACTTATTAGATGACCGCGAGATGAATCTTCCTAGCGAAGCTAATAGTCCATTTAACTTTTGCACATCTTTCAATGTTGCTGGTGTCGGCATATCGCGAATTGCTTGTACTTTCTCTGGATCGACTTGTATTCCTTATTTTGACACAATGTATCCTAAATTTTTTCCAGATGCCACCCCAAAGGTACATTTTTCCGGATTTACTTTGATGTTGAAATGTCTCATTTGTTCAAAAATTTCCTTCAAATCCCGTACATGATCTTTTGCTTCTTTACTTTTTATTAACATGTCATCCACGTATACCTCTAGTGTTTTATGTATCCATTTTTCGAACACTTTTTCTACCATCCTTTGGTATGTTGCTCCAAAGATTTCATGCAGACCAAATGGCATTTTTGTGTAACAAAGATAATCCTCTTGGAGCGAAAAAGGCAAGTATGCCCTTGGTCTTCTTCAGCGAGAGGAATTTGATTGTATCCCTTGTATCCATCAAGAGAGGATATCCTTTCATTTCCTGCTGCTGACTCAACCATTTGTGGAAAATCTGGCAAAGGAAAACTGTCTTTTGGACAAGCTTTGTTTAGATCGGTAAAATCTATGCAAATTCTTATCCCTTTTTTCTTCTTTGGGACTACGACCATATTTGCTATCCATTCGGGATATTTTGCTTGTCTAATAATTCCGGCGTCAAGCATCTTCTCAGAACTCTTCTTCTATTTGAGGATGATATGTGTTGCAATTTTTCTAATTCTCTCGCTTGAATGGTCTTGCATTTTTATCAATCTCTAATTTATGGCACGCTACTGAGATGGATCTATTCCAGGCATCTCATCCATATCCCACGCGAAAATGTCTTTATAATCTCGCAACAAATCAATAGTCTTTCTTTCCTCATCTCGCCTCCATTTTAGTCCCAATTTTTAACATCTTGGGTTCTTCTTCGATTCGATATTCACTTCCTTTGTTGGCTCTGCCGCAGTTGTAGCTAGCCTTCGGTTCTCCCATGGGCGTTGGTCCTTTTACTTCCTTCGCAAGTTCATTCTCTTCGCCATATATTCCTTTTCCTTCTTCTCGCTCTTATCATGTAAGTTCTAAATTCTTCTTCCTTTTTCGCTGCTTTTTCCATCTTCTTGCGATCTTTACGCCTCTTCACCTGTTCTTCATAATGTTTTACTTCGATTTGATGATATATGCTTCCTTTATTGGTATCTCCTCTGATTTCGCCAATTCCACTCGGCATAGGAAATTTGACACATTGATGAAATGTCGATGCTACAGCTTTTATTGCATGTATCCATGGTCTTCCCAACATCATGTTATATGGTGATTCCATATCCACTACACATAACGTCATATGTGTTTCAATTTCTCCCAACAAAATTCGTATTTTTATCTCCCCTTTAGGTTTTGTTATGGATTTGCCGAAACCATAGATATGATATGTTGCGGAAGTCATTTCTTCAATTTTGTACCCCAATTCTTTATAAGCATGATAAAACATTATATTCACTGAACTCCCTGTGTCCACCAAAGTTCTATTTATTGCCCATTCTTCCACTGTTTTTGTTGGTTTTCCTTCTTCCTTGCTTGCGTTTATTGTAATCACTAGTGGAGACGTGTGGCTTAAATTCTCTCTTGGTATCTCTGTTGTTGTGAACATAATCTTCCGTTTTTCCCATTCTTTTAAGGGTAATGCCTTCTCCGTTGTTACAATTTTCTTTCCTTCAAAATCTCGCTTATGTATTCTCCCTCTGATATTTTCATGAAATTTATTAATCATCGTCTTTGTAATCATATTACATTCCCATTCTCCCTTATTCTCCTTGATTCTGGCCTTCTCCATTTTAAACAATTCATCCATCATAATTTTCATTTGAACAATTTTAATGACAATATCCAATCTCACATCCTCAGTGGTCCCTGTTTCTAGCGCCAATATGTAGTTGCAGGAAATCCTACACTACACCCCTCACAAGAATCCACACAACTAAACCATTGAAGATGAACAACTATGATTTTTATTGATTAATTCCTTGAATGTTTACAAGATAAAATGGAAAAGAGCTAAAGAAATCACAATTACTACAAACTTTCTCTCTATTAATGACTTGCCTAACACTCGGAAAAAGATCTCCCCTTACAATAGGCTTGCTCGACTCCTTATATAGGGTATTACATAATGGATGACAGCTAAGCTGTCCTTTATTTTCGGGAATAACTTGCGAAATATCGCAAGTGTACAAATATATAATCTCGCAACTCTCTTAGATCTCGCTGGGTCTTCACATCTTTCTCGTGTTTTGGTTGCCGTCATTCATTGCGTCATTTATATTACTCATCTGCGACACCTTCGCAATGCTGTCGTTTATTAATCTCGCGAGGTATTGTTGTTGCGATATTCTGATCCTACAATTATTCTAAAGTAAAAACCTCTGATGAAAATATTTAATGTTAAGGTGGGTCTGTCCACTACTCTTGCTGCAGCTGGGCCCTTTTCTTTTTTTGTTTTCCAAGACTATCAATACATGCCTTAAAAGAACAAACCTCTGTTCTTAGAAAAAATATATAAAAGATGTTTAAGATTTGATGTTTTAGACTACTTTCATTTTTTTCCCCTTTTTGACTAAATTAACTTTACTCTTCAGGTTTCTATCAAAATTAGTTCTGAAATTCACTTATAATCCATTGAATGATATTCAAATCCTTAGAGAAGTATGTGAATTGCTTGATAAAACACCTAATGGAAGATCTCTTTTTGTTTTGTTATATTCAGCTTTGGTCGCGATCAGTGATCGGTTTGTATGCTTTCAAAGCCAACTAATTAAACACGCTATTGTGACCCAACTAACTAACACACTATAATATGATACGACCAACTAAATATGTGGGCACTACTATATTTGCCTTTAAATTTTCTCCACGGCCGATGCCTACTATGATCCAACTAATTGAACACGCTACTGTGACGCGACTAACTAACACACTATAATATGACACAACCAACTAAATATTGGGACCAATCTGCTATGACCCGACTAACTAATATTGGGCACTATATCTGCCTTTAAGTTTTCTCCACCGCCGGGGCTGTGGGCCCCGTCCCTATCCGGCTACTATGATCCAACTAATTAAACACGCTATTGTGACCCGATCTAACAAACACAATATAATATGACATGACCAACTAAATATTGGGACCGTTCTGCTATGACCCGACTAACTAATATTGGGTATATCTACGGCCCCGTCCTATCCGGCTACTATGATCCAACTAATTAAACACGCTACTGTGACCCGACTAACTAACACAATATAATATGTCATGACCAACTAAATATTGTGGCCGTTCTGCTATGACCCGACTAACTAATATTAGGCACTATATCTGCCTTTAAATTTTATCCACCGTCGGGGCCGTAGGACCCGGCCCCCTATCCGGCTACTATGATCCAACTTATTAAACACGCTACTATGGCCCGACTAACTAACACACTATGATATGATACGACCAACTAAATATGTGGACACTATATTTGCCTTTAAATTTTCTCCACCGCCGAGGCCGTAGGCCTCGCCCTATCCGACTACTATGGTCCAACTAATTAAACACGCTATTGTGACCCGACTAACTAACACGCTATAATATGACACGACCAATTGAATATTGGGACCGTTCGGCTATTACCCGACTAACTAAATATGCTCTCGACTATTATAGGCAGGACCAACTAACACACTAATTTTAATGTGGGCACTACACCTGCCTTTAAATTTTCTCCACCGCCGGGGCCGTAGGCCCCGGCCCCCTATCCGGCTACTAGGGTCCAACTAATTAAAAACGCTATTGTGACCCGACTAACTAACACACTATAATATGATACGACCAACTAAATATTTGGGCACTACACTTGCCTTTAAATTTTCTCCACCGCCGGGGCGTAGGCCCTGGCCCCTATCCAGCTACTATGATCCAACTAATTAAACACGCTACTGTGATACTGATCGACCGACCAAACAATAAACAATACTCTCAAAAGGTTTTGCTTTCGACTATTTTCAGTTAATGTTCAATTCTATTATTGTTTAGGTATTAAATCTTTAATTAATTTAAACTTTAGATATTGTTTAGCTATATTATACATTAAGCTATATAAGCTTCGAACAACTTTTCCAAAATCAACGAGAGGTTGAGCGCCGGCCGCAGGCCGGCGTGATACCTAGTTGTAATATAGATAAAGAGGAGAAGAAGACACAAAGTAAAGGGAGAAAGAAAAAGAGTTCTCATTAGATGTGTATCATAGACAAACATTAGAGCCTCTATTTATAGGGCTAGACACAAGGACATCCCAGTAATAAACGAGATTCATCCTAGATATTGTTAACATAGTTCATAACAGAAATATTTTTTTGTTTTGGGATCTTATTAATGACGTTGTCATGTCGACTTGTTGAGTTGTTCGCATAGTGGAGAAGGTTAGCTGATTGCTAGTGGGTTGTGGGATTTATATATGTATCTGTTTATTTTTATGAAACTTTTGACTAGTCAAATGTTGGTCTTATCCTTTTAGTATTATATTTTTACTTGTCTCTTCGAAATAGTATACCGGCTTTTGAATTACATTTACACAATCCTTAACAACTCGAATCTTTTTATTGTAGGAAAAATCCATTTTCTATAACTTATCCTCGATTCAAAGAATTTTGTTGATCGAAAATAATCCAAACCATCCTTCATTTCTTATTAAAACCATGAAAAAAACGAACCAGACAATCTCCATAAAACAATGTTAAGTTGACCATTGGACGAGGAATATGATGAGGTTCAAGAAATTGTGCTTAAATCAGATTATACAACGCAATTAGAGATGCCCATCAAGAGGTCGATAAAGTCACCATCTCCGCATTTATGGAGAGGTTTTATTTCGAGAGTGATACATTTCATCTCCTTATTGGAGAAATGGCAATAATTCATGACGACGTTTTCCATTTTTGAATTTACCCTTGATTGGTGATTCGGTAGATGATGAATACGACCCCAAAATTGGTTGGAAACTCTTGAAAGAGTTGGGTTTGAGTTTACTTGGATGGAATGATGCCGAAATGGAGGTTCAGTTTAAGGCTGTTGCTAAATTGCCTAAAAATAACCTGCATGTAGAACCAAAGAATAAATAAATGAGATTAAAATACTTCAGGCTAATGGAATTGAGGGACCATTTTCTGGGAAACACGAAATAATTTAGTATTTGTACTTGGTACGACGATATTCCTGGACAAAACAGAGAACTTGGTGGACGCCAAATACCTTCAATTGTTTCAAAATTTCCATGATGTTTGTAGGAATTTATAGGGAACTGCTTGCATTGCCTTTTTAGTCAAAAATTTGAGAAAATCCTCTCGAAAGAAGTATCGACAAATGAGTGGCAATGTAACTCTTCTCTAAGTAAGAATTTGTGATCCCCTTTTAAGAATTCTACTATTGTTTTACCTTAGTTTGAGAAAAGATTGATTAGAACACTCTTAATTAGTAGTTTTGGTTACTTATATACTTGGATGGTAATCATAATGTCGTATGTACATATATGTGGACATATGTTTGGATATACAAACATTTTCCAAGACTGAGAAATAGGTTCTTGACATACGAAATAGATAGGTAAACGCGAGTCCCCATTGCAATGCGTTACAAAGCAGAAGGTGTGTCCTCGCACCACCAAGATTAAGACTTGGTGTGCATAAGGTTGTCGGTGGATCACTTGAAGTGGGACGACAACGCGAATGTGAAATTTGACCCTTATGTCGATATGAGATATGCTTATAGAAAAGAATAAATTTCTTTGTGTCATGGACCCTTGTTTTAATGTGGTGGGTACACACTCTACAATGCAACCAGAGTCATGCACCAACTTGGTTACCACCAGCAGAAAATGTATGTTAAGTTTGAAGTTGAAGTGAATAAAAGTAAAAAATAAAATAAAATAAATACATGTGTAAGTGTCTGGTTCAGTACAACCCGTAAGTATGGTCTAAGGAATGTGTCGAGGGGGACGAGACTCCCGAAAGTTACATGGATTTGGAAGGGTTAGCAGAAGGTATCAGAGCAACTACTAAATACAAGCAATGTCTTGAATCAATTTCACATTTTCAAGTGCCCGACCCGAATAAACCTATTATCCAGGGCATTAAAATTCAGATCCCAGTTGAGTACAAGAGAGTCGTGGTACATTTTATGCATATTTCTGTGATCGCCCTTGTTTATAAAAACCAGTCTGAACTATAAGCCAAAAAAAATATTGGGATATAATTGCTTTCTAGTAACTTTTTCTATGACCGAACCAGTATACACACCATCTTACTTTTTCGTTATTTATTCACAGTTATGTAGTCGTAACGGATCATGAATTTTGTGAATTGGAATAATGCTGGCGAAGATGTCGAGGTAATCACCAAGAAGATGCGAAGGCGTCGACTTTCTGCGCTTTCATCCCAGACCCAGTTCCAATGACTGGTGCTAAGAGGGTGTTAGAGCACTGCTCGGTTGAACTCGCTCAAGCATGTTGTCAATGTTAAATGCACAAAGCTATATCTTGATTTCTAGTCTAATAAAGTCAAGTCTCAGACTAGAATTAAAGTATGGTAGTTAAGTATCAAACATCTTTTTTTTTTGCTAAGTCCAAAAAGTATCAGACATCACAGAATAACCTCTCGAATATTGAAGACCGAAGAACAAACAGAGACATGTGCGAGAACTTCATCAACAAAAAGGTATATGAAGACTGAACTATCCTATTTAGTCACGACATTACCATTTTATCTTATGATACCATGTCGTATGATTTTTAGTAGATTTAATATTGCCAAACAAAAAAGTTGGTAATGTACTTGGTACCCTTTCTTTTTCATG
This sequence comes from Papaver armeniacum, assembly GCA_023531295.1. Taxonomy (NCBI): domain Eukaryota; kingdom Viridiplantae; phylum Streptophyta; class Magnoliopsida; order Ranunculales; family Papaveraceae; genus Papaver; species Papaver armeniacum. Next base: position 227,540 of record JAJJWW010009025.1, read on the forward strand.
GGGTGTGTGTGTGCGTGTGGGGGGGGGGGAGTGGATAATTGCATCAGCCGAACAATCTAAGCCAAAGCGAAACAAACCAAATGTAATATTCTTGTTGGAAACGCATATTAGAGTATGTGTCACGTGAAAAATAAGGGTGCTACAGTTCTGTTTATGGGTGAAAACTATTTCTGCTGGTTTTGGTAATTTGGGGTGTGTGGATGAGAAATGAATCTAAACCCTAAACAAATGCACTGCACGGGAGTGATTTTGATTCGAGAGATCAATCTGTACAATTCTGGCCTAAACCAAGAAATGGTCGTTCCAGACTTGCTTCGGTCACAAAGTGAAGGAGATGGGGTTGATCTCAGGGAGGGAAGCGAAGAAGGTGTTGATATTGTGAAGGTGTTGGCTGTTTATGACTTGTATCAGAATACCGAACTGGCTTGCAATCAGCTCTGGGTGTTTGAATATGTTGTATCAACACTTGGTTTTTGTCTGTGTCTGTGTTGGAAATAGGGAGGAGAACCTATTTATACAAGTCATTGAGCCTAACCCTCGTCTTTCGTGGGAAGTGGAGGAAGTGGAGTGATGGAGTAGTGGAGTCGTGTTAGTGTGTCACTATCAGTCTTTGCCCACTTCTCCCATCATCACTAACCGTCCATGTCTTCCTGACACGTTCTTGTGATGGCGCGTTGCACGCTGCACACTGTAAACCGCCAGACCAATACCCTAGTAAGTATCCCCCAGTTTGTGACATGCTTAATGTCTCGATTGTGTGGATCGTGGGACCCACAGAAGGTAGCATACGGTGCTAGGTTAAATAACTAAGTTATTTGGGAAATCGATATTTATGAAATATCGTGTGTATTCTATGCATGTAATGCATCGAATATATTCATCATGTATGAAGCATCGTTGTTTTAAGGATTAACGGAGTAAGTCACGGATAAGCGTCTTAAAATAGCATCACGTCCAACCATCTTCGAGTGATCGTTTGGAGACTGCATGGTCGAGCCATGCTTTGGCCGATCACTCTATGTGGAAGAGTGGCGGACGGTGATAGGGTGTAGAATACATCCTATTTACTATCTATTGTTTATGCTTTCTTTGCTATTTTTCTTGTAAATTATGTATTTTACGCTTGTTTTGAGTTTTGTAGCTACTCCGAGTCGCACGGGAAAAAGAAGAAGAAATCACTCAATTTGAACCAAAAGGCCGAGAAAAGTCATTTCACAAAGCGAACACTATCTGGAGCCCAGTCAAGGTTAAAAGGTGACTCAAATTACTAAAGAAAGGACAGTTCAAGTTAAGGGGCTGCCAAACTGGGTAGCCCTTATCCAGAAACGTAGTGCTGTTATCAGTTGGTAAAATGGATGGGTTATGTCCATGGATGTTGATCCTCCAAACCCATAGACCCACACCCGTACCCGGATCCATGCCCGAGTCCGAACCCAATTTTATAACCCTATCCTAAATTGAGAAGATTTATTTCTCAATCATTTTGCCTGAAATCGAGAGGCTAAATTCAGAGAAACCGAGAGAGAAAGAAGCAGATCGAAATCGATGATGAATTCATGCCAGGGTTTGAAGGATCTGTGGCTGCTGCTAATCGAGAGACCTGAAGTCGAGAGAGATGAACGGCGAGAGCCAGAGATCGAACTCAGAGACTCAGGAGGAATTGAAGTTTGAGACCAGATCGAGACGCTGAGTGAAACCGAGAGAAGAGATCGAGAATTACAGCCATAATGGAAATTCAAATGGTTGTTGTGAAGAGACAGAGTATTGAGATCGAACTGAATAATGGGTTTAATCTGTCTAAGACAATATTGATTCCAAGATCTGCAAAACATGAAATTCAGAGATGGGTTTAAGGCTAATCTAAGGGTTTGCTGAGAAGATGGAATTGATGAATCGAAAATGGGTTTTACTGTGGCGGAGATGTTGTTGATGCCGTGAATGGGGTTTCTTTGGTGTTGGGGAAAGTTTGCCAAGTTCATATGTTCTACTCTTTGTTTAATGAGATGCTTCTAATTGAGAAATTTTTAAGGTCAAGTGGTTTGATTGATGACCGATGGTTGTGATCTTTGTCTTTGAGATGAAGAAGTGAAGAACTTGGTAGGAGCCATTGACGATAAAGGCTGCTGTCAGGGAGATGTTCAAGGGAGTAAAAGAGAAAGTCAGGAATGGACTAATGGGACTGTGAGAGACTCGAGTTATTTGTTGCTGAGAAGATTGAGCAAACGATGGGTAAGTCGATGGCAGTTGCCAGAGGAGATGGAGATGGGATGGTAGCTCGAAATGGTGGAAGCTGGAGAAAGATTGGAAGGAGTTTGTAGGTACGCCATTGGCAATGATGTGAATGAGAAGGAGATGGCACGAACAATGGTTTCTTGCAAGAGATTAATGAAGAACAAAAGATGAGTTGAGTCAGCTGCTACAAAGGGTTTGTGGTGGTATTCAGAGATTATGAAATAGCGGTGGATTCTTTTGCTAATTGTCGTGAAGAGGAAATAGAGCTGCAGACTAGTGTTTTGTGTTGGTGCTACATTGACTCAAGAACACGGAGCGAGGAGTGAATAAAGAAGTGGTCTCGAGGCAACAATTGTGAATGAAATGTCAGTATTGAAAGCTGCAATAGATGTATGCTAGGTTCTTAACAGGAGAAGACCAAAAATTGAGGCCTGAATTCGGCCGGGAAAACACCCATAAACAAATGGAACTCTGTCGGATTTTCTATTCCGGCGAGTTGACTCAGCGATCCCGATGACCGATCCAGCCGATCCAGCTCAGCTGAGTTAGCCGAGTAAGACAGCTGACTTGGGCTAGCTGACTTTCTACCTTGACCCAGTGACTGACGACTGACCGTTAGTTTGACCCGTTTGACCGTTAATCTTTGACGGTTGACCAACGGAATATTCCACTGACGGAGAAATTTTCAGGTGGTCGACGGTGACGGATTCCGGCCATAATACCAGTTTTCCGGCGAGCAAAAATTCCAGAATTTTCTATGGACTTCTCTCATGGGTGTGAAGACTTGGACTAGGAGTTGGATGGAGAATTTGGATCAAATTTGGAAAGAGAAGGTGGAAGAGAAGAGAAAGACTTGAATTTGGAAATTGAATTGCTAAAGGAAAAGGATTCTATTCCTTGGAAGATTTGGAGAATATTGAAGCCTATAAATAGAGAAGTTTTCTACATCTTTTACACACCTCTCTACACACACAACACTTTTCTTTTCTTATTCTTTGTGTGAACTCCTTAACATGAGTAGCTAATTTTATTATTGATTGAGGATGAATTCCTAGTTCTTAATATGATTTAAGTTTTTGTTTTCAATTCTATCTTGAAGTTTTTTCACATAATTATCGTTTGTTTTTACTAATAGGAATGATCTTAATGACATTCATGATTGATTGATAGATTGTTTGGGTGGCCAACTAAATTGATTTGTCGGTTTAATCTAAAGCTAGTGAAAGTTAGGAGATAAGTAATCGTTTCTTGACTTTTTACATAAGTAGCAAACACGAGACCTTGCGGAGGGATTCCGTGGAGCAATTGTGTGTGAAAACAACGTTAGCAAGTAGACCTTGATCTAAGAGTCTAACTACTAATATTGACCTAATAAGTTCATGAATCTTAATGCGTTTATTTAAATTACATCTAGAGTGATCTACTACTAGGTGGTTTGGTAAATAGAATCCGGTAGTCGAGAACTTCCGTATCCGGTGATATAAGGGATTTAGGGGTTTAGCACCGATCTAGCTGCTTTACCTACGGTTGGTGATAATTTGTGACTAATAACAAGTAGAAAAGAACATAACTTGATTCATTGTTTTGCAACGAAGAATGATTCCTTGATCTTGTCTCTCTTATTGCTTTCAACTTTATCTTTTAATTGCTTTGTTTATTTTCTTTTGCTTTTTACACCCCCCTTTCGTGACAATTTTTACAACTAGAATCTCTTGCTCCTCGTGGGAACGAACTTGACTTCCATTATATTATTTTTAATTGAGTGGAAAATCTTGAATTAATTTGTTGTGGTTACGACACGCATCAAATTTTTGGCGCCTCTTAGGGGAGCAGCGGATGATTTTAGTTGTTTTTATTTTTCTTTTTGCTATATTCTTGCTTTGTTGGATTCTATATCGTATCTAACTTGGTTTATGAGAATCTTATTTCAGATATCGGTTTTCCATGTATGGTGGACAAGAGCAAGCATATTACAACAATCAATATGGTTTTCAACCTCAACATTATGGCAACTTCCAACCATCCTTAGGATACAATCAAAACCAATCTTTTGGCTATGATCAAATTCCTACAGAACATTATGGATATTCTCATACATATCAACAACCTTATGACGGGTATGTAAGTGGACAATCACAAGGATGGGAGGATAGTTTTGTTTATGATCGAAATTCTCTAGTTTTGCAGATAAGATGTCTGCCATGATTGGGGATCTTCAACAAAAGTTGCAAGAATCACATCGAGAAATTCAAAGGAATTCGGAGAAATTATACGAACAAATTACTCAACCTTTGGAGACTTTTGAAGACGCTAGTGTAGCTTACTCGAGCCTTGATCTTAATAATGATCAATCACCTATTCAAAAGGAAGAGCTTGAGGAAGATGCATTTATTGCTTGGAAAAAATTTCTTAGGGAAAGATATGAGTCCGCGGAAGTGTATGAACGTTGCAACAATGAGGAAGTTATTCCAACTCCGGATCATAATAAAGATCCTTCACCTATTCAAAAGGAGGAGTTTGGATATCACTTGCCTATTGTTGTAAACGAAGTAACACCCTCACAAGAAGATCTTACAATTTATACCGAGGAAGATTATATGAGAGAAGAATGGCCCGATTCCGATGATGAGAATGTTGAAGAGATGATGCTCGTTAATGAAACCGAATTGATTGATTTCGTGGAAGACCCAATTGAACTTGCCAATGATTTTAATGATGCCAAGACTTTGGTTAAGGTAGAAAACGACGAAGAATGGTTGCAAGGTTTAATAGAGGACCACGATATACAAGAGGTAAGTAATTCACTTGAATTTTTTAAGGATGAAGAGGATTCTATAATACAAGAGATTGTGCAAGGTTTGTCTAACCCTTTGCATATTGATTCTTCTCCTTTACCTCTTATTGGTTTGAATGTTTGTTCTTCGAAAGTATTTTTGGATGATTTTGTTTCTAAATATCCACCATTGGAAACACTTGATGTTAACACTATGCAGGTTTGCCAAAAGGAATACATGGAAGTTCCAAAATTCTATGTTCTTTATACACTTCCGAGTGTGGACGAGAATAAGTGTGGGGGAAATTTCTATCGAGCGATAATTTCATTATTATTTTCTTGTGCTAACATTTGTATGGAGTTATTGTTTTCAAAACAGGTATTATGGGTGGATCCTCAAATTTTCAGATTGTTAGTATATGGGGAATGAATCTTGCAAGAGCTAAGTCGGGCCGTCGACTTTAAAACAAGCGCTTCATGGGAGGCAACCCATCGGTTTTGTATTTCTTATCCTTTTGCTTTTTGTTATTTCTTTTTCTTATTCCATATCATGTTAAAATTTCCCACCTTGACTTTACTAGGAGGATTCAATTACATTGAGGACAATGTAAGGTTTAAGTGTGGGGGAGTGGTTAAGCATGTATTTAAAAAAAATTACAAAAAAATTAAAAAAAAAAAAAAAAAAAAAGTTTTACATAAAAACTCCAACTTTTAAATATTTTAGAGTCACTAGCATACTTCTAGGTATGTTTACATAGAGATTTTGACCGACATAATTGAACTTGGAAATGTTAGAAAACTACATTCGGATTTCTTGCTTGTTAGAGTGTTAGATAATGGATTTAATCATGCCGGTGATGCGAATTTGGTGCAGGGAGAAATGCATTATTAGAGTTGTTGATCAATCATTAGTGGAGACTACCCGTATTCATATCATGTGAGGCACCGACCAGAAATTTTCCATCTACTAAAGAGCTTCTTTTGAGTGTGTGTCACCGTACGTAAATTCCGGGTAGAATGGTGAGCTACCCAACCTCCCACCAATAGAAGCACTACTCTTTGATCTCTTGAGTGCTAATTTTGTCAATCATGAGGGTGACGTCTATAGATGAAAGCTTCTTTCTTGTAGTTCGATTTGCAGTTAGCACCATTCTCTCTCGCGACAACAACGGATCCATAGAAACACCATCATCATCAACAAGGAGCGACATCAAAATCTACAAGGAAAGTTGGAAAAAGTTCAAGGTTTACAAGCAACGGAACGAGAAAAAGAGCAAATTTCAAATTCAAGTAAAGCAACATACAAAGAGCAGATTTTTACATATATGTTGAAAACTTACAATACAATGAGGTAATTTTATATTCAAGTATGAAGACTTATTCACAAGAGCGAAGAAAATTAAAAGGTGAGAATTTTTGAAGTTTATGATTTCAAGACGATACAAGTTATGAAGAATCAAGCGGTAAAATACTTCTCCCACGGCCATGGTTGTATTTAATTTCTCTTGTTTTGAATTTCAAAAAAAAAAAAAAAAACAAGAGAAATATTTGTATTATTTTTATAAGCCGTGGGGAAGGAAAATCTATAAGAAAGTTTCAAGCGACAAGGATTTAAGGTAAAGGTTACAAATTGTCAAGGATTTATGAAATTCGAGGGTTTATCATCAATAGTTGAAACCGAAGACGAAGATGATGAAGATAAAGACGAGGAGCGGAAGACGTTTCTATTGGATGCCGTGAGAGTGGTGTTATCATAATTGGCGATCGGATGTGAAGGTGAGTAAGTAATCTCATCCTCGATAATAATGGTTGATTTCCTTTCGTAGAGATCGTTAGAAAAATGGTTTTTCAAAATATTAAAAGATGTGGGTTTTTAAAAATATTTCGGAAGTTATCCTTCCCACCATTCAACGTGTCGCAGGATTTCTCTCTTCATTCCTACCCGCACACATGTGAGAACCATAAAAAAGCCGTCTTTTTGAGTGCAATTATCATAAAATCCTTTTTGGTGAGGCGAAGTCGGCGAAATGCTTATTGATCGTTTCTCAAACACGCGTTCTCTCATTATGGGGTGGTTATTTCTCACTCAACATTTAAGAATGAGAATATGTTCTTTAGTATTTCTAACTTATTATTACTAGAATGCAGAAACTCTATGTCCTCATAACTTTTTGGATGCTTGGGACGCTTGAACGCTTTGAAGTTGTGAGTTTTTAGTTTGATTTGCTCGAGGACTAGCAAAGTCTAAGTGTGGGGGAATTTGATAGGGTGTAGAATACATCCTATTTACTATCTATTGTTTATGCTTTCTTTGCTATTTTTCTTGTAAATTATGTATTTTACGCTTGTTTTGAGTTTTGTAGCTACTCCGGAGTCGCACGGGAAAAAAGAAGAAGAAATCACTCAATTTGAACCAAAAGGCCAGAAAAGTCATTTCACAGGCGAACACTATCTGGAGCCCAGTCAAGGTTAAAAGGTGACTCAAATTACTAAAGAAAGGACAGTTCAAGTTAAGGGGCTGCCAAACTGGGTAGCCCTTATCCGTAAAACGTAGTCTTTGTTATCGATTGGTGAAATGGATGGGTTATGTCCATGGATGTTGATCCTCCAAACCCATAGACCCACACCCGTACCCGGATCCATGCCCGAGTCCGAACCCAATTTTATAACCCTATCCTAAATTGAGAAGATTTATTTCTCAATCATTTTGCCTGAAATCGAGAGGCTAAATTCAGAGAAACCGAGAGAGAAAGAAGCAGATCGAAATCGATGATGAATTCATGCCGGTGGTTTGAAGGATCGTGGTCTTTGCTAATCGAGAGACCAAGTCGAGAGAGATGAACGGCGAGAGCCAGAGATCGAACTCGAGAGACTCGGGAGGAATTGAAGTTTGAGACCGGATCGAGACGCCGAGTGAAACCGAGAGAAGAGATCGAGAATTACTGACCATAATGGAAATTCAAATGGTTGTTGTGAAGAGACAGTGAGTATTGAGATCGAACTGAATAATGGGTTTAATCTGTCTAAGACAATATTGATTCCAAGATCTGCAAAACATGAAATTCAGAGATGGGTTTAAGGATAATCTAAGGGGTTCTTTGAGAAGATGGAATTGATGAATCGAAAATGGGTTTTCTTGTGGCGGAGATGTTGTTGATGCCGTGAATGGGGTTTTTGGTGTTGGGGAAAGTTTGCCAAGTTCATATGTCTCTTTGTTTAATGAGATGCTTCTAATTGAGAAATTTTTAAGGTGAAGTGGTTTGATTGATGACCGATGGATTTGTGATCTTTGTCTTTGCGAGATGAAGAAGTGAAGAACTTGGTAGGAGCCATTGACGATAAAGGCTCACTGTCGGGAGATGTTCAAGGGAGTAAAAGAGAAAGTCAGGAATGGACTAATGGGACTGTGAGAGACTCGAGTTATTTGTTGCTGAGAAGATTGAGCAAACGATGGGTAAGTCGATGGCAGTTGCCAGAGGAGATGGAGATGGGATGGTAGCTCGAAATGGTGGAAGCTGGAGAAAGATTGGAAGGAGCTGTAGGTACTGCCATTGGCAATGATGTGAATGAGAAGGAGATGGCATGAACAATGGTTTGCTGCAAGAGATTAATGAAGAACAAAAGATGAGTTATTTCTTGCTACAAAGGGTTTGTGGTGGTATTCAGAGATTATGAAATAGCAGGGATTACTGCTAATTGTCGTGAAGAGGAAATAGAGCTGCAGACTAGTGTTTTGTGTTGGTGCTACAGCCCAGCTCAAGAACACAGTAGCAGGAGTGAATAAAGAAGTGGTCTGAGGCAACAATTGTGAATGAAATGCTGTATTGAAGCTGCAATAGATGTATGCTAGGTTCTTAACAGGAGAAGACCAAAAATTGAGGCCTGAATTCGGCCGGGAAAACACCCATAAACAAATGGAACTCTGTCGGATTTTCTATTCCGGCGAGTTGACTCAGCGATCCCGATGACCGATCCAGCTCAGCTGAGTTAGCCGAGTAAGACAGCTGACTTGGGCTAGCTGACTTTCTACCTTGACCCAGTGACTGACGACTGACCGTTAGTTTGACCCGTTTGACCGTTAATCTTTGACGGTTGACCAACGGAATATTCCACTGACGGAGAAATTTTCAGGTGGCCAGCGGTGACGGATTCCGGCCATAATACCAGTTTTCCGGCGAGCAAAAATTCCAGAATTTTCTATGGACTTCTCTCATGGGTGTGAAGACTTGGACTAGGAGTTGGATGGAGAATTTGGCTCAAATTTGGAAAGAGAAGGTGGAAGAGAAGAGAAAGACTTGAATTTGGAAATTGAATTGCTAAAGGAAAAGGATTCTATTCCTTGGAAGATTTGGAGAATATTGAAGCCTATAAATAGAGAAGTTTTCTACATCTTTTACACACCTCTCTACACACACAACACTTTTCTTTTCTTATTCTTTGTGTGAACTCCTTAACATGAGTAGCTAATTTTATTATTGATTGAGGATGAATTCCTAGTTCTTAATATGATTTAAGTTTTTGTTTTCAATTCTATCTTGAAGTTTTTTCACATAATTATCGTTTGTTTTTACTAATAGGAATGATCTTAATGACATTCATGATTGATTGATAGATTGTTTGGGTGGCCAACTAAATTGATTTGTCGGTTTAATCTAAAGCTAGTGAAAGTTAGGAGATAAGTAATCGTTTCTTGACTTTTTACATAAGCTTGCGGAGGGATTCCGTGGAGCAATTGTGTGTGAAAACAACGTTAGCAAGTAGACCTTGATCTAAGAGTCTAACTACTAATATTGACCTAATAAGTTCATGAATCTTAATGCGTTTATTTAAATTACATCTAGAGTGATCGTAAATAGAATCCGGTAGTCGAGAAATTCCGTATCCGGTGATATAAGGGATTTAGGGGTTTAGCACTGATCTAGCTGCTTTACCTACGGTTGGTGATAATTTGTGACTAATAACAAGTAGAAAAGAACATAACTTGATTCATTGTTTTGCAACGAAGAATGATTCCTTGATCTTGTCTCTCTTATTGCTTTCAACTTTATCTTTTAATTGCTTTGTTTATTTTCTTTTGCTTTTTACACCCCCCTTTCGTGACAATTTTTACAACTAGAATCTCTTGCTCCTCGTGGGAACGAACTTGACTTCCATTATATTATTTTTAATTGAGTGGAAAATCTTGAATTAATTTGTTGTGGTTACGACACGCATCAGACGGCAATCATGGGGATGCTTCATTAGTCGCTTAACTCCTAGACAGGGCTGACCAACCAAGCCGGGTAGAGTTGGACGGACGAGATGATCTTGTGACGCTCATCTGATAGAGTTTAGGGTTTTGAAGAGGTGCGCAAGCATCACTCTTCAGCTTGGTCGAAACCAAGCATGGGATGTGTTTTAGGCAGCACCGACCGGGCATGCGTGTAGACGACTTGCCGGTGTACACGTCCGTACCTCACTGTCCCATGAAGGTGCGATCTAGGCCACTCAATTTTACCGACAAAGAGGAGTGGTTGATATCGATTTGCAATAGAAATCCCATGCCGCAAAGGAGTTGGAAACCGCGCGACAGGCCTACTTTGGGCGCGTGTTTCGAGACGTCCGGCCATGGTTGGCCTTGGTCGACCGGTCATGCTTGTAGATGGGACCACGGTGATCATGTAGACATGCTCGGGACCTTTTAAGTCTACATCTACACTCTCCATCCAAGCTTGCGAAGATGGATGCTCGTGAGGGATTAACGACACATGTAACATGTCGCAAACCCTAATTAGGGTTTTGTATGGTTCACGCACATGCAACTTCAACCGATCGGTTTTGCATGTTATGCTCCTCCCTTGGGGAGGCCGATCATGTGGGGCCCACGTTGGTCCGGTGGTGAGCGTGTGTGTACCTGTCCCACGGTCATAGGCTTGATCTAAGCCATCCAAACATGCCGGTGAAGTTGGATGGTCGTGATTGATTTAAGACCTTAGTGGAATTTCCTGCGACCTTTAAGCATCATGCCGGCCATACTTTGGGCAAACGCACGTTGCTCTATGGCTAGGTCAGGAGATGGTTGACCAGGAAGGTAGAGAGGGGGCCCGCCGGTGTACAGGACAAGCTTGTCCGACCGGTCATGGGATAATCCACGCCGTCCAATCATGCCGGCGAAGTTGGACGACCATGGCTGGTTTTGAGACTGTCGTTGGTGGTCTTGCTCGTACGAGCTTCCTCCAAGCTTCTCTATACCAATTCGACCACCCTTTTCCAGGCTGTTGTTTGGTGGCTTTTGGGAGTATGGCATGTGTTCGGCCGACCGGGGCATAAACGGGCCCGCGGTGGTGGTCATTATGGTGATAGCCTGCTCCTGCTGAGGATCGTCTAGGCTGGTTAAATCATGCGGCCAACTTGCGTGGTCGTGATTGTTTCTGAGACTGATATGGACAATCCAGATTCAAATATGCTTAATCGGGCTAGTATAACACACCGAGAGATGTATACTCAATCGGGCTAGTATAACACACCGAGAGATGTAGCCTGTACGGGTATTTCATGCATGCCTCATTATTGACACTTGGAGATTCGTGTTACTCTGCTGAGAGCAACACTCAGTCGTCATGCCACACCAATAATGAGAGTTCTCGGGAACAATACAGGAAATACAAGGCTAATCATGCATTAATTAATAACGCTATAAATTCACAGGGTATATGGGATTGTTGCTACATGCTCCAACCTGGATGAATTTTGTGTATTTAATTCACAGAATACTGGGATTGTTGTCACATGCTCCATTCTAGGTTAATTAGTAAAGTGAAGAAGTATTCATCACTTATCAGTGGCTTTATCCTTTGCAAGATTTCATCGCATAAATTTGGTTTTACAATTTTAGCCCTAAACTAAAATCCACCATCAATATTAAGTCCCCTGCCTAGCATGCAATGGTTACACTATTGTGGGGTAGGCATTAGATGGTGACAAATAAAGATAAAACTTTTGAGACAAAGTTTAGATGTTACCAGGAAAGACGGGTCGTCCTGTCCTTGGAGCATGTCACGTTCAAGAGGCGTCCAGGCGAGCGTTCCCCTAGCATGATATCGGTCTTGCCTGCTTCGATCGACCTTGCTATGCCTGCTTCGGTCGAGATCCTGCTTCGTGCTTGCTCCGCTCGAATGTCGGTCTTGCCTGCTGATAGGGTGTAGAATACATCCTATTTACTATCTATTGTTTATGCTTTCTTTGCTATTTTTCTTGTAAATTATATATTTTACGCTTGTTTTGAGTTTTGTAGCTACTTTGAAGTCACACGGAGGAAAAGAAGAAGAAATCACCCAATTTGAGCAAAAGGGCAAAATTGTCATTTCATGGGCGAACACTATCGGGAGCCGAATCAAAGTTAGGGGCAACTTTCTGGAGGAATACTATAGACAGGCCAGCAGAGGTTAAGGGGCTGAAAACTTGGCTAGCCCTCATCAGAAATGACCACCTAATATAGGCACCCATATGGGGTGGCTCTTATGTTGGACGTCTCCATCTCAAGTCATTACACAACCCTAGAATTCATCTCTTCTTCAATTATTTGCTCGAAAATTAGAACGAAAGCAAAGCTGCTACTCTAGCACCTGAAACAACAAAATCAAATGAGGAGATTGAGATTCAGATCGAAATGGAAAATATTGTCGCTATTCAACACGGAGAGAGACATTGGCTGCCGCTGTGGTCCAAGTGAAGTAAGGGAGACCAAATCGATTTAAGAAATGGGTTTGCTGTTGAAGGTCGACTCATATGTGGATTGAACCTGGGAAAGAGATCGAGAGATTCAGTGAAGATGATGAATCCAAGTCGAACAGAGCTGTGTCTGTGGTCATGAGACAAAGAAGAAATTAAGGTTCGATTCGAGTCTGTATTAGAACAAGAAATCAGAGATGGCGATACGCTACTAGAGAAGATTGGATCGAATCTGTTGATAAAGAAGAAATGGAATTAAGGGTTGATTCATAATTGAATCTGGTAGCGAGAGGTGAGGGTGCCGTAAATGGAATTCTTGATGCCACAGAGAGAAGATGATTTGCTGCTGTTGAAGACGGTAAGTGTGTTGTTGCATCTGTGATGAAATCGTGGGGTATTGGTGGTGGAATCTGTAGTTGCAGGAAATCCCACACTACACCCCTCACTATATTTTGTAGATCTAAATCTTATTAATGATATGAATTTCAAATATAAGTGCTAGAAATTTAAATAGACACATAAGATTTTTACGTGGTTCGATCAATGTGATCTACATCCACGATTCTTCACTATGATTGTTGAGGTTACATTTGAATTACATTGAGAATCTCCATTAATGGATATTTTCTAGAGCTCTAGATCTAGTTTTAGGGGAAGAAGATGATAAAGAAAATAAAGTTTCTCCCTCAAAATATCTCTCTCCCTAAAAGTGTTCCTCCTCTTCTCTCTCCTGCTCTCCTCTTTATATAGGTGTTTACATAGCGGATGACAGCTCACATACAACTCATATTCTCTCGAACTCTTTGATAATTTCGCAGGCTCTTGCTACCTTCTCGCGAGACATTCTCGCGACCCCTTTAATAATTTCGCAGGCTTTTGCTACCTTCTCGCGAGACATTCTCGCGAGTCTTGCTACATTCTCGCGAGTTATGGAAAATAATGAATCTCGCAATCTCTTCTCGCGAGTTAAGGAAATAATTGAATCTCGCACGCTAAGAAAATATGTTGTGCGATATTTGAATCCTACATCTTGCCTCTTTTTCCTTGAATATTGCTTGAAGAGCATTCTTTAAGGAAAAATCCGTTGTTGATGTAATCTTTGATCTTTGTTTGATGAAGGAACGAGCGGAAGAATACTGGACTTGAAAAGTACGTACTTGCCTCTATTCTTTTGCGAAGTTCCGAAGCTTTGCGAAGTAAATAAGAAATACTATCCCGAAGTATATGAAGTATGAAGTATCCTTGAAGAAGTATAAGAAGTATGAAGTATCCTTGAGAATTATAAGAAGTATGAAGTATGAAGTATCCTTGAGAATTATAAGAAGTACTTAATCTTCTAAATATAAGAAGTATTGCGAATCCATCATGTGAAACTCTCGCTCCATGTTCTTTGCCTCATGCAATGCTCTATTCTTGTTGTTCACTGGTGAATATCTTCTTTGGAAGTGATTCTTGCCGAGAAGATAAAGAACATAAAATTTTTCTTGGTTATCCATAATTGCCTCTGTTCTTTATCTTTGAAGGTAGAATCTTTAAGAAAATGTTGGATGAGGGAGTTGTATCTTCATTCTCATTTTGCCTCTGCCTCATGCTTTGTGCTCATGCGATAGTATAATCTCTTCAAGTTGCTTATAATTTTGCGAAATAACCACATTTCGCAAACTAATCACATTCGAGAAATTATGACTCATTCTCTCGAAATTCGAATAATACCTTGAGAGATTCCAAATAATATCATTTGAGAGATTGAATAAAACTCTTGAGAGATTATAAATAGTTCTATTTGAGAGATTCTGGATAATTCTGTAAAATTTTGTAAAATACTTGTGCGAGTATAATGCTTATGTAATGATTATGTTATGAAATGTGTATGCAATGGTTATTCCATGAAATGCTTATGCAATGCTTTCATGATGCGATTATGATGCTTGTATGATGAGAATGATTATCTACTGCAATGTATAGCTAATGTTTGTGTTACTTAGCTCATTTCGCCGTTCTAAAATTGATGTAGCTTTAAATCACTTCCATTCTTCATTTCTCCGATTTTGTCTTTAGCATATGCATTCCTCTTTTGTATTTATTGTTTCTCGCCAGTTCTTACTTGTGCTTCATCTTTTCTTATTCCTGCACTTCATCCAAATTGTTTATGTTGAATTTTGTCATTGCGACAAGATCGCAGGACGTCTTTACATTTTCATGTAATGACCCCTTGATCTTGCCTTATCATTGTTTTTGTATGGTCTTATTTTGCCTTCCTAGTTAAAGGTCTTATTTTGCCACCCTCATTGCGACAATATGACATGCCTAAATATCCTCGCGAACATAAAGCCCCATGACATTGCCGTCTTGCGACAAAATCGCAGGACGTCATTACACTTTCATGTAATAACCCATTGATCTTGTCTTATCATTTCTTTAGTATTATTGCCTCATAGGATATTTTATTTGCGACAATATGACAGCCTAAATATCCTTGCGAACATAAAGCCCCATGACATTGCCGTCTTGCGACGAAATCGCAGACGTCCGTACACTTTCGTGAAAAGACCCATTGATCTCGTCTTACCCTCGCGTTAGTATTATTGCCTCTGCAGATCATTGCACAAATATGACAAGCCTAAATTTTCTTGCGAAAATAAAGCCTCATGACATTTGCGTCTGTTTTGACACTCTCCCTAATGGAGGGTGTCGCCCTGGTTGCCCCTTCAAGGAGGCTTACATCGGCCATACAAGACTAGCTCCTCCCATCCGGTCTTAACAACAACCAGTTGTTTTCGCAGCCTCTTATCCCTTATACCTATATGGCTTATGGTTACGAGACCGCACCCTAAGTGGAGTTTTCTTCGGGCCGAGTGCAAAGATGCGCCAAGACTTGTCAAGAGTGGTAAGGAAGTTCCATGCTCCCCGCACTCTTGACTCAACCGGTACCTCGACGCCTTGATCATACGCCGACTCCTTGAAAGAGACCCTCGGTCGCCCAACCAGTGGTATAACCTACATATATAGTTGGGAATCCAAGGTACCTCTTAGGATAGGCTTTCATGGGCCCCAAATCTGCATGACCCAGGTTCCAGGGGCGGTGTAACCTTTTCCCTGAGCCATGTCAAGAGATACCCCCTTATATGACGCACTTTAGGTCTTACATTTGCCTCTTACGAAATATCATTCGCGAACTAGGGTGTACGCCATAAAGGTTCGTCCCATTCAATCACTCATTCATTTTTGTCAATTCATTCAATCATTCACTTTTGATTATCTCTTCTCATTATCTTTGCGAAATTATCGCATGTCTTCATTCTTTCATTCATCCTTTCATTCATTTCTTCATTCTCTGTCACTTCCTTCACTTATTCTTTCATTTCGCGTCATTTCTTTCATTCATTCTCATAATAGCATATCATTTGCGGTTTGTCTGTTGTTGTTGTCTCTTGCGAAGTATATGATTTGCTTGCGAAGCTATCATCCTTGAAATATATGAACGTCGCATAAAATATAAACATCTCACGGCAAAAAGAATTGTGAGAAATGAGATTTGAACCCTTGACTCGCCTCTTTATATTCTCGCACCATACCAACTGTTTCTAACCTCATTTGCGAAATTAACTTGCAAGATAATCATCAACTTTCTTCTTTGCGAGATAAGCAATGTCTGTGTGAAATTTTGCATAACAAAAATAAATGTGCGAGAGCAAGAATTGATCCTGCGACCTTACGCCGCGTTCATGCCTCCCGACCAACCGTGCTAGCCAAGCCTCGCGAAATAATCACTTACTTTCTTCTTGCGAAATATACTTGCGAAAAACCCATGCGAAAAATACACGTTCGTTGAGACTTAAACTCGCGACCATGAACTCATTAATTTCGCAGGTGACCAATCGTGCCGCTCTTGTTTGCGAAAGAATGAAACAACCTTGCGAAATTATCCATTTTTTCCTTTCTTTGCGAAGCAAAAATTCTTTGCGAGGAGGGAGATTCGAACCCGCGACCTTAAGCTCCTCATGTTCGCTCGTGACCAATTGTGCTACTCCTCATGTGCGAAAGGATCGCAGAATGCTAATACATGACTTATATTCACCCTTTGATATTCAAGGAAAAAGATGACAAAAATTCTTCGCGAAGGGTAAGACTCGAACTCACGACCTTATGTTTATACTCTTCGCCAGTGACCAATTGTGCTAGCTGCTGTTTGTGAAAGAAACACACAATACTATAACTTTATTCACTTCTTCGCTCTCGGAAGTTCAAAAATATGTAAAAGGTGGGATTCGAACTCGCAACCCCAAGCTTATTCTCTTCGCGAATGACCATGGGGCTACTTGCTTCTGCTTGAAGGAAACACACAATGCTATAGCTTTATTCCATTTTTTCCCCTCTTGAAAGTTCAAAAATATTTGAAAAATATGACTGTGGCGAGATTTGATCTTGCGACATCAAGCTTCTTCGCTCCAACTCAAACCATCTCGTGCGAGCTTCTTTTTGTGATAAAAATCACAGCGTTTGTGTTCTTATCCTTTTCTTCTTTCTTCCTTAATTTCCTTCAACAATTTTCCTCTTTTCTTTTTCTCCTTAATATGAAATCTTCCATTAAAAAATTTTTTTTTTTTTTTTTTTTTTTTTTTTTTTTTTTTTTTTTATGTTCTTGAATTGTTGACGGTATTTTCTCCCTGAAAGTGTGATTTCTTCCATAAAACTTCCATTTTTGAACCTAAATTTTATAGATCTAAATAAAAAGTATGAACAAGAACTACTTTTCATGGAAATTTCTCTTAAAGTTTATAGATCCAATTGAATTCATCACCAACAAGAGTCGCTTTTTTCTAAACTTTCTTGAACCAACAAGATTAGGTCCCCTGTTTCTAGCGCATATGTAGTTGCGGGGAAATCCCACACTACACCCCTCACTATATTTTGTAGATCTAAATCTTATTAATGATATGAATTTCAAATATAAGTGCTAGAAATTTAAATAGACACATAAGATTTTTACGTGGTTCGATCAATGTGATCTACATCCACGATTCTTCACTATGATTGTTGAGGTTACATTTGAATTACATTGAGAATCTCCATTAATGGATATTTTCTAGAGCTCTAGATCTAGTTTTAGGTGAAGAAGATGATAAAGAAAATAAAGTTTCTCCCTCAAAAATATCTCTCTCCCTAAAAGTGTTCCTCCTCTTCTCTCTCTCCCGCTCTCCTCTTTATATAGGTGTTTACATAGCGGATGACAGCTCACATATCTGACTCATATTCTCTCGAACTCTTTGATAATTTCGCAGCTCTTGCTACCTTCTCGCGAGACATTCTCGCGACCCCTTTAATAATTTCGCAGGCTTTTGCTACCTTCGCTGAGACATTCTCGCGAGTCTTGCTACATTCTCATGAGTTATGGAAAATAATGAATCTCGCAATCTCTTCTCGCGAGTTAAGGAAATAATTGAATCTCGCACGCTAAGAAAATATGTTGTGCGATATTTGAATCCTACAGAATCGATGGATTCAAGAGGTACAATTCGACAGAGGAAGAAATTGGGTTGAACTTGGAGGTTGATTGCATCTGTAATGGGTTCTGTTAGTCGACTGAAGAACACAGGTTCGATGTTGGAAAATGGGTTGAAATGAGTTTCTACTGCTGTAATAACGAGATGAAGTAGACAGAGGATGGGTTTGCTTTTTAATATGGGATGATAGAGAGAGCGATTCGAATCTGAGAGCTGTAATATGGAGCTATAATGGGTGATGATTCAGTTTGAAGGTCGTTGTGAAAGAAACAGCTTGAAGAAATTGGAACTGCTGCTGCTGTACAGGGAACGTTGGAACGAATGATATTAGATGAATGTGTAGGATTTCTTAACAGGGAATGGAGCTAAAATGGCCTGAAATCGGCCTGAGAATCGTCGTAAAAACAGAGGAAACTCTGTCCATTTCTCTGGTCTGGCGAGTCGACTTGAGTCGGCGATGACTGATCCGGACGAGTCCGATGAATGATCCAAGCAGCCACTCAGACCAGTGAGCTTAGTAAGACTGACTGAGGAGCTGACTCAAGATGGCTGACTAGTTCCCTTGACCCAGTTGACTGACGGTTTGACTTTTTGACCGTTAGTCCTAACGGTGGATCGACGGAATATTCCGTCGAATATACCAGTGACAGACATAATTTTCAGGTAGCCGGCGGTGACGGATTCCGGTCAAATTTTGGCCATAATACCAGTTTTCCGGCGAGCCAAAAATTCCGAATTTTCTATGGACTTCTCTCATGGGTGTGAAGACTTGGACTAGGAATTGGATGGAGAATTGGGCTCAAATTTGGAAAGAGAAGATGGAAGAGTTGAGAAAGGCTTGGATTTGGAAATTGAATTGCTAAAGGAAAAGGATTCTATTCCTTGGAAGATTTGGAGAATATTGAAGCTTATAAATAGAAGTTTTCTACATCTTTTTACACACCTCTCTACACACACAACACTTTTGTTTTTGCTTGCTTTTGAAAATTCTTCTTTTTAATTATTTGTGTGAACTTGAAAATTCTCCTTTTAATTATTATTTGTGTGAATTTCAAAAACATGAGTAGCTAATTTTCTTATTGATTGAGGATGAATTCCTAGTTCTTAATATATGATTTGAGTTTTGTTTCAATTCTATCTTGAAGTTTTTCACATGATTATCGTTTGTTTTTACTAATAGGAATGTTTATTCATTCATTCATGATTGATAGATTGTTTAGAGTGCACGCTAAATTGATTTGTTAGTTTAATCTAAATCTAGTAAATTGATCAAGAGCAAGCATATTACAACAATCAGTACAGTTTTCAACCTCAACATTATGGCAACTTCCAACCATCCTTAGGATACAATCAAAACCAATCTTTTGGCTATGATCAAATTCCTAGAGAACCTTATGGATATTCTCATACATATCAACAACCTTATGACGGGTATGTAAGTGGACAATCACAAGGATGGGAGGATAGTTTTGTTTATCATCAGAAATTCTCTAGTTTTGCAGATAAGATGTCTGCCATGATTGGGGATCTTCAACAAAAGTTGCAAGAATCACTACAAGACCAGCAAACCTATGTTTTGGAGGAACCACGTCGAGACGGCATTGCTAAAGAACGAAGAGACATGGATCAATACAAGGAGGATAGGGATAAAGAAGAATTTTGCTATCAAAGCAATAACTATTCTAATGTGCCTATGGTGTGTAGTGAATATTTGATCGATGATTATGTTGGAAAAGGCCAACCTTTGGAGACTTTTGAAGACGCTAGTGTAGCTTACTCGAGCCTTGATCTTAATAATGATCAAGCACCTATTCAAAAGGTAGAGCTTGAGGAAGATGCAATTAGTGCTTGGAAAAAATTCCTTAGGGAAAGATATGAGTCCGTGGAAGTGTATGAGCGTTGCAACAATGAGGAAGTTATTCCAACTCCGGATCATAATAACGATCCTTCACCTATTCAAAAGGATGGGATTGGGTGTGACTTACCTATTGTTATAAACGGTGTAACACCCTCACAAGAAGATCTTACAATCTATACCGATGAAAATCATTTTAGTGAATGGCCCGATTCCGATGATGAGAATGTTGAAGAGATGATGCTAGAGGATGAAACCAAATTGATTGATTTTGTGGAAGACCCAATTGAACTTGCCAATGATTTTAATGATGCCAAGACTTTGGTTAAGGTAGACAATAACGACGGAAGGTTGCAAGATTCGATAGAGGACCACGATATACAAGAGGTAAGTAATTCACATGAATTCTCTAAGGATGAAGAGAATTCCGCAAAACAAGAGATTGTGCAAGGTTTGTCTAACCCTTTGCCTATTGATTCTTCTCCTTTACCTCTTATTGGTTTGAATGTATGTGCTTCGAAAGTATTTTTGGATGATTTTGTTTCTAAATATCCACCATTGAAAACACTTGATGCTAACACTATGCAGGTTTGCCAAGAAGAATACATGGAAGTTCCCAAATTCTATGTTCTTTATACACTTCCGAGTGTGGACGAGAATAAGTGTGGGGGAAATTTTTATCGAGCGATAATTTCACTATTGTTTTCTTGTGCTAATATTTGTATGGAGTTATTGTTTTCAAAACAGGTATTGTGGGTGGATCCTCAAATTTTCAGATTGTTAGTATATGGGGAATGAATCATGCAAGAGCTAAGTCGGGCTGTCGACTTTAAAACAAGCGCTTAATGGGAGGCAACCCATAGGTTTTGTATTTCTTATCTTTTTGCTTTTTGTTATTTCTTTTTCTTGTTTCTTATCATGTTAAAATTTCCCACCTTGACTTTACTAGGAGGATTCAATTACATTGAGGACAATGTAAGGTTTAAGTGTGGGGGAGTGGTTAAGCATGTATTTAAAAAAAAAAAAAAGTTTCACATAAAACTTCCAACTTTTAGAGATTTTAGAATCACTAGCATATTTCTAGGTATGTTTACATAGAGATTTTGACCGACATAATTGAACTTGGAAATGTTAGGGAACTACATTCGGATTTCTTGTTTGTTTGAGTGTTAAATAATGGATTTAATCATGCCGGTGATGCGAATTTGGTGCAGGGAGAAATGCATTATTAGAGTTGCTGATCAATCATTAGTGGAGACTACCCGTATTAATATCATGTGAGGCACCACCAGAAATTTTTCCATATACTAAAGAGCTTTCTTTGAGTGTGTGTCACCGTACGTAAATTTCTGGTAGAATGGTGAGCTACCCAACCTCCCACCAATAGAAGCACTACTCTTTGATCTCTTGAGTGCTAATTTTGTCAATCATAAGGGTGACGTCTATAGATGAAAGCCTCCTTCTTGTAGTTCGATTTGCAGTTAGCACCATTCTCTCTCGCAACAACAACGGATCCATAGAAACACCATCATCATCAACAAGGAGCGACATCAAAATCTACAAGGAAAGTTGGAAAAGTTTAAGGTTTATAAGCAACGGAACGAGAAAAAGAGCAAATTTCATATTCAAGTAAAGCAACATACAAATGAGCGGATTTTACATATATGTTGAGGACTTACAATACAATGAGGTAATTTCATATCCAAGTATGAAGACTTATTTATAAAAGCGAAGAAAAGTAAAAGGTGAGAATTATTGAAGTTTATGATTTTGAGGCGATACAAGTTGTGAAGAATCAAGCGGTAAAATACTTCTTCCACGGCCATGGTTTATTTTGTATTCAATTTCTCTTGTTTTGTTTTAAAAAAAAAAAAAAAAAAAAAAAAACAAGAGAAATATTTGTTTCGTTTTTTATTTAATAAGCCGTGGGGAAGGAAAATCTATAAGGAAGTTTCAAGCGACAAGGATTTAAGGTAAAAAGAGTTACAAATTGTTAAGGATTTATGAAATTCGAGAATTTATCACCAATAGTTGAAGCCGAAGACGGAAGAAGATCAAGACGAGGAGCGGAAGACGTTTCTATTGGATGTCGTGAGAGTGGTGTTATCATAATTGGCGATCGGATGTGAAGGTGAGTAAGTAATCTCATCCTCGATAATAATGGTTCATTTCCTTTCGTAGAGATCGCCAGAAAAATGGTTTTTCAAAATTTTAAAAGATGTGGGTTTTCAAAAGATTTCGGAAGTTGTCCTTCCCACCATTCAACGTGTCGCAGGATTTCTCTCTTCATTCCTACCTGCACACATGTGAGAACCATAAAAAAAAAGCCGTCTTTTTGAGTGCAATTATCATAAAATCCTTTTTGAGGCAGAAGTCGAGGCGAAATGCTTATTGATCGTTTCTCAAACACGCATTCTCTCATTATGGTGTGGTTATTTCTCATTCAACATTTAAGAATGAGAATATGTTCTTTAGTATTTCTAACTTCTTATTACTAGAATGCAGAAACTCTATGTCCTCATAACTCTTTGGATGCTTGTGACGCTTGAACGCTTTGAAGTTGTGAGTTTTTAGTTTGATTTGCTCGAGGACTAGCAAAGTCTAAGTGTGGGGGAATTTGATAGGGTGTAGAATACATCCTATTTACTATCTATTGCTTATGCTTTCTTTGCTATTTTTCTTGTAAATTATGTATTTTACGCTTGTTTTGAGTTTTGTAGCTACTTTGAAGTCACACGGAGGAAAAGAAGAAGAAATCACCCAATTTGAGCAAAAGGGCAAAATTGTCATTTCATGGGCGAACACTATCGGGAGCCGAATCAAAGTTAGGGGTAACTTTCTGGAGGAATACTATAAACAGGCCAGCAGAGGTTAAGGGGCTGAAAACTTGGCTAGCCCTCATCAGAAATGACCACCTAATATAGGCACCCATATGGGGTGGCTCTTATGTTGGGCGTCTCCATCTCAAGTCATTACACAACCCTAGAATTCATCTCTTCTTCAATTATTTGCTCTGAAAATTAGAACGAGCAGCAAAGCTGCTACTCTAGCACCTGAAACAACAAAATCAAATGAGGAGATTGAGATTCAGATCGAAATGGAAAATATTAATGTTATTCAACACGGAGAGAGACATTGGCTGCCGCTGTGGTCCGAGTGAAGTAAGGGAGACCAAATCGATTTAAGAAATGGGTTTGCTGTTGAAGGTCGACTCATATGTGGATTGAACCTGGGAAAGAGATCGAGAGATTCAGTGAAGATGATGAATCCAAGTCGAACGAAAGTGTGTCTCGTGGTCATAAGACAAAGAAGAAATTAAGGTTCGATTCGAAATCAGATTAGAACAAGAAATCGAGATGGCGATACGCTACTAGAGAATATTGGATCGAATCTGTTGATAAAGAAGAAATGGAATTAAGGGTTGATTCATAATTGAACTGCAAAGCGAGAGGTGAGGGTGCCGTAAATGGAATTCTTGATGCCACAGAGAGAAGTTGATTTGCTGCTGTTGAAGATGGTAAGTGTGTTGTTGCATCTGTGATGAAATCGTGGGGTATTGGTGGTGGAATCGATGGATTCAAGAGGTACAATTCGACAGAGGAAGAAATTGGGTTGAAATTGGAGGTTGATTGCATCTGTAATGGGTTCTGTTAGTCGACTGAAGAACACAGGTTCGATGTTGGAAAATGGGTTGAAATGAGTTTCTACTGCTGTAATAACGAGATGAAGTAGACAGAGGATGGGTTTGCTTTTTAATATGGGATGATAGAGAGAGCGATTCGAATCTGAGAGCTGTAATATGGAGCTATAATGGGTGATGATTCAGTTTGAAGGTCGTTGTGAAAGAACTGACTTGAAGAAATTGGAATCGTCAGACAGGAACGTTGGAATGACTGATATTAGATGAATGTGTAGGATTTCTTAACAGGGAATGGAGATAAAATGGCCTCGAAATCGCCCGAGAATCGTCGTAAAACAGAGGAAACTCTGTCCATTTCTCTCGGGGTCTCGGCGAGTCGACTGGAGTCGGGCGATGACTGCTTCCGGACGAGTCCGATGAATGATCCAAGCAGCCACTCAGACCAGTGAGCTTAGTAAGACTGACTGAGGAGCTGACTCAAGATGGCTGACTAGTTCCCTTGACCCAGTTGACTGACGGTTTGACTTTTTGACCGTTAGTCCTAACGGTGGACTGACGGAATATTCCGTCGAATATACCAGTGTGACGGATGTAATTTTCGGTGTAGCCGACGGTGACGGATTAGGCCAAATTCCGGCCATAATACCATTTTTCCATGAGCCAAAAATTCCTAATTTTCTATGGACTTCTCTCATGGGTGTGAAGACTTGGACTAGGAATTGGATGGAGAATTGGGCTCAAATTTGGAAAGAGAAGATGGAAGAGTTGAGAAAGGCTTGGATTTGGAAATTGAATTGCTAAAGGAAAAGGATTCTATTCCTTGGAAGATTTGGAGAATATTGAAGCCTATAAATAGAGAAGTTTTCTACATCTTTTACACACCTCTCTACACACACAACACTTGTGTTTTTGCTTGCTTTTGAAAATTCTTCTTTTTAATTATTTGTGTGAACTTGAAAATTCTCCTTTTAATTATTATTTGTGTGAATTTCAAAAACATGAGTAGCTAATTTTCTTATTGATTGAGGATGAATTCCTAGTTCTTAATATATGATTTGAGTTTTGTTTCAATTCTATCTTGAAGTTTTTCACATGATTATCGTTTGTTTTTACTAATAGGAATGTTTATTCATTCATGATTGATTGATAGATTGTTTAGAGTGCACGCTAAATTGATTTGTTAGTTTAATCTAAATCTAGTATAAGTTAGGGAATAAGTAATCGTTCTCGACACTTTACACAAGTAGAAAACACGAGACCTTGCGGGGGGATTCCGTGGAGCGATTGTGTGTAAAAACAACGCTAGAAAGTGGACTAAGCGAACCGAGTTTAACTACTAGTACTAAACCTAAATTCATAGATCTTAATGCATTCGGGAATTACATCTTGTAAGCGAACCTCAAGGTGGTTCTTTTGAATAGAATCTGATAACTAAGCGGACTTGTTACTCAGTGAAATAAGGGATTTTGGGGCTAGCTAAGCGGACCTGCTATCCTACGGTTGGTGATAATCTGTGACTAATAACAAGTAGAAAAGAACATAACTTTAATCATTGTTTTGCAACGAAGAAGGATTCCTTGATCTTGTCTCTCTGATTGATTTCAACTTTATCTTTTAATTGCTTTGTTTATTTTCTTTTGCTTTATACATTCCCCCCTTTTGTGACAATTTTTACAACTAGAATCTCTTGCTCCTCGTGGGAACGAACTTGACTTCCATTATATTATTTTTAATTGAGTGGAAATATTAATTAATTTGATTGCACCTACGACACGCATCACTCGCTTCGACCGACCTTGCTATGCCTGGGCCTTGGTCGAGCGTGGGACCCGATGTGAGCATGCTTGCTTAGAACATGGGCAGTCAGTGCATGCTTCGATCAAACATGGGTCCACCGTGTACATGTTTCGTGACGTTGGCCCCGTCATGTGCTCGCTTTGATCGACCTTGTTATGCCTGCTTCGGTCGAGCGTGGGACCTGATGTGAGCATGCTTGCTTCGAACATGGGCAGCTGTGCATGCTTCGATCAAACACGGGTCCAATGTGTACATGTTTCAGACGTCGGCCCTGTCCTGTGCCTGCTTTGCCCGTACGGTTGATGTGCTTGCTCGAGCGTCATCCTTGCTACTTTGACCAAACACCGACCCTGCTATCTTGACCAAACACAGGCCTTGCTGCCTTGACCTTGCTGCCTGCTTCGCTCAAACGTGGGACCCACTGCGTGCTTGCTTTGCTCAAAAATGAACCTTGTGTGCTCAAATGTGGATGTGGGTCCTGCAGAGAGCGTTGAAGCAAGCTTTCGGAGCGAAAGGTGTCCCGGAGAGTATTGAAGCGGCTTTAGAGCGAACAGTCCAGAGAGTGTTGGGCGGCTTCTGGAGCGAGCAGGTCCCGGGAGGGCGTTGAAGCATCTTCCTGAGCGAGCAGTGTCCGGGAGAGTATTGAAGTGGTGGAGCCGAAACGCCTTCTTCTCGGAAAGAGAGCTTTGAAGCGGTCACGGGAGGGAGCCTTGAAGCGGCTTCTTCCGGAGGGAACTTTGGAGCGGCTTCTGGTGGAGGGAGCGTTGAAGCGGCTTCTTCTGAAGGGAGCGTTGAAGCAGCTCCTGCTGGAGAGAGTGTTGAAGCGGCTTCTTCTTCAGTTTGGTTTCCCCTTGCAAATTACATGCTTCTTGATTGACCATCTCTCTTGTGTTGAAGAAGTTCTTGACTGACGGCGAAGGAATTTCATGCTGAGCCTCAGTCCCCAAGCATGGTCTACGTGGCTCTATCTTGTATGCCCGATGGGTCTTTTGTACGTAGTGGTCGTTGATATGGTGAAGCTCTGGATGGTATCAATCATCGAGCAACAACGGTTCTTGGCAAAGAGCACTGTGATCGAAGAGACTGGCAGGGAGAGGCGTGGTGGAAACTTGCACGAACTTGGCACCCTCTTAAGTCCCAGGTGCAATATCCTTTGGTAACGCAACTACTTCTTCCACGGGAGACAAATTCTGAAAGCGTCTCTCATTGATGTAGTTACCGTCGATCCAGATATGGAATATCTTGGACGTTGTTTCATCATTGTGGCAGTCGTGCATGTGGTACTAGAGTTGAAGTTGGAAATTTTGGACACGCGGATGTTGTATCTCGGTGGTCTTCCTCTTACTGCTTCAGTGAAACTGCTTACAGAAGGCTGAAGGTTGTATTGCCTGTTGGAGAGATGTATGCTTCCACGAACATCGTGAGGCTCTTCATTACTGGCAGGATTGCTGTTTCTAGCAGGACAGTGCCGTTGCAACTGAGCGTTTAGCAACTTCACAGAGTTCAGAGGATGTCTGAAAGCGCAGATTCTCCAACATAGCACGATAGACATGTACCATCGTCTGATAGAGTGATTGGCCCGGATCTTTCTCGACATGACGCGCGGAAATCGTTATCTTCTTGAGGTCAGTTTCCGTTGAGGTATCGGCTCCAGTGGAAGGTTGCCATCATAAAGCGTTGATACGTTGCACCGGCATTCTTTAAACCAAATGGCATTACAAAGATAATAAAAATTTCCAAGAGGAGTTCGAAAGTCTGTCTTACTTGCGTCATGCTCGTACATCCTTATCCGATTGTACCCGCTTATATCCATCCATGAAGAAGAACATGTCGTGTCCGATGATGGATTCTGATCTGTCCGTTTTTCTTTTCTGGTCATGGCTTTCCACAAAAGTTCGTTCCCTCTTAGCGTGAGCGTGGGTTGCGGCTTCACCGGATGAAGAAGAACGCCTTGTCGCAAAGATGTATCGTGGGGCTTAGCCCTCAATGATGCGAGTCGGTCCTCCTCCTGAATTGACGCCCACGTGGGGAGTGGGATGCAATGAACTTTGTCTGATCCTTCCTGCGGAGCTTCTCTTGGTTCAAACAATTCCACTCCACATATTGGTGCATAGGGAGACAGCGATGCAGGGATACAAATGACTTATTTATTCAGCATAGTCTTCAGGCACTGGTGATATGTCGAAGGGACAATCTTACCGTACGTGTTGGTTTGTGTAGGATCAGAATATCGCGACATCAATACTTCGCGAGATTAATAAATGACGACATTGCGAGGGAGTCGCAGGGAAGTAAAATAAATGACACAATGAATGACGACAGCCAGAACATGAGGAAGATATGAAGACTCGGCGAAATTTAGGAGTGTCGCGAGATTGTATACTTGTACACTTGCGATATCTCGCAAGCCATTCCCGAAAATAAAGGATGACTTAGATGTCATCCATCGTGTACTACCCTATATAAAGGGTTGAGTCATCTGTTGTGGGGAGAGATCTTTTGAATTGTTAAGCAAGTCTTTAGGAGAGAGAAAGTTTTAGAGTGATTGTAATTCTACTACTCATTTCTATTTCATATTGTAAAGATTCAAGTATTCAATCAATAGGAATCATAATTATTCATCTTAAAATGACTTAATTGTGTACATTCTAGTGAGGGGTGTAGTGTACGATTTCCTGCAACTACATAATGGCGCTAGAAACAGGGAGTGATTGAAGATAAAAGATTGGATATTGTCATTAAAACGGTAAAAATCAAGAGTAAGATGGATAAATTGAAGAAAATTAGAATCAGAGAAAGTAATGAAGAATTGGAATGTAATATGATTTCAAAATCAATGGTTAATGAATTTCATGAAAGTATTAAAGGGAGAATACATAAAAGAGATTTTGAAGGAAAGAGAATCATAGCAGCAAAGGAGGTGTTACCCTTGAAAGAATGGGAAAAACAGAGAATTATATTCACGGCAACAGATATGTCAGGAGAGAGCTTAAATGACACATCTCCACTAGTAATTATGATAAGTGCCAGCAAAGAAGAAGGAAAATTAACAAAAACAATGGAAGAATGGGCAATAAGTAGAACTTTAGTGGATACGGGGAGTTCATGAATATAATGTTTTATCATGCATATAAAAATTGGGGTACAAAGATGAAGAAATGACTTCTGAACATGTCATATCTATGGTTTCGGCAAATCAATAACAAAACCTAAAGGGAAGTAAAAATACGAATTTTGTTGGGAGAAATTGAAACAAATGTGACGTTATGCGTGGTAGATATGGAATCACCATATAACATCTCGTTGGGAAGGCCATGGATACACGCAATAAAAAGTCGTAGCATCAACATTTCATCAATGTGTCAGATTTCCTATGCCGAGTGGAATTGGCGAAATTAAAGGAGATACCGAAAAAGGAAGAGTGTATCATCAAATCGAAGTAAAACATTATGAAGAACGGGTGAAGAGGCGAAAAGATCGCAAGAAGATGGTGATGAGTGCCAAATATTGCATATTTCTACACCTTTTTATTGGCATTTAACTCATTTTTGTGCACATAAATCAAATATTATCCCAGATTCTGTATTTTCTTTGTTTTCAAGAATAAATATTTGTACTAATTAATTTTGTGTTTTTAGGTAGTAAATAAAGCTCGGAGAAATTGAGGAGCCAAAAGAGCAAAGAATTGGAGACGAGCGTCTATGGAGCAGAAATCCAAAGCTGCGCGCGATCGGATTGCAACCCAACAAGTAGCAACCCATTTACAAGACATGGGCGTGAGCGATCCAAGACCCGGCCCATAATCCAAATCCAAGACCCGTTTTACTCTTAGCCGTCAGATTTGCTCCATCTACATCCTACGGTCGCTCCACCCTTCACATCATCCCCTGCTGTACCCGCTCAACACCAAATCCCCTATACCTACACCCCATCGACCAAACCCCATTTCTTCTTTCCTCTTCTCTTTCTTCTCCCCAACAACTCCACAGAGCTCCACCTCCTTCACCCATACCAGTTGCAGACCTCACCACCTTCACCATCCCTTTCCCCTGACACCAGCCCATCAACAAAGACAAACAAGACCACCTTCTCCCCCTACTTACTTGCTCTCTATCTCACTCATAGCTTCTTCCCTAGAAGCTAAGTCTGAGATAGGAAGAACTAGGGTTAGGGTTACATCAAATCAATTGAGGGAACCATCATCTCAGAGCCGAATTGACAGAGGAGAGCACAATTCAGAGGGTATGGGCGAAAGGGTATTGTTTAATTTCTATTTTTTTGAAGTAAATTAGGGTTTGGGAATTGCATGTATAAATAGAGTGGAGGTGAGGATGTTAGAAGGGATGCCAGGCTATCCAGAGCACCAACTTTAGTATAATTTGTATGTTAATCATGTTCTAAGTAAATTGCTAGGGTGTGATGAAACCCCTAGTTCATATGCTAATACATCCAAGAATCATGTTGTTCTTGATGTGCTTGAATTATGTTAGGATTAATGCTTAGCTAGTTGATCAAATAATCCCGTGATAGAGTGTACTGTAAGAAGACACTCTATACTAGGGGAGAATTAGTGATTTAGTTAACCAAAAATCTACCTGAGACCTTCAAGGGAAGTCTCAAGACACAATGAGAAGTTTGCCTTGTCTTAGCTTAGAACTAGAGGGTGGATTCACTGCCCTAGTACCTCACAATCTATTGTGCTGCTTCAGTTTAGAGTCATAACAATTCAACTCAGTCGTATCGACAAACAACCCATTATTGTGTTACACTTTCTAGAAAATCAGTTAAGAAGCCTTTAGATCAGCCTTGCACATTCCATTTCTCTATGGGATCAACCTGTGCTTGCCACGCCTCTAACAGGCGCTGTGCACTTGCAGTTTACACGTAGGAAACATCTTTTAAAGACCTACCAAGTTTTTGGCGCCGTTGCCGGGGAATTGGTAGTGTGCTGTTTGTTCTTTAGTGCTTATTTTCACTGTTTTTCAACCCATCCCTATACATACTTGCTTTGAAGTGTTATTTGTATTCCTTTATTAGTGTAACTTAGCAGTTATTTTCCTATTTTTGTATCTTCTAGTGCATATTTCATTGCATTTGTAGTTAGCTTATTTTAAATTGCATATCTGCACTCTTTCATTGCTTCTCATTAGCCTACATCTCATCTGTGCAGTGAGACATCCATGTGTTAATTGCTAAAACTATTTTTCTGTACTAGCTAAACTTTGTGAAGTGCTAGTTGTTACTTAACTGTCTTACTTCAGCTCTTCTTGTGAAGATAGGAATCATTTGTATCATAACCTGTGCATCCCTGCTACTGTTATTGTACGCTGTTTATTACATTTCAGTTAGCTTGTCATTGTAATCCCAGAAGAACTAATCCTTTCTGTTGAGCTAACAGGTACAAGCTGTACAGCTGAGCTAACCCAAGGAGGAGAAGAGAAGGAAGCAGCAAAGCAATTAGTGGATTTTCCTAAACCCAGTTTTATACTGGTGGTATCATCTTCTATCTTTGCTTACATGAATGTTGATATAGCATGCTTGATGAATGAATGCATGACATAACCGGTGTTGTATATAACTTGAGCATAGCCTGTGAAAACCAAGTGAAGTCAGCTGAGTGACTTAACCCCACAGACCTTGTGAGCCACCTACCACCTTGCTAGCCCCCTGAAGCTGCAAGTTTTGAGTCACAACTGGGAAAGCCAAGTTAGCTGTAGCCGCAAACCCAGAGTTGATATCAACTGAGTAAGTTGACACAACATGCCCCGAGCCAATGCATACTGTACTCTGTTAACCACATCTGGGAGACTCTCTGTGAAACTGTAAGCTGTCATTTTCACTTACGGAATGCTAAGCATGCTAGACCTTGATTGAGAACTTGATTGAGACCTTGTGTGAGACTTTGTGCTGAGCTATTAACCTTATGATGCTCTGAACTGTTATGCAAACATCTGTGACATCATAAACTCCGTGATATATCTTTGAGCCAATAACAATTGCATGTATACCTATTTGAACTAGTGTTATGTCATTGAACCGAGCTTTAGCATGATGAGCATATGTATCAATCTGCCACCACCCATGCAATCATGTTCCTTGTTCTCATAATCGTGCATGATTGCAATTGTCTTGAGCATCTTTGTTTGTGAGCCATTAACTCCCCGAATGTATGCATAACATATTTTGTGGCCAACTTTGTGTGAATCTCTGAGCCTTGTTCACCTAATAAACTAGTCTACCCTGGTATCTCTGCGTGACAAAGTAGCCACCCTGCTTGCATGAAAACAAGCTACCTTGCTAGAATTGCTCCATCCCTGAGCCCAGCTCCAGCCCCTGAAGCTGTTGAGCTTGTGTTACAACTTGGATAGCCAAGTTAGCTGCAGCCCTAGTAATACCAACTGAGACAGCTCACTTCATCTGCCCTGTGCCTTGTGTAAGACCTTGTAAGCCTGCTATCAGCTGAGCTAAGGCATCTGCCCTGCAATTTTTGGGGCTAAACCTGTCAAAAATTGAGGACAACTAAGCCGATTGACACTGTGAGTCATTAAATTTCTTGGAAAGTCTTGACATTGCTCATCATTTGTAGCACCCATTGCACTTGTGAATCGTGAATCTTGCTTGCCGATAAACCAATTGCATTGCTAAATATACATGAAATCTGTGTTTTTGTGTGATCTCGTTGCTGTAACTCCTTGGCCTCGACAAGACCGGCGCTTAGCTCCACCCTATAGTTGTTGAGTTTAAGCTATGCAACTTGGTTAACCAAGTTAGTCGTTAGTCCTAGTTGACATCAACCGAGTAGTTCACCCCGTATCCTTATGCATGCTTGATCTTGCTTTAAACCTTGTGTGAGCTATTGAACCAAGCTGTGATAGCCCCTTTTGCATGCTATACTCAGTCAACTAGAGCCATCTACACCCTTGTATAATCATCTGTGAGCCTGTTGATGGCCTATCAACTGATACTGTGAATCACATGCCCTGCAAATTTTGGAGCATTAACCTGTGAAGAGTGACATCAACTGAACCGGTTGACACCCTGCTAAATCTGTTAGAAATTGCTCATCTGTTGCATCTGTGAATTGGCATCCCTATTGTGTGTGATCTTATAGCATTTGAATGAGTGTTGAGCAACTTGAGTAAGCATAATCATCTGCCCTGTGCACCTTGCATCCGCAAATTGTGCTCTGCACATAATCTGATTCGCGTGCATGATGACCGGTGCATAAGCCGAGTTGCACTTAGTCATAAGCTGAGCCTGCACTTCAAACCGTCTTTGTGAAGGCCAAAGAACTACTAAAGCAATTTCAAGCACTTCGTGTGCTTAGTTCTGTGAAATGGTGTGTTAATTCTTGTGCGAGTTTGTGATTAATCTGTCCTGTGCTGTGCTGTGAGCCGCACTTAGACATGTGTTGTGTTCATTTGCTACTCTGTGCACTCTCCATCAGCATCCAGCTCCCCCTGTGTGCAAGAATTTGTGTGTGATTACCTGTGTGCTGTGATTATTCTTGTGAGTTATGCCTCCTTGTGCATAAAACCTGCACACCAGCAACCTGTGCATAGACCTCCCACATAAACCAAAGCCCACATAAACCAAAGCCCACATAAACCAAACTGAAGCCCACATAACTGGGCCGTACAACAACTGGGCTTTGCATCACTTGGGCTTAGCTTCCCTGTTTTGAAACATCATTGGTTATACATGCATGATGTGTGCTAAGTTATGCTTCTTTTTGAGTTCACATTGAGTTGCTAGATCATGTCAGGATTTTGGTCTGCAACTGGGGATGAAAACAAATCCATCAGAGAGCTTGCTTACGGGCATGCTCCACAATATGAATCCCCCCACAGACCATGGTGATTTTAGGGAATACTATGAACCTTCTCGGGGCCCTGACCTTGAATACTCATACCCTAATCATTATGACCACATGTATCATCAACCACCATGGGAGGATGAGCAATTCTATCCTCCAATGAACCCTTGTATGCGAGTCTCTATATGGAGAACCTCAAAATCATAGAACAAAACAATGCCATACTTGAATTGAATGCAATGCATGATCATCCATATAGCACAATGTCCGAATTTCCCTTCTCTAGTGACCCTTGTGCACAGACATGTACCGAGTATCCATATGAAGCATGCATACCCACTAGTGAAGGCTCCCCTTCAATTGAACGACTCACTATGATGCTCCAAATGAATCGACTCGGTTACAAAATGAAGAATGGAAGGAAGTTCATGATAGGATGTGTGTTTCTATTCCTACTCATGCAAATGACACTTGAATATGAACCTAATCTAGAGGTAGATGAGTGCACTAAAAATGCTACAATTTTGAATAGGGAAATGCAGTGTTATTATGATGATGATGATGATGATGAATATGAAGAGCATGTGTACTTTGAAAATGTAATGGAATCTTTAGGTTCAGAGACATTAAGTTTCTCTTCTGTGAACCCTATGAATGATGCTTCTTCTAATATTGCTGCTGAATTGGAGTCTGTGCAATTGTTCTGTGAAAGTGAGCATGCTATATCACCTGTTTGTAACTTGGGGAATGCTAAGACTTTTGTTGACACAGATAATTCAATGCGTGAAATTGATGTGTCTGATTCCATGCCTAGGTTCTGACATGATGTTATGCATGAGGTTGAAATTTTGGATAATGATGATTATGACATGGAGATTGATGAATTGTTCTATGCAGGTGAACATGATTTACCTTCTTTTTCTGACCTTAGGAAAGTGTGTATGGTGCAAATGATCTTATACATGAAAACAACTTAGATGTACCTACTTCCTCTCCTAAGGCACAGATTGAAACTCCTCCACCAAACCTAGGAGTAGTTTGTAACAAAATTGCAAAACCAACTTTTCTGAAAATGCCTAATTTAGGCCTAGAGCTTTGTGCGTCCCAAGTCCTCTTGGACTATTTTGCATCAAAGTATAACACTTTTAAGGAGCCACAGTTGGAATGTGTATATCTGCCTGTTCTTAGCAAAATTCATTTTGAGTTAGACCTTTTGCATGATGTACCTTTAAAATTGCAAGATTTTGTGCTCAAAGAACACATCTGTTCACAAGTTTAGGTTTGGGGGTAACTTGTTCATGTATGCAATCTTTCCTGCACTCTCATGTTATATCTGTGTAAGGCTGTTGATGTTTGTACATATTGTCTTTTGGGTTGATCCTCAACTCTTTAGATTGTTGGTGTATGGTGAATTTTCATTGTATATAATCCAGTAGGACTTGTTAAATTTTCTATCTTGATTCGGTTGAGTCTTCTTGCGCATATATTATGCTAATCCGATATGATCTCCGCTGAGAATGTTGGATTCTAGCCTTGACTAATGAAGCTCTAACCTTGCTTTCGCCGACATCCGGTAATCTCTTCCCTTTTCTCTTATCAGCATAGTTCTCTTGGTATGTGACTGTTTAAATTCTTATTATCTGTTGACACATTGAGGACAATGTTTGATTTAGGTTTGGGGGTGCATTTGCATATAGAGTTTTTAGTCTTTTATTTCAAAAAAAAAAAAAAAAATAAAAAAAATATATATATATATTTCAAAACTCTTGCATAAAAACCTCCAACTTTTAGAGATCTTAGAGTCACTAGCATGCTTCTAGCTATGTTTACATAGAGAGTCTGACCGAAATAATGAGAACTTGGAAGTCTTGGAGAACGCAATCGGGTTTCTTAGTTGATTAGAGCGTTAAAGTTGGATTTAACCATACCGGAGGGCGAATTAGGTGCTGTTTAGATATTCGGTAGTAGAATTGTGATCACCCATAGTGGAGACTACCCATTTTACATCAAGCGAGGTACCGACCTTCACTCTTTGTGACTTTCTAGAAAAGCTGTTAGAGTGTGTGTCACCGTACGTCAATTCCGGGTAGGAATGGTGAGCTACCCAACTTCGCACCACTTTCAACACTACTTTTGATCTCTTGAGTGCTAATTTTGTCAATCATGAGGGTGACGTTTAAAGATGAAAACTCCTTCAAAATATCGATTTGCAGTTAGCATCACTCTCTCCCTCTCAACAACATCAACAGATTCATAGAAACACATCATCATCAGCAAGTGGAGCATCATCAGAATATTTGAAGAAAAAGTGAAATAGTCCAAGGTTTACATGCAACAAAGAAGAGAAAAGAAAATAGGATGAGAATTAGTGAAGTTTATGAAATCAAGACAATACAAGTTTTATTGTTTTATTGTTATTTTCATTTCATGTAAGTAAAAAAAAAAAAAAAAAAATTTCAAGTTTTTGTGAAGTTCAGAAGTTCATCATCAGCTATTGAAGACCGAAGACCGAAGATTGAAGACGTTTCTATGAATGCTGAGAGAGTGATATTAATTGCCGATCGGGTGAGAAGGTAAGTGAGTACTCCCATCCTTGCTAATGGTTGATTTCCTTTCTTAGAGATCATCGAAAAAGATTCTTTTTGTCCACAACTCGTGGAGTCTCCGAAATTATTTCGGAAGGTTATCCTTCTCATCTTCAACGTGTGCAGGATTTCTCTCTTTATTCCTGCCTGCACACATGAGAGACTAAAAAAGCGGTCTTTTTGAGTGCAATTATCATAAATCCCTAATGGTGAGGCAGAAGTCGAGGCTTATGATCACAATCGAATCCGAATTCTTTCATATGGTATGGTTACTTCTCGCTCAACTCTTAAGGATGAGAATGCGTTCTTTGGTAGTTCTAACTTCTTGTTACTAGCATGCAGAAACTCTATGTCCTCATAGCTCCTTGGATGCTTGAGACTCTTTTACACTCTGAAGTTGGAGAAGGTTTTGTGGGTACACCTCTGGTAAACCCTCACGAGACTACAACTCGTCCACTAGGGACACCTACGGGTTTAAAGGATTAGTGCATACGCTAAATGCATTCGAGAGACCAGCGACAAAGTGGTATAGTTAGGATTTCTTAATTTGTTTCACTTGAGGACAAGTAAAATTCAGGTTTGGGGGTATTAGATGAGTGCCAAATATTGCATATTTCTACACCTTTTATTGGCATTTAACTCATTTTTGTGCACATAAATCGAGATATTATCCCAGCATTACGTATTTTCTTTGTTTTCAAGAATAAATATTTGTACTAATTAATTTTGTGTTTTTAGGTAGTAAATAAAGCTCGGAGAAATTGAGGAGCCAAAAGAGCAAAGAATTGGAGACGAGCGTCTATTGAGAGGAAAGCCAAAGCCTGCGCGCGCATCAGTTGCAACCCAGCAAGTAGAAACCCATTTACAAGACATGGGCGTGAGCAGTCCAAGACCCGGCCCATAATCCAAATCCAAGACCCGTTTTACTCTGAGCCGTCAGATTTGCTCCATCTACATCCTACGGTCGCTCCACCCTTCACATCATCCCCTGCTGTACCCGCTCAACACCAAAATCCCATATACCTACACCCCATCGACCAAACCCCATTTCTTCTTTCCTCTTCTCTTTCTTCTCCCCAACAACTCCACAGAGCTCCACCTCCTTCACCCATACCAGTTGTAGACCTCACCACCTTCACCATCCCTTTCCCCGACATTTGACCATCAACAAAGACAAACCGCACCACCTTCTCCCCCTACTTGCTCTCTATCTCACTCATAGCTTCTTCCCTAGAAGCTAAGTCTGAGATAGGAAGAACTAGGGTTAGGGTTACATCAAATCAATTGAGGGAACCATCATTGCTGAGATGAATTGACAGAGGAGAGCACAATTCAAAGGGTATGGGCGAAAGGGTATTGTTTAATTTCTCTTTTTGAAGTAAATTAGGGTTTGGGAATTGCATGTATAAATAGAGTGGAGGTGAGGATGTTAGAAGGGATGTCTGGGCTAGCCAGAGCACCAACTTTAGTATAATTTGTATGTTAATCATGTTCTAAGTAAATTGCTAGGGTGTGATGAAACCCCTAGTTCATATGCTAATACATCCAGTAATCATGTTGTTCTTGATGTGCTTGAATTATGTTAGGATTAATGCTTAGCTAGTTGATCAAATAATCCTGTGATAGAGTGTACTGTAAGAAGACACTCTATACTAGGGGAGAATTAGTGATTTAGTTAACCAAAAATCTACCTGAGACCTTCAAGGGAAGGCTCAAGACACAATGAGAAGCTGCCTTGTCTTAGATTAGAACTAGAGGGTGGATTCACCGCCCTAGTACCTCACAATCTATTGTGCTGCTTCAGTTTAGAGTCATAACAATTCAACTCAGTCGTATCGACAAACAACCCATTATTGTGTTACACTTTCTAGAAAATCAGTTAAGAAGCCTTTAGATCAGCCTTGCACATTCCATTTCTCTGTGGGATCGACCTGTGCTTGCCACGCCTACAACAGGCGCTGTGCACTTGCAGTTTACACGTAGGAAACATCTTTTAAAGACCTACCAAAAGCAGCAAAAAAGGAAGAAGAATTTAGAACATATATGATAAGAGCGGAAGAAGGAAAAGGAATATGTGGTGAAGAGAGTGATATCGCAAAGGAAATAAGAGGACCAACGCCCATGGGAGAAATGAAGGCTAGCTACATTGCGGCAGAACCAACAAAGGAAGTGAATATTGGAACTGAAGAAGAACCCAAGATGTTAAAAATTGGAACTAAAATGGAAGCAGATGAAGAAAGAAAGACCGTTGATTTGTTGCGAGATTATAAAGATATCTTCGCATGGGATATGGATGAGATGCCTAGAATAGATCCATCTGTAGCGTGTCATAAATTAGAGATTGATAAAAATGCCAGACCATTCAAACAAAGAATTAGAAAGATCGCGACAGCATATCATCCTCAAATAGAAGAAGAGTTGCAGAAGATGCTTGATGCTGGCATTATTAGGCAAGCAAAATACCCCGAATGGATAGCGAATATGGTCGTAGTAAGAAGAAGAAAAAAAGGAATAAGAATTTGCATAGATTTCACCGATTTAAACAAAGCTTGTCCAAAAGATAGTTTTCCCTTACCAGATATTCCGCAGATGGTCGAATCAGCAGCAGGAAATGAAAGGATATCTTCCTTGGATGGATATAAGGGATACAATCAAATCCATCTCGCCGAAGAAGACCAAGAACATACTGCCTTTTTCGCCCCAAGAGGATTATACTGTTACACAAAAATGCCATTCGGACTGCGAAATGCCGGTGCGACGTATCAAAGAATGGTGGAGAAAGTGTTCGAACAATGGATACATAAAACATTAGAGGTATATGTGGATGACATGTTAATAAAAAGCAAAGAAGCAAAAGATCATGTGCGAGATTTGAAGGAAATTTTCGAACAAATGAGACATTTCAACATCAAAGTAAATCCAGAAAAATGTACCTTTGGAGTGGCATCTGGAAAATTTTTAGGATACATTATATCAAAAGAAGGAATACAAGTTGATCCGGAGAAGGTACAAGCAATTCGAGACATGCCAACGCATAGAACAATGAAAGATGTGCAAAAGTTAAATGGATTATTAGCTTCGCTAGGAAGATTCATCTCGAGATCATCGATAAGTGCAAACATTTTTTCAACATACTTAAAAAGGAACGAAATTTAGGTGGACGGATGAGTGTGAAAAGGCATTGCAAGGAATAAAAGAACATCTAATGGATATATCAATATTACAAAAAGCAGAAGACGGGGAGGAATTACTAATTTACCTCGCGACAACCTCGCATGCATTAAGCGCGGTATTATTGCGAGTGGACGCAGGGGTGGAAAAACCAATCTATTACATCAGCAAAACATTCAATGCTGCAGACAAAAATTATTCAAAAATTGAAAAACTAATTTTGGCATTAGTTTACGCAACGTTTAAACTTCGCATCTATTTTGAAGCGCACACGGTAAAGGTAATGACAAAAGTACCAATTGAGTCAGTGATGAAAAATTCAAAAAGATCAGGAAGGGTTGAAAGGTGGAATGCTCAAGTAAGTCATTGTAAACTCAAATATGAAGTGTTATCCTCACCAAAATCGCAAGTTGTAGCAGATTTTTTTTAGCGAATTTCCATTAGAAGAAGATGAGGCAAGTAGAAGAAATGATGGATATAGAAGAAGAACATGGAAATCCAAGGGATATATTAACAGAGCCAAATAGATGGGAAATATTGGTAGATGGATCATCAAATGGAGAAGGTAACGGAATTGGGATCATTATAATTTCATGCGGAAGGCAATAAAATGGCTTTTTCTTTCAGATTGGAGTTTGCATCTACTAACAATGAAACAGTATGAAGCTATAATATATGCTTTGCGATTTGCAATAGAAATGAAGTTGCGAGAATGTAAGAATTACCGGTGATTCTCGAGTTAGCTATTCGCCGAGATAAAAGAAGAGTATACTACAAATGAAGCATCCTTGAAAAAGTACAAAAAGCTTGTTGACGAATTGTCGGGCCGAAGATACCAAAAATAAAGTGGAGACACATATCAAGAAAAGACAATAGACTCGCGGATGCTTTTGCTTTTATATCAAGTATGATGACAGATCCATCTGCGAGATGCATAAAAATACAGACACTTCAATCACCATCAATCAACAAAGAGGAGAGGAAGAAGTAGAAGTAATGCTCATAGAAGATGAAGCACAAAGATCCCATTGCGAGGATTGGAGGACAGAACTTCATGCTTATTTAATGAAAGGAGAAACCCCAAGAAATAGATTAGAAATGCATAAATTAAAAAGTCGTGCAACAAATTATGAATTAAGAGACGGGGTACTATACCGAAGATCCTTTAATGGACCCTCACTCAGGTGTTTAACACGAAAGGAAGGAGAAGCAATATTAAAAATGCTACACAATGGGGATGGCAATCATAGTGGCGGAAGATCTTTAGCACATAAGGCAAAAATGCAAGGCTATTATTGGCCATATATGCATGAAGATGCGAAGCAAATATCAAGACGTTGCGAATATTGTCAAAGGCATGGAAAGAAAATACATGCACCAGGTGCACCGTTAACTTCTTCAACAAGTGTATGGCCTTTTGGAAAGTGGGGATTAGACATTGTAGGACCATTTTTACCAGGTACAGGGCAAAGGAGATATTTGATTGTCGCAACATATTATTTCACAAAGTGGGCAGAAGTAAAAGCGGTACAACATATTCGCGACAAAGATATTTTTACTTTCATATTCGAAAACATAATATGCAGATTTGGAATTCCAGCACAGTTGGTATCTGACAATGGGAAACAGTTTGAGGGACAAAATATATAATTATTGCTTAATGCATTTCAAATAAAATGTGGGAAATCAACTCCTTTATACCCATGAGCTAATAGACGAGCGAAGCAACAAATAAAACAATCGCTGATATATTGAAGAAAAAACTAGAAGGGCATAATAAGGCATGGTGTGAGCAAGTGCATAATGCGGTATGGGCTTATAATACAACAAGG
Source organism: Papaver armeniacum (assembly GCA_023531295.1). Taxonomy (NCBI): domain Eukaryota; kingdom Viridiplantae; phylum Streptophyta; class Magnoliopsida; order Ranunculales; family Papaveraceae; genus Papaver; species Papaver armeniacum. The sequence continues at coordinate 268,455 of JAJJWW010009025.1, forward strand.
CGAGAAGCTACAGGGATGTCACCGTTTTGTCTTACCTATGGTGTTGAAGCTGTACTTCCGACAGAGGTTATTATTCCAACAACAAAGAGAGAAGCTTGGGAGAAAAATCTTAGTGCGGGTAACATCTTAGTTAAATTAGATGAATTATAAGAAAGAGCACTACAACATATGGAGAATTATCAGCGAAGATTGGCCAGAGAATATAACAAACGTGTCAAAACACGCGAGTTTCAACCAGGTGATATGGTGTTGCGAGAAACACCAATATATCAGCGAGAAAGTGGTGGCAAGTTAGCGAAAAAAATGGGATGGACCTTATATCATCAAGGAGATAGTTGGAACAGAGGCATATAGATTAATGGATCCAGAAGGCAACGATGTGGGCTAGAGATTAGGTAGATCATGGAATAGATTATATCTAAAGAAATATTACCCATAAAAGATAGAAAGGAAAGAATAAATTATGAAGTGTTAAATGAATGAAATGATATGAAATGTTCCTGCGATAGAGATATTGCGAAATTAAGAAAGGATGTGCGAATATCTCGCAAATGAATTAACAAGAGATAACCAAAAATGAATGATTGAACAAATTAACAAAAATGAATGAGTGAGTGAATGGGACATACCTTTATGGCGTACACCCTAGTTCGCGAATGATATTTCGCAAGAGGCAAATGTAAGACCTAAAGTGCGTCATATAAGGGGGTATCTCTTGACATGGCTCAGGGAAAAGGTTACACCGCTCCCGGAACTGAGTCATGGAGATTTGGGGCCCATGAAAGCCTATCCAGGAGAGATACCTTGGATTTCCAACTATATATATAAAGTTATACCAGGTTGGACGCCCGAGGGTCTCTTCCAAGGAGTCGGTGTATGCTCAAGGCGCCGAGGTACACGGTTGAGCCAAGAGTGCCACAGGACATTTGAAGTGTCTCGGCCATTCTTGGCAAGTCTTGGCACATTCTGCACTCGGCCCGAAGAAAACTCCACTTAGGGTGCAGTCTCGTAACCATAAACCATATAGGTATAAGGGATAAGAGGCTGCGAAAACACTTGGTTGTTGTTAAGACCGGATGGGAGGAGCTAGTCTTGTATGGCCGATGTACGCCTCCTTGAAGGGGCAACCAGGGAGATGATAAGGGCGGCACCCTCCATTAGGGAGCTGATAAGTGTCACAAGACGGCAATGTCATGGGGCTTTATAATCGCAAGAACATTTAGGCCTGTCATATTAACGCAAATAAAATATCTTGCAGAGGCAAGAATACTAAAGAAATGATAAGACAAGATCAATGGGTCATTACATGAAAGTGTAAGGACGTCCTGCGATCTTGTCGCAAGACATCAATGTCATTGGATTTTATGTTCGCAAGAATATTTTGACCTGTCATATTGATGCAAAATGAGGGGTGGCAAAATAAGACCTTTAAATAGGAAGGCAAAATAAGACCACACAAAAACAATGATAAGGCAAGATCAATGGGTCAATACATGAAAATGTAAATACATCCTGCGATCTTGTCGCATGTGATGAATTTCAGCATAAATGAAGATAATGGAATAGCAATCATTAAATACCAAAAATTATACTTGTTGAAAGAAAGAAGAGTAACGCAGACGAGTGCATACATCAAAAAAGATAATGGAAGTACATAAAGAAACAATAGCACGAGAAGGAAGATTACAAGAGAAAATCATCTCTCAAATAGTAGCTTTTTCACGAGGAAGGAGATCTTTGGGTTTTCTTAAGCAACTTTATCTATATTCTCGCTAATTAATATATTTCAGTGAGATCCTTCTTCTTCATTTGCGACATCATCATTGACATTTTTATTGGGAGAGACAGTTTCTTCATCTTCGAGTTCTTCGCCAGTGTTATAATCATAATCGGTATCAGGAGGATTAGGAACTTCATCATCACTTACTTCCAGAGGTTCAACAGACACAGGATCAAGAGATTTAGATAGTAAAACATCATTCACAAGAACTTCGGCTCTAAGATGAAATTGACGAAGGAGTGCTTTTGTTGATTTTACTTTCTATATCTTTACTGATCCACGCATATAGTCGAATTTTCTTTCGCCTATCGCAAGAGCGTGCAAGAGAAGCAGTGAGTATTCCATTCTCTTTGCGAATTCTTGAGTAGTCAGATTTCAAAGCAGTAATGGAGGAGTGAAGTTTTTTCTCGGACTCTGCAAAACAAAAAGTACAAGGAATTATACAAACAAAAAAATATGAAGGCTTGATAAAGAAAGAATAGATGAGGCAGTCAACTTCTATGACTACCTTCCTTCTGCGAGGTAAGATGTTGGATTAGAGCCGAACAACTATTCTCCAAATGATCCATGACATTGTCAAAATTATCTCCAATTAAACCTTTCAGGCGTGATCGCCAACTTTTTTCGTTGGAAACAAGTAAAGCATTCTCTTTCATAAGGGAAGAATTGGACTTTTCTAGTTCGGAACATTGATCCTTGAATTGGTTTACTTTACACTTAAGTTTATTCTACCGAATCGGTTTATCCTTCTCAAATTAACTTCTTCCAGTTGATTTCTCAACGAACAAAGAGATTGTTCTTGCTTTTTACATAATTTTTGACAAATATCATTTTGTTGCGAGTAAATCGCCACCTTGTTTAACGAGTTCGCTTCTCTTGAGAAAGAGTTCCATTCTCATCGATAAAGTTTCCAACTCCAAATTAGCTTTAGTCAAAGAGTAAGACAAAGCGAGATAAGTCATTACTTAATGAATCTTGTTTCGAGCTAAATCAACATTTTCTTTAGAAAGATTATCTATTTGATCAACGAGAATATATATGAAGATTATCTAATTGGTTATATTGCTCCATCCAAGCATCTCTATCAACTCGAACTTCTTCAATAAAAGTAGATTCCAACTGATATATCTCCATTTTTCATTTCTGGTTTAAAGCTTGAAGGGCGAACAAGGGCTTGAGTCTTAAAATAAAAAACAAAAAAAAAATAAAAAATAAAAAATAAAAAAAAAATACAGAGGCAAGAGTTTACCTTTTAGTTCTTCATTCTTCTTGCGAAGATTATCACGATCCAGTGAAATATTTTGAAGTTTTTGGTTCTCAAGATGGAGAGTATTACATTTTGCAGTCATGACTTGGAGGTCATTCTTCAAAGTGTTAATTTCTTCCTCCAAGGATGTTTGCGAAACTCTATCGGGTCCAAGGTGTTTGCTAAAAATCTCGCAAATATCTCAGTTGTGACAGGATCGATGAAGTCTTCTTAGCATCGTTCACAATGTCGATAGGACTTTGAAGGCTACCTCTATTCCTTCTAAATTTTCTTTAGTAAGTGGGATTTGCTCAGAAAAGGAAGTAATAGTGATAGAAGAAGGGAGAGATGAATCATCCTTTGTTAAAGGAATATCACGAGAAGAAGAAATAGGCTCATTCGCAATGGGACTGTTGTGAGGGAGTTGATATATGAGAAATTCAGGCATAGAAATGTTATCTTTGGAAGAAACAGTAGGGATCTCTTGCGAAGATGTCGCAGTAGGAGTTGTAAGTTTGAATGTAGGAAAAGTGACAGAAGGCGCAACGGGTTTAGAATGGCGAGGCTTCTTAGGGGACTTATCAGCATTTTGGTCATCCTGCGAACCACAAGCTAAATAAGAAACAGAGGCAACAATATTGTTATTAAAAGAATAAATGTTTCTTAAATACCTTGTTACTCGCAGGCTTTCTTTTAGAAGCAGTGGATTTCGGTTGCGAGCCCATAGAGATATTAGGGTTCGTAATGGTGAATTTGGTACTGGATTTGTTCTTGCTGAAACAAAAATGGCAGAGGAGTCGTTAAAAGAAGAACAATATCAGGATAAAACAACTTCAATAAAAGAGATCAATCACAAAATGATCAAATTCAGCAAAGTTAACAAACCTTGATGCCATAGAAACAGTAGCAGAAAAATAATAGCGGGAAAACGATGAAGAAGATGATGAAGAAAAGGAGCAGAAAATAGTTGCAGACGATGAAGAAGACGAAGTAAAAGAAAAGGAATGCTTTCACAAGGAATCCTCCTTTAAATAGACGAGAAAAGAGTAACCGATAACATTAAATGTGTCGATAAAAAGGGCAATTTTAGACACGTGTAAACAGTCATTCCTGAATTCACGGAATCTTGTCGGCAAAAAATTGATGGGAAACAAACGATTGCGGCATCTCAAAATATTGGTTCTCATGACATTCTCTTCTTCGCAGAGAAGACATGAGAAGAGGCAAGATGTAGGATCAGAATATCGCGACATCAATACTTCGCGAGATTAATAAATGACGACATTGAGAGGAGTCGCAGGAAGTAAAATAAATGACGCAATGAATGACGACAGCGAGAACACGAGGAAGATATGAAGACTCGGTGAAATTTAGGAGTGTCGCGAGATTGTATACTTGTACACTTGCGATATCTCGCAAGCCATTCCCGAAAATAAAGGGACAAACTTTATTGTCATCCACATGTACTACCCTATATAAAGGGTTGAGTCGATCTGTTGTGGGGAGAGATCTTTTTGAATTGTTAAGCAAGTCTTTAGGAGAGAGAAAGTTTTAGAGTGATTGTAATTCTACTACTCATTTCTATTTCATATTGTAAAGATTCAAGTATTCAATCAATAGGAATCATAATCATTCATCTTAAAATGACTTAATTGTGTACATTCTAGTGAGGGGTGTAGTGTAGGATTTCCTGCAACTACAGTTTGGTTTCCCTCGAAGTCTGTCATTGTAGTAGGCTTCCGTACGACCTTGCACAGGCGAACCTTGGCTTTCCGATAGTCTTGAGAGTGATCACATTCGAAGACGCTCCTGTGTCGATAAGGGCCCTCTTGAACTCTGAATCCTTGATGCGTGCGGTAACATGTAGGGCACGGTTGTGATATTCCTCTAGTTGACTGCGGCAAACGTGTCTGCCTGCTAATTCTTCGAGAGGTGTAAAAGTTTGCATAAACTTTCCACTAGAGAAATCGCTTCCGATCCATAGGCCTCTAGTTCATAGTGAAACTATTGACTTGAGGAGGATCGTTGCGAGGATCATCCACGTGTAGGAGTTTCCATGATAGGACCGCTCATAGATGTCATCTTGATGAGGAGATCGAGTATGCCGTTTATCGCTTCTTTGATCAGGTCTATGTATGCCCGCGCCCTGCTCGGGGTGCGTTGAATGCGTTCCTTGTTGGCTCCAGGGGATGTCGTGCTCTTGCGGCAATCGATCAGTTAATGTCTTAAGAAAAGTGAGTACCTCTTTCTGAGTTGTAGCCATGTACGTTTGTGCCCTTGCGATAACTTCTTGTCTCTCCATCAAATCCACCATATTAATAGGGGGTTGTCCTCCTCTGTCTCCTCCGGCCCCTCATCCCGAGAGAGGAGTGGTAGCTTCCCTGATGACGGACGGAGGAGTCACACTCGCGGAAATGCAGGGGTTTGCAGCTGCTCTGGCTCTAGAGATAGAAGGCATCACACCTAATGGAATATCTCCTCCTGCTCCGCTGGTGCTGGTGGTAGAGGACGTAATTCCACGAGATACATTGATTGCATTGACAGGCTGCACGGTAACACCACCAATCGGGATATCAAAGCCAAGAGTGTTGTCGGCGCTGGCTCCGTCGGGATTGGTTGCTGATCCAGACCTAAGTTTCACCATTTTTGAAATCAGAAAAATTGAATTGGTATTGAAGAAATTGACTTCACAACCGAGAGATTAATCTCCCACTGTGGTCGCCAATTGTTTATGGGTGAAAACTATTTCTGCTGTTTTTGGTAATTTGGGGTGTGTGGATGAGAAATGAATCTAAACCCTAAACAAATGCACTGCACGAGAGTGCTTTTGATTCGAGAGATCAATGCATGCAATTACGGCCTAAACCAAGAAATGGCCGTTCCAGGACTTGCTTCGGTCACAAAGTGAAGGATATGGGGTTGATCTTAGGGAGGAAGCGAAGAAGGTGTTGAGATTATGAAGGTGTTGGCTGTTTATGACTTGTATCGAGAATACCGAGGCGGCTTGCAATAGTGTAAGCAATCAGCTGTGGGTGTTTGAATACGTTGTATCAACACTTGGTTTATGTCTGTGTCTGTGTTGGAAATAGGGAGGAGAACCTATTTATACAAGTCATTGAGCCTAACCCTCGTCTCTCGTGGGAAGTGGAGGAAGTGGAGTGATGGAGTAGTGGAGTCGTGTTAGTGTGTCACTATCATCCTTTGCCCACTTCTCCCATCATCACTAACCGTCCATGTCTTTCGACACGTTCTTGTGATGGCGCGTTGCACTGTTGCACGCTAAACCGCCTGGACCAATACCCGGTAAGTATCCCCAGGTTTGTGACATGCTTGATGTCTCGATTGTGTGGATCGTGGGACCCTGAGAAGGTAGCATACGGTGCTAGGTTAAATAACTAAGTTATTTGGGAAATCGATATTTATGAAATATCGTGTGTATTCTATGCATGTAATGCATCGAATATATTCAGCATGTATGAAGCATCGCTGTTTTCAAGCTTAACGGAGTAAGTCACGGATAAGCATCTTAAAATAGAATCACATCCAACCATCTTCAAGTGATCGTTTGGAGACTCGCATGGTCGAGCCATGCTTTGGCCGATCAACGATGCGTGTCGTAGGTGCAATCAAATTAATATCTATTTCCACTCAATTAAAAATAATATAATGGAAGTCAAGTTCGTTTCCCACGAGGAGCAAGAGATTCTAGTTGTAAAAATTGTCACGAAAGGGGGGGTGTAAAGAGCAAAGAAAATAAACAAAGCAATTAAAAGATAAAGTTGAAAGCAATAAGAGAGACAAGATCAAGGAATCCTTCTTCGTTGCAAAACAATGAATCAAGTTATGTTCTTTTCTACTTGTTATTAGTCACAGATTATCACCAACCGTAGGTAAAGCGGCTAGATCGGTGCTAAAACCCTAAATCCCTTGTATCACTTGGGATACGGAAGTTCTCGACTACCGGATTCTATTTACCAAACCACCTAGTAGTAGATCACTCTAGATGTAATTTAAATAAACGCATTAAGATTTATGAACTTATTAGGTCAATATTAGTAGTTAGACTCTTAGATCAAGGTCTACTTGCTAACGTTGTTTTCACACACAATTGCTCCACGGAATCCCTCCTCAAGGTCTCGTGTTTGCTACTTATGTAAAGAGTCAAGAAACGATTACTTATCCCCTAACTTTCACTAGCTTTAGATTAAACCGACAAATCAATTTAGTTGGCCACCCAAACAATCTATCAATCAATCATGAATGTCATTAAGATCATTCCTATTAGTAAAAACAAACGATAATCATGTGAAAAACTTCAAGATAGAATTGAAAACAAAAACTCAAATCATATATTAAGAACTAGGAATTCATCCTCAATCAATAATAAAATTAGCTACTCATGTTAAGAGTTCACACAAAGAATAAGAAAAGAAAAGTATTGTGTTTAGAGAGGTGTGTGTAAAAGATGTAGAAAACTTCTCTATTTATAGGCTTCAATATTCTCCTAATCTTCCAAGGAATAGAATCCTTTTCCTTTAGCCATTCAATTTCCAAATTCAAGTCTTTCTCAACTCTTCATCTTCTCTTTCCAAATTTGAGCCCAATTCTCCATCCAATTCCTAGTCCAAGTCTTCACACCCATGAGAGAAGTCCATAGAAAATTCTGGAATTTTGGTCGTAGGAAAGCGGTATTATGGCCCGGAATCCGACACCGGCCACGAGAATTCGTCAGTCAACGGTATATTCGACGGAATATTCCAATCGATCCACCGTTAGGACTAACGGTCAAACTGGTCAGCTGTTAGTCAACCGGTCAATAGCAGATGAGGGAGTCAGCTATGAGTCAGTCACTGAGTCAGCTAACTTGTCTGACTGGATTGTCTTACTCAGCCGAGTTGGATCGGCTCTGGATCAGTCATCGCCGAGTTAACTCATCAGGTGCAGAAAAACCCGTAGAGTTTCTACTGTTTATCAGGATTTCCCGGCCAATTTCAGGCCATTCTTTCTTCAGTTCCTGTGACAATTCCTATACATACATCTAGGCAATTTTTCTCACAACCCAGCTACTTCATTTTCCCTGTTGAATTGCACTCATCAACACCTTCATATCAAGCCACCCTTGTTCACAGCTCAACACTGCTACACGCCATTCAGTCGCAACTCCTCATCTTGAGCTCAAATCCATCAAAACATCACCATTTGTAGCACAACCGATGGAAGCTCAGTACCAACACCACTTGGAGCTGCACAAACTCGCTATGCAGCCGCGACTCCACCACCAACCACAGACCCATTTGTATTCGATTTTAACAGCATCACGTCTCAATCTCTGCTTCAATTCTGCAACACAAATTCTTCTTCTCTATTGCAGATGCATAGCCACCATCATCAATCTCACAATTCCGGCAACCAACAAACCCCATCTCTCTGTAGAACTTGATTTTAACTCCATCCACGGCTGCATATCAGTCCAACCTCGGCTACCTCTTCCTCCTTATCTTGACAATCTAACCGAACCCATCATTCAACCACCTCCAGCAGCGGTACCATCTCGGTTCTCAACAGCGCCAGATCTCACATCTCTGAGCTTAAATTGCACCCCTTCTAATCCTAACAAAACCCATTGCGTCAATTGAAATCGATCAACACAGTCATCATCTTCTACCCAATCTCATATCTGCATCGAACCCACCTTAATTCTGACAGCAAACTTCCCATCTGAGTTCATTAGAACCCTCAGATTTCATCTCCTCTTTCCGATTTCCATCTGCAGTTTCTGAGACAGCAAACCCTAAATCACCTCAACAGCACCATCAACCACTTCAATATATCATCTCCTGCAAATCTCAACATCACAAAACCCATTGTTCAATTCATCAATTCCATCTTCTCGACATCACAGAGTCATCAATTCTTCAAACCCTGATTCATCCATTCAACAGAAATCAACACAAAATTTAGACAGCAACCAATCACAGAACCTTCATCTATTTCCAGTTTCTTATCTGCTTCGCTCAACGACTCATTTAACTCACAGTTTCTTCTCTCGATTTTTCTCTCTCGCAATTCTGCTTATGGTTTGCGCCTCTTTCTCTTTCTCAATTTCAGATTCGTAATGAATTGAATGTGACTTGAACAACGAACCCAATTTAGGTTTTAGATGTGGGGGCTATTTGCACCCACCTTGTATGCGACCACCCAATGATATACGATAAGGGACACCCAGATGGCTACCCCTTAACCATTGCTAATCTTTGTTTAGTATTCCTTCAAATTGGGTTGCCCCTTAACCTCAAATGGGCTCCATATATCAATCGCCTGTAAAATGACCTTTTTGCCCTTTTGGCTCAAATTGGGTGATTTCTTCTTCTTTTCCTCCGTGCGACTCCAAAGTAGCTACAAAACTCAAAACAAGCGTAAAATACATAATTTACAAGAAAAAATAGCAAAGAAAGCATAAACTACTAGATAGTAAATTAGATGTATTCTACACCTATCAAATTCCCCACACTTAGACTTTGCTATTCCTCGAGCAAATCAAACTAAAAACTCACAACTTCAAAGCGTTCAAGCGTCCCAAGCATCCAAGGAGCTATGAGGACATAGAGTTTGCATGCTAGTAATAAGAAGTTAGAAATACTAAAGAACATATTCTCATTCTTAAATATTGAGTGAGAAATAACCACACCATAATGAGAGAATGCGTGTTTGAGAAACGATCAATAAGCATTTCGCCTCGACTTACGCCTCACCAAATAGGATTTTATGATAATTGCACTCAAAAAGACGGCTTTTTTATGGGTCTCACATGTGTGCAGTAGGAATGAAGAGAGAATTCCTGCAACACGTTGAATGGTGGGAAGGACAACTTCCGAAATATTTTAAAAACCCACATCTTTTAATATTTTGAAAAACCATTTTTCTAACGATCTCTACGAAAGGAAATCAACCATTTATTATTGAGGATGAGATTACTTACTCACCTTCACATCCGATCGCCAATTATGATAACACCACTCTCACGGCATCCAATAAACGTCTTAGCTCCTCGTCTTGATCTTCTCCGTCTTCGTCTTCGGTTTCAACTATTGATGATAAACCCTTGAATTTCATAAATCCTTGACAATTTATAACTCTTTTACCTTAAAAATCCTTGTCGCTTGAAACTTCCTTATATATTTTCCTTCCCCACGGCTTATTAAAACAAAAAAAATATTTCTCTTGTTTTTCTCTCTTTTTTTTTTCTTTTCTTTTTTCAATTTTTTTTTTTTTTTTTTTTTTTTTTTTTTTTTTTTGAAATACAAGAGAAATTAAATACAAAATAAACCATGGCCGTGGGAGAAGTATTTTACCGCTTGATTCTTCACAACTTGTATCGTCTTGAAATCATAAACTTCAAAAATTCTCACCTTTTAATTTTCTTCGCTCTTGTGAATAAGTCTTCATACTTGGAAATAAAATTACCTCATTGTATTGTAAGTCTTCAACATATATGTAAAAATCTGCACTTTGTATGTTGCTTTACTTGTATTTGAAATTTGCTCTTTTTCTCGTTGCTTGTAAACCTTAAACTTTTCCAACTTTCCTTGTAGATTTTGATGTCGCTCCTTGTTGATGATGATGGTGTTTCTATGGATCCGTTGTTGTTGCGAGAAAGAATGGTGCTAACTGCAAATCGAACTACAAGAAGGAGGCTTTCATCATTCTACCCGGAATTAACGTACGGTGACACACACTCAAAAGAAAGCTCTTTAGTAGATGGAAAAATTTCTGGTCGGTGCCTCACATGATATGAATACGGGTAGTCTCCACTAATGATTGATCAGCAACTCTAATAATGCATTTCTCCCTGCACCAAATTCGCATCACCGGCATGATTAAATCCATTATTTAACACTCTAACAAGCAAGAAATCCGAATGTAGTTCTCTAACATTTCCAAGTTCAATTATGTCGGTCAAAATCTCTATGTAAACATACCTAGAAGTATGCTAGGGACTCTAAAATCTCTAAAAGTTGGAATTTTTAAGTAAAACTTTTTTTTTTTTTTTTCAAAATTTTTTAAATTTTTTTGTAATTTTTGTTTTAAAAACATGCTTAACCACTCCCCCACACTTAAACCTTACATTGTCCTCAATGTAATTGAATCCTCCTAGTAAAGTCAAGGTGGGAAATTTTAACATGATAAGGAACAAGAAAAAGAAATAACAAAAAGCAAAAAAAAAAAAAAAAAAATACAAAACCTATGGGTTGCCTCCCATTAAGCGCTTGTTTTAAAGTCGACGGCCCGACTTAGCTCTTGCAAGATTCATTCCCCATATACTAACAATCTGAAAATTTGAGGATCCACCCATAATACCTGTTTTGAAAACAATAACTCCATACAAATATTAGCACAAGAAAATAATAGTGAAATTATCGTTCGATAGAAATTTCCCCCACACTTATTCTCGTCCACACTCGGAAGTGTATAAAGAACATAGAATTTGGGAATTTCCATGTGTTCCTCTTGGCAAACCTGCATAGTGTTAGCATCAAGTGTTTCTAATGGTGGATATCTAGAAACAAAATCATCCAAAAATACTTTCGAAGCACATACGTTCAAACCAATAAGAGGTAAAGGAGAAGAATCAATATGCAAAGGGTTAGACAAACCTTGCACAATTTCTTGTATTATAGAATCCTCTTCATCCTTAAAAAATTCAAGTGAATTACTTACCTATTGTATATCGTGGTCCTCTATTAAACCTTGCAACCATTCTTCGTCGTTTTCTACCTTAACCAAAGTTTTGGCATCATTAAAATCATTGGCAAGTTCTATTGGGTCTTCCACAAAATCAATGAATGTGGTTGCATCCTCTAGCATCATTTCTTCAACATTCTCATCATCGGAATCGGGCCATTCACTAAAATGATTTTCATCGGTATAGATTGTAAGATCTTCATGTGCGGGTGTTACTTCGTTTACAACAATAGGCAAGTGATATCCAAACTCCTCCTTTTGAATAGGTGAAGGATCTTTATTATGATCCGGAGTTGGAATAACTTCCTCATTGTTGCAACGTTCATACACTTCCGCGGACTCATATCTTTCCCTAAGAAATTTTTCCAAGCAATAAATGCATCTTCCTCAAGCTCTTCCTTTTGAATAGGTGATTGATCATTATTAAGATCAAGGCTCAAGTAATCTACACTAGCGTCATCAAAAGTCTCTAAAGGTTGGTTAATTTGTTCGTATAATTTCTCCGAATTCCTTTGAATTTCTCGATGTGATTCTTGCAACTTTTGTTGAAGATCCCCAATCATGGCAGACATCTTATCTGCAAAACTAGAGAATTTCTGATCATAAACAAAACTATCCTCCCATCCTTGTGATTGTCCACTTACATACCCGTCATAAGGTTGTTGATATGTATGAGAATATCCATAAGGTTCTCAGAGGAATTTGATCATAGCCAAAAGATTGGTTTTGATTGTATCCTAAGGATGGTTGGAAGTTGTCATAATGTTGAGGTTGAAAACCGTATTGATTGTTGTAATATGCTTGCTCTTGTCCACCATACATGGAAAACCGATACCTGAAATAAGATTCAAAAACTTAATCTAGATACGATATAGAATCCAACAAAGCAAGATTAAAGCAAAAAAAAAAAAAAAAAACAACTAAAATCATCCATTTGCTCCCTAAGCAACACGCCAAAATTTGATGCGTGTCGTAGGTGCAATCAAATTAATATCTATTTCCACTCAATTAAAAATAATATAATGGAAGTCAAGTTCGTTCCCACGAGGAGCAAGAGATTCTAGTTGTAAAAATTGTCACGAAAGGGGGTGTAAAGAGCAAAAGAAAATAAACAAAGCAATTAAAAGATAAAGTTGAAAGCAATAAGAGAGACAAGATCAAGGAATCCTTCTTCGTTGCAAAACAATGAATCAAGTTATGTTCTTTTCTACTTGTTATTAGTCACAGATTATCACCAACCGTAGGTAAAGCAGCTAGATCGGTGCTAAACCCCTAAATCCCTTGTATCACCTGGGACGGAAGTTCTCGACTACCGGATTCTATTTACCAAACCACCTAGTAGTAGATCACTCTAGATGTAATTTAAATAAACGCATTAAGATTTATGAACTTATTAGGTCAATATTAGTAGTTAGACTCTTAGATCAAGGTCTACTTGCTAACGTTGTTTTCACACACAATTGCTCCACGGAATCCCTCCGCAAGGTCTCGTGTTTGCTACTTATGTAAAGAGTCAAGAAACGATTACTTATCCCTTAACTTTCACTAGCTTTAGATTAAACCGACAAATCAATTTAGTTGGCCACCCAAACAATCTATCAATCAATCATGAATGTCATTAAGATCATTCCTATTAGTAAAAACAAACGATAATCATGTGAAAAACTTCAAGATAGAATTGAAAACAAAAACTCAAATCATATATTAAGAACTAGGAATTCATCCTCAATCAATAATAAAATTAGCTACTCATGTTAAGAGTTCACACAAAGAATAAGAAAAGAAAAGTGTTGTGTGTAGAGAGGTGTGTGTAAAAGATGTAGAAAACTTCTCTATTTATAGGCTTCAATATTCTCCTAATCTTCCAAGGAATAGAATCCTTTTCCTTTAGCCATTCAATTTCCAAATTCAAGTCTTTCTCAACTCTTCATCTTCTCTTTCCAAATTTGAGCCCAATTCTCCATCCAATTCCTAGTCCAAGTCTTCACACCCATGAGAGAAGTCCATAGAAAATTCTGGAATTTTGGTCGCCGGAAAACTGGTATTATGGCCGGAATCCGTCACCGCCGGCCACCTGAGAATTCTGTCCGTCAACGGTATATTCGACGGAATATTTCGTCAGTCCACCGTTAGGACTAACGGTCAAACTGGTCAACTGTTAGTCAACCGGTCAATAGCAGATGAGGGAGTCAGCTATGAGTCAGTCACTGAGTCAGCTAACTTGTCTGACTGGATTGTCTTACTCAGCCGAGTTGGATCGGCTCTGGATCAGTCATCGCCGAGTTAACTGGGCAGGTGAGAAAACCGCCGAGTTTCTACTTTTATCAGATTTCGGCCAATTTCAGGCCATTCTTTCTTCAGTTCCTGTGACAATTCCTATACATACATCTAGGCAATTTTTCTCACAACTTGCCTACTCCATTTTCCCTGTTGAATTGCACTCATCAACACCTTCATATCAAGCCACCCTTGTTCACAGCTCAACACTGCTACACGCCATTCAGTCGCAACTCCTCATCTTGAGCTCAAATCCATCAAAACATCACCATTTGTAGCACAACCGATGGCAGCTCAGTACCAACACCACTTGGAGATGCACAAACTCGCTATGCAGCCGCGACTCCACCACCAACCACAGACCCATTTGTAGCATCACGTCTCAATCTCTGCTTCAATTCTGCAACACAAATTCTTCTTCTCTATTGCAGATGCATAGCCACCATCATCAATCTCACAATTCCGGCAACCAACAAACCCCATCTCTCTGTAGAACTTGATTTTAACTCCATCCACGGCTGCATATCAGTCCAACCTCGGCTACCTCTTCCTCCTTATCTTGACAATCTAACCGAACCCATCATTCAACCACCTCCAGCAGCGATACCATCTCGGTTCTCAACAGCGCCAGATCTCACATCTCTGAGCTTAAATTGCACCCCTTCTAATCCTAACAAAACCCATTGCGTCAATTGAAATCGATCAACACAGTCATCATCTTCTACCCAATCTCATATCTGCATCGAACCCACCTTAATTCTCGACAAAGAAACTTCCCATCCGAGTTCATTAGAACCCTCGGATTTCATCTCCTCTTTCCGATTTCCATCTGCGGTTTCGAGACAAGCAAACCCTAAATCACCTCAACAAACACCATCAACCACTTCAATATATCATCTCCTGCAAATCTCAACATCACAAAACCCATTGTTCAATTCATCAATTCCATCTTCTCGACATCACAGAGTCATCAATTCTTCAAACCCTGATTCATCCATTCAACAGAAATCAACACAAAATTTAGACAGCAACCAATCACAGAACCTTCATCTATTTCCAGTTTCTTATCTGCTTCGCTCAACGACTCATTTAACTCACAGTTTCTTCTCTCGATTTTTCTCTCTCGCAATTCTGCTTATGGCTGCGCCTCTTTCTCTTTCTCAATTTCAGCAGTTCTGTAATGAATTGAATGTGACTTCAGACAACGAACCCAATTTAGGTTTTAGATGTGGGGCGGCTATTTGCACCCACCTTGTATGCAGCCACCCAATGATATATGATAAGGGACACCCAGATGGCTACCCCTTAACCATTGCTAATCTTTGTTTAGTATTCCTTCAAATTGGGTTGCCCCTTAACCTCAACTGGGCTCCATATATCAATCGCCTGTAAAATGACCTTTTTGCCCTTTTGGCTCAAATTGGGTGATTTCTTCTTCTTTTCCTCCGTGCGACTCCAAAGTAGCTACAAAACTCAAAACAAGCGTAAAATACATAATTTACAAGAAAAAATAGCAAAGAAAGCATAAACTACTAGATAGTAAATTAGATGTATTCTACACCTATCAAATTCCCCCACACTTAGACTTTGCTATTCCTCGAGCAAATCAAACTAAAAACTCACAACTTCAAAGCGTTCAAGCGTCCCAAGCATCCAAGGAGCTATGAGGACATAGAGTTTCTGCATGCTAGTAATAAGAAGTTAGAAATACTAAAGAACATATTCTCATTCTTAAATATTGAGTGAGAAATAACCACACCATAATGAGAGAATGCGTGTTTGAGAAACGATCAATAAGCATTTCGCCTCGACTTCTGCCTCACCAAATAGGATTTTATGATAATTGCACTCAAAAAGACGGCTTTTTTATGGGTCTCACATGTGTGCAGGTAGGAATGAAGAGAGAATTCCTGCAACACGTTGAATGGTGGGAAGGACAACTTCCGAAATATTTTAAAAACCCACATCTTTTAATATTTTGAAAAACCATTTTTCTAACGATCTCTACGAAAGGAAATCAACCATTTATTATTGAGGATGAGATTACTTACTCACCTTCACATCCGATCGCCAATTATGATAACACCACTCTCACGGCATCCAATAGAAACGTCTTCCGCTCCTCGTCTTGATCCTCTCCGTCTTCGTCTTCGGTTTCAACTATTGATGATAAACCCTTGAATTTCATAAATCCTTGACAATTTATAACTCTTTTACCTTAAAAATCCTTGTCGCTTGAAACTTCCTTATATATTTTCCTTCCCCACGGCTTATTAAAACAAAAAAAATATTTCTCTTGCTTTTCCTCTTTTTTTTTTTTTCTTTTCTTTTCTTTTTTCAATTTTTTTTTTTTTTTTTTTTTTTTTGAAATACAAGAGAAATTAAATACAAAATAAACCATGGCCGTGGGAGAAGTATTTTACCGCTTGATTCTTCACAACTTGTATCGTCTTGAAATCATAAACTTCAAAAATTCTCACCTTTTAATTTTCTTCGCTCTTGTGAATAAGTCTTCATACTTGGATATAAAATTACCTCATTGTATTGTAAGTCTTCAACATATATGTAAAAATCTGCACTTTGTATGTTGCTTTACTTGTATTTGAAATTTGCTCTTTTTCTCGTTGCTTGTAAACCTTAAACTTTTCCAACTTTCCTTGTAGATTTTGATGTCGCTCCTTGTTGATGATGATGGTGTTTCTATGGATCCGTCGTTGTTGCGAGAAAGAATGGTGCTAACTGCAAATCGAACTACAAGAAGGAGGCTTTCATCATTCTACCCGGAATTAACGTACGGTGACACACACTCAAAAGAAAGCTCTTTAGTAGATGGAAAAAATTTCTGGTCGGTGCCTCACATGATATGAATACGGGTAGTCTCCACTAATGATTGATCAGCAACTCTAATAATGCATTTCTCCCTGCACCAAATTCGCATCACCGGCATGATTAAATCCATTATTTAACACTCTAACAAGCAAGAAATCCGAATGTAGTTCTCTAACATTTCCAAGTTCAATTATGTCGGTCAAAATCTCTATGTAAACATACCTAGAAGTATGCTAGGGACTCTAAAATCTCTAAAAGTTGGAATTTTTAAGTAAAACTTTTTTTTTTTTTTTCAAAATTTTTAAATTTTTTTTGTAATTTTGTTTTAAAAACATGCTTAACCACTCCCCCACACTTAAACCTTACATTGTCCTCAATGTAATTGAATCCTCCTAGTAAAGTCAAGGTGGGAAATTTTAACATGATAAGGAACAAGAAAAAGAAATAACAAAAAGCAAAAAAAAATAAAAATAAGAAATACAAAACCTATGGGTTGCCTCCCATTAAGCGCTTGTTTTAAAGTCGACGGCCCGACTTAGCTCTTGCAAGATTCATTCCCCATATACTAACAATCTGAAAATTTGAGGATCCACCCATAATACCTGTTTTGAAAACAATAACTCCATACAAATATTAGCACAAGAAAATAATAGTGAAATTATCGCTCGATAGAAATTTCCCCACACTTATTCTCGTCCACACTCGGAAGTGTATAAAGAACATAGAATTTGGGAATTTCCATGTGTTCCTCTTGGCAAACCTGCATAGTGTTAGCATCAAGTGTTTCCAATGGTGGATATCTAGAAACAAAATCATCCAAAAATACTTTGAAGCACATACGTTCAAACCAATAAGAGGTAAAGGAGAAGAATCAATATGCAAAGGGTTAGACAAACCTTGCACAATTTCTTGTATTATAGAATCCTCTTCATCCTTAAAAAATTCAAGTGAATTACTTACCTCTTGTATATCGTGGTCCTCTATTAAACCTTGCAACCATTCTTCGTCGTTTTCTACCTTAACCAAAGTTTTGGCATCATTAAAATCATTGGCAAGTTCTATTGGGTCTTCCACAAAATCAATGAATGTGGTTGCATCCTCTAGCATCATTTCTTCAACATTCTCATCATCGGAATCGGGCCATTCACTAAAATGATTTTCATCGGTATAGATTGTAAGATCTTCATGTGCGGGTGTTACTTCGTTTTACAACAATAGGCAAGTGATATCCAAACTCCTCCTTTTGAATAGGTGAAGGATCTTTATTATGATCCGGAGTTGGAATAACTTCCTCATTGTTGCAACGTTCATACACTTCCGCGGACTCATATCTTTCCCTAAGAAATTTTTTTCCAAGCAATAAATGCATCTTCCTCAAGCTCTTCCTTTTGAATAGGTGATTGATCATTATTAAGATCAAGGCTCAAGTAATCTACACTAGCGTCATCAAAAGTCTCTAAAGGTTGGTTAATTTGTTCGTATAATTTCTCCGAATTCCTTTGAATTTCTCGATGTGATTCTTGCAACTTTTGTTGAAGATCCCCAATCATGGCAGACATCTTATCTGCAAAACTAGAGAATTTCTGATCATAAACAAAACTATCCTCCCATCCTTGTGATTGTCCACTTACATACCCGTCATAAGGTTGTTGATATGTATGAGAATATCCTTGTGATTGTCCACTTACATACCCGTCATAAACTATCCTCCCATCCTTGTGACATCTTATCTGCCATCTATTACGCCATCTCTGAAATCACTTTGCGACGGTTTCGCGACGTTGTTGATGAAGATTCCGCAAGTGTGTTGTTGTTGCGATATTTGGATCCTACATCTTGCCTCTTTTTTCTTGAATATTGCTTGAAGAGCGATTTTTAAGAAAAAATCTGTTGTTGTAGTAGTCTTTGATCTTTATTGATGAAGGAACTAGCGAAAGAATACTGGACTTGAAAAGTACGTACTTGCCTCTATTCTTTTGCGAAGTTCCGAAGCTTTGTGAAATAAATAAGAAATACCATCCCGAAGTATATGAAGTATAAAGTATCCTTGAAGAAGTATAAGAAATACTTAATCCTCTAAATATAAGAAGTATTGCGAATCCATTATGCGAAACTCTCGCTCCATGTTCTTTGCCTCATGCTATGTTCTATTCTTTCGCGAAGCTCCGAAACTTTGCGAAGTGGATAAGAAGTATTAATCCTTGAAGTATAAGAAGTAGTGCCTCTGTTCATGCGAAGTTATTATTCCATTTTTGGTGAGGATTCTTGTTGTTCATTGGTGAATATCTTCTTTGGAAGTGATTCTTTCCGAAAAGATAAAGAACATAAAATGTTTTCTTGGTTATCCATAGTTGCCTCTGTTCTTTATCTATGAGGGTATAATCATTGAAAAAATGTTGAATGAGCGAGTTATTTCTTCATTCTCATCTTGCCTCTGTCTCATGCTTTGTTCTCATGCGATAGTATAATCTCTTCAAATTGCTTATAATTGTGAAAAATAATTTGGCAAAATAACCACATTCTGCGAAATTCTGAATAATTCTGCGAATTTTTGTAAAATACTTGTGCAAATATAATGCTTATGTAATGATTACGTTATGAAATGTGTATGCAATGTTTATGCCATGAAATGCTTATGCAATGCTTTCATGATGCGAGTATAATGCTTGTATGATGAGAATGCTTATCTACCGCAATGGATAGCTAATGTTTGTGTTACTTAGCTCATTTTGCCGCTCTAAAATTGATGTAGCTTTAAATCGCTTTCATTCTTCATTTCTCGATTTTGTCTCTAGTATATGCATTCCTCTTTGCGTATTTGTTGTTCCTCGCGAATTCTTTTGCTTGTGCTTCATTTTTCTTATTCCTGCACTATTAGTATCGCATAATAATATGATCATAATATCAAGTACGTGGCATTTGCATTGCCTCAGTCTCATTATTATATACGTGTTCGCAAGTTTATCATTTAATCATTTTATCAAGTTCGCAAGCTTATCATGTAATCTTTTTTGCAATGAAAGATCTCTGTTACCTACATTCAAAATGCTTATGTTGAAGTCTGTCATTGCGACAAGATCGCGGGGACGTCTTTACATTTTCATGTAATGACCCATTGGTCTTGCCTTATCAATTTTCTCGTGTGGTCTTATTTCGCCTTCCTAGTTAAAGGTCTTATTATGCCACCCCTCATTATTGCGACAATATGACAGGCCTAAATATTCTCGCAAACATAAAGCCCCATGACATTGCCGTCTTGCGACAAAATCGCAGGACGTCGTTACACTTTCATGTAAAGACCCATTGATCTTGTATTATCATTTCTTTAGTATTTTTACCTCTGCAGGATGTTTTTCTTGCGACAATATGACGGGTCTAGAAATTCTCGCGAATTTGAAGTCCCATGATATTCCGTCTTGCGACGAAATCGCAGGACGTCCCTTACACTTGCATGTAAAGACCCATTGATCTCGTCTTACCCTCGCGTTAGTATTATTGCCTCTTCAGGATCATCGCACAAATATGACAAGCCTAAATTTTCTTGCGAAAATAGAGCCTCATGACATTTGCATCTGTTTTGACACTCTCCCTAATGGAGGGTGCCGCCCTTATCATCTCCTGGTTGCCCCTTCAGGAGGCGTACATCGGCCATACAAGACTAGCTCCTCCCATCCGGTCTTAACAACAACCGGTTGTTTTGCAGCCTCTTATCCCTTATACCTATATGGCTTATGGTTACGAGGCGCACCTAAGTGGAGTTTTCTTCGGGCCGAGTGCAGCATGTGCCAAGACTTGTCAAGAGTGGTAAGGAAGTTCCATGCTCCCCGCACTCTTGACTCAACCGTGTACCTCGGCGCCTTGGTCATACGTTGACTCCTTGGAAGAGACCCTCGGTCGTCCAACCAGGGTATAACCTTATATATATAGTTGGAAATCCAAGGTATCTCTCCCGGATAGGCTTTCATGGGCCCCAAATCTCCATGACTCAGGTTTCGGGAGCGGTGTAACCTTTTCCCTGAGCCATGTCAAGAGATACCCCCTTATATGACGCACTTTAGGTCTTACATTTGCCTCTTACGAAATATAATTCGCGAACTAGGGTGTACGCCATAAAGGTTCGTCCCATTCACTCACTCAATCATTTTTGTCAATTCATTCAATCATTCACTTTTGATTTTTTCTTCTCATTATCTTTGCGAAGTTATCGCATTTCCATTATCTTTGCGAAATTATCAAGAGTGCAGCATTCTTTCATTCATCCCTTCATTTCTCGTCATTTATTTCATTCATTCTCATAATATCATATCATTTGAAGTAAAGTAAATATTCAAGAGAAATATATAAATTAATCATAAGATTTTTCTCAAATTTTGAAATCTTTAAGATCTTTGTAATTTAGAAATCTTTGAGATCTTAGTAATTCTTTATAATTTTGAATTCTTTGAAATCTTGAAATCTTTTTTTTTTTTTTTTAATCAAATCAAAAATCTTTTATTTTCTCGTAAAAGTAAAATGTTCAAAGAAAGTGTGGTACTTAGCTTTTATGTGATTCGTTGTTGTTGTTGTTGTCTCTTGCGAAGTATATGATTTGCTTGCGAAGCTAGCATCCTCTTGTATATTCTCGCACCATACCAACTGTTCTAACCCTCTCTTGTAAATTAATTTGCGAAATATGCAAAGTCCATGCGAGATAATCAAAGACCTTGCGAAGTAATTAAAGGCCAATTGTGTGAACAACTATTTTGTCGGTTGTGTTGCTGTGACTTCTTTGTTGCCTCATGGTTTTTCTCCATATAGTTTGCGGAATAAACTTCACAAGATGATTTTTATTTATTTGTTTGAGGATACTTCATAAAATGATTTTTGCTGTTGATGCAAGTCTCGGGGGAAAATATTCGCGAAGAAAATTTAAGGTTGCTTGCGAGGTGGACTTTTCATCCCTTGCGAGGTGGACTTTTCATCATCAGTAAGCCTTGTCAATCGAATCCTTACTTCACTGGTAGTTCAATGAACTCCTTGCCACTTGATAATTCCTTCTCTATTATAAAATTCATCACTTTTTTTTTTTTTTTTTTTTTTTTGACGAAATATGATTGTGTTGGATTGTCTGCGAGTTGGTCTTTGGCTGATGACAATCGATGTACTCATGAGAGTTAACTGGCTTTGTTTAAATGAAGAAACTCCTTTATTGCATCTCCCTTTTAAATGAAGAAAATTTAATCGATGTACTGCGAATTCATCTTCTGTTGATGATGTTCCAATTTCACGTGAACTAACTGATACGAACTGAATTGATTGCCTCATTCCATCTTTGGCTTCGCAGCTCTGATAGTACTCAACTCTCAATAGAGTTTCCTTCTTGCGAACTAAGATGATGTACTTTTGTTCCCAACCTTTGTTCCTGAGATGTTTTGTTTTTGCGAGATGGTTGGTTCTCCTGCGAGGTTAACTCATTCCTTGTTGATTGTTGATGAAGTGGGGTTGCGAATAGTGATGAGGGTTTGATTTATCGAAGTGAATTGTGAGATGGGTAAAATTGGTTTGATGAATCGATTCTAAGTTGCTCTATTCGCCAAGGCTAAACTGGTTTGTTGAAGTTATTGCCATAGTTCTTTGCTGGTGATGAACTTCATATTATTGAATTCACTTTTCTCTGTAATTTGGTAACCGGAATGATCTTCAATCCATGAGAGATCCGTAATCCAACTCCGTACTCTTGAAAACATCTCATAACTTAGGTTTTTACATTAGCCATCACAAACAAGAAACAGAATGCTACTGATCTTTTTGCAGCTTCAATCGGCTATCCTTTCCCGATTACAAGGTCTTGTTCCAAGAAATTTTAAGTATTCGCTTTTTGATAATCCTCCCCATTGCTTTGGTTCTGATGTAACCGTCTATTTACTTTGCTTTGGTTCTGTTATTAATTTTCTTAGCGTCGAATGTATCTCATTCCCTTGCTCGTTAGATCTTGTCATTGATTTCCTTGGCGAAGTTGCATTAATTCTTCTTGGTGGAGATACTTCACTTGCACTCGTTCATGCTAAAAGGTATTCTCAATCCTACTTCGTATTGTTGTTGTGGCTGAACCCGTTTTGCTGTTCTACGAGATGATTTGTTGCTCATGAACTAGATTCTTCTTCCATAGTTGAATTTTGCTGTATAGAATTATTCCCTATCTTGAATCTACACTTCGCTGGAGCTACGGCAACCTTCGGTGGAACAAATGAAGAAGCAATCTTTTTTACTCACCCGCTGCGGCAACTTCGTCGAGACTTTGTCGTTGCAAACTTGAAGTTGTACAATATTAAGTTTACAAGTTTTCTCTGTTAGTATCTATCGTTCTCTTGTCATGACGCAACAGCGTAAAGGTTGCTCTCTGTTCCTTTTCTTATTTCTTCTACAATTCTTATTCTACTTCCTTTGGATACTTCATATAATAAACAACACTACTCAACATTCCTCGCGGCTAGTGCTTCTTTGTGAACGCATTCTCTTGGTTTTTGTTACTGTACTCCTCTTGCAAAGACTTTGTCTAATTTGATGGTTCAATCCTTATTTCTTGGCCATCAATTGTTCCCGTTAGAAGAACTTTCATCCCAGTTGATTGCTCTTCCTTTAGGGAGAATTCTTTATCCATCCGCTACTCTTTTCTTCTACGAATTGTTGAAAATTCCTTTAGGGATAATAGTTGATCACTTCGCTGCCAATAATTTGTGTGTGTTCTTTTCTTTGCTTGGTGCTTTTCCTTCTCTTTATTCCCTTAAAGTTTATAGATCCAATTGAATTCATCACCAACAGTAGCCGATTTTTCTAAACTTTCTTGAACCAACCAGATCAGGTCCCTGTTTCTAGCGCATATGTAGTTGCAGGATTTCCCACTACACCCCTCACTATATCTTGATAATAATTTCTAGATCTAAACTTATTAATCATCTAAATTTCAAATATAAGTGCTAGAAATTTAAATAGACACATAAGATTTTTACGTGGTTCGATCAATGTGATCTACATCCACGATTCTTCACTATGATTGTTGAGGTTACATTTGAATTACATTGAGAATCTCCATTAATGGATATTTTCTAGAGCTCTAGATCTAATTATTTGGGGAGAAGATGATAAAGAAAATAAAGTTTCTCTCTAAAAATATCT
The DNA here is from genome assembly GCA_023531295.1 of Papaver armeniacum. Classification (NCBI taxonomy): domain Eukaryota; kingdom Viridiplantae; phylum Streptophyta; class Magnoliopsida; order Ranunculales; family Papaveraceae; genus Papaver; species Papaver armeniacum. The sequence continues at coordinate 292,484 of JAJJWW010009025.1, forward strand.
CTCTCTAAAATAATATCTCTCTCCTAAAAATGTCTATCCCTTTCTCTCTCTGCGCTCTCCTCTTTATATAGTATTTACATAGTGGATGACAGCTCATGTACAACTAATATTTCCTTTAATTTCGGATTTACCTTGCGACATCCTCGCAAGAGTATAAATGTTGAATCTCGTAGACGCTCTAATTCTCGCAAGATCTTCGCACTTTCTTCATGTTTATATCATCGCCATCTATTACGCCATCTCTGAAATCACTTTGCGACGGTTTCGCGACGTTGTTGATGAAGATTCCGCAAGTGTGTTGTTGTTGCGATATTTGGATCCTACAGTTTTGAAGAGGTGCGCAAGCATCACTCTTCAGCTTGGTCGAAACCAATCATGGGAGGTGTTTTAGTCAGGACCGACTGGGCATGCGTGTAGAAGGCTTGTCGATGTACACGTCAGTACCTCACTGTCCCATGAAGGTGCGATCTAGGCCACTCAATTTGACCGGCAAAGAGGATAGGTTGAGATCGATTTGCAACAGAAATCCCATGCCGCAAAGGAGTTGGAAAACGCGCGACATGCCTACTTCGGGCGCGCGTTTCGAGACGTCCTGCCATGGTTGGCCTTGGTCGATCGGTCATGCGTGTATATGGGCCCACGGTAATCATGTTGACATGCTCGGGACCTTTTAAGTCTACATCTACACCCTCCATCCAAGCTTGCGAAGATGGACGCTCGTGATAGATTAGCGACACATGTAACATGCCGCAAACCCTAATTAGGGTTTTGTATGGTTCACGCCCATACAACTTCAACCGATCGGTTTTGCATGTTATGCTCCTCCCTTGGGGAGGCCGATCGTGTGGGTCCCACGTTGGGCCGGTGGTGAGCATGTGTGTACCTGTCCCACGGTCATAGGCTTGATCTAAGCCATCCAAACATGTCGGTGAAGTTGGATGGTCGTGATTGATTTAAGACCTTAGTGGAATTTCCTGCGACCTTTAAGCATCACGTCGGCCATACTTTGGGCAAACACACGTTGCTCTATGGCTAGGTCAGGAGATGGTCGACCAGGAAGGTCGAGAGGGGGCCCGCCGGTGTGCAGGACAAGCTTGTCCGACCGGTCATGGGATAATCCACGCCGTCCAATCATGCCGACGAAGTTGGACGACCGTGGATGGTTTTGAGACTGCCGTTGGCGGTCTTGCTCGTACGAGCTTCCTCCAAGCTGCTCCATACCAATTCGACCACCCTTTTCCAGGCTGGTGTTTGGTGGCTTTTGGGAGTATGGCATGTGTTCGACCGACCAGGGCATAAACGGGCCCGCTGGTGGTCATTGTGGTGATATCCTGCTCCCGCCGAGGATCGTCTGAGGTTTGGTTAAATCATGCGGCCAACTTGCATGGTCGTGATTGTTTCGAGACCGATATGGGACAGTCCAGATTCAAATATGCTCAATCGGTCTAGTATAACACACCGAGAGATGTATGCTCAATCGGGATAGTATAACACACCGAGAGATGTAGCCTGTACGGGTATTTCGTGCATGCCTCATTATTGACACTTGGAGATTCGTGTTACTCTGCTGAGAGCAACACTCAGTCGTCATGCCGCACCAATAATGAGAGTTTTGCGGGAACAACACAGGAAATACAAGGCTAATCATGCATTAATTAATAACGCTATAAATTCACAGGGTATATGGGATTGTTGCTACATGCTCCAACCTGGATGAATTTTGTGTATTTAATTCACAGAATACTGGGATTGTTGTCACATGCTCCATTCTAGGTGAATTAGTAAAGTGAAGAAGTATTCATCACTTATCAGTGGCTTTATCCTTTGCAAGATGTCATCGCATAAATTTGGTTTTACAATTTTAGCCCTAAACTAAAATCCACCATCAACAAGTTCAACCCTTAGCTTTGAGGCGAAGGGTTCTTATTTATAGTGATCATATACATCACCAGCCTTAGTCGCACCGCACTATTTATATCAGATACTTTTATTAACATATGAGGTCACTTCTTTATTGATTGCACTAAGACAACTCGACCACCCTTGAAAATCACGCATATTGAGGCTGGCAGTGTTTGCGTAGAATTTCCCATGGATGTTTTGTCGAAGTGTTAGATATTGTTGATGTGCACTATTGATAAGACTCGGTGCACAAAATCATAATTCTTACAAATATAAGCATCTTCCTATACAATATGTATATATGATCACAAATGTAAGTGCCCAGAACTCTTAGTAGAGTTTCGATGGAAACCTCAAAATATCCTATTGCTGAAAATACTAGTTTTGCAACATCTAAACCTAGTGTTGCATTTATACTAATGAATACATAATCCGTTGTTTGCGTAGCTGATATACCTAAAACTTGCTTGAAAGGTAGTTTCATATCAATCCTTATCTCGGAGGATGAATACTAGAGAGGTGTGAGAGACTGCAAGAATTTTTAGATAGGGAAATTAACTCTTACAATGGGGTCAGAACTTTTTAAAACCACTGATCTTTACAAGAAACTCAAAATAATTTGGCATGCTGACATCGTATGGAGCATAGCACCTCTGGGAAGAGGTTTCTTTTGTAAAAACGTGGGGGTACCAAAATACATCACCAACTTTTTCTTACGCAACCTGTATGGACTAAACTCGAATATAATTCCGAGAGTTCGCCTTAATGAATCTCAATCAAGGAATTATATGAAGAGATTATATCTCTTTCTCTCACAATCAGAAAGTTTACAGAACCAAGTCCGTGAACCCGACTATGTGTGAGAGTATCTGGACGATCTCAAGAATCAATATTCAAGAATCAATCAAGTCGTATCCAACAAACAAGGATGGATGTATCTACTTTGATTGATTTACGTACAATCTGTGATATTTCAATTATAAAGATAAACAATATAATGCAGAAAAAGAAATAATACAGACACCAGAAATTTTGTTAATGAGGAAACCGCAAATGCAGAAAAACGCTGGGACCTAGTCCAGACTTGAACACCAAACTGTATTAAACCGCTAAAGACACTAGCCTACTACCAATTAACTTCAGACTGGAATGTAGTTGAGACCGAATTAAACCCTCACAGCAATTCAGTTACAGTCGCGCTCCTTACGCCTCTTGAATCCCAGCCGGACTCTGTGCAAATGATTCCCTTAGCTGACGTCTTTTACAGCCTAAGAGTTGCTTCAACTCAATTGAAGACTTTAAACCAATCTTCCTCCCACAGATAAGCCTATATGTGTGATTTCCTTTTTGATCGTAGATCAAGGTGAGACTGGAAATCGATAGAAATAAACAAAGTCTAGCTAACCTTAAAATCCGGACTTATGCTTCCCAAAGAGCAGCCCAGATTATTATTCACCTCACAGGTATTAAACCTGTGGAATCACAAAGTCTGAGACAAAGAGAACTTTGCGATTTCTATCTATCTTGTTCGAGTGAGGAGCTCAACAATCAAACAAGATAAGGATACACGAACTATCAAGGTAAAATATAGGGACCTGGCTTCACGAATCCCTATGAAGTCTTTTTTGTCGCTAAACCCCGGAAGGATTTTAGGAAGATGACGACTAGTTTACAACTAGGACACACAAGAATAGTGTTGGAATTCAAAGATCCCAGTTGCTTGAGGTTCCCCTTATATAGACTTTCAATGTGTAGGTTGCTTTAGGTTTAAGATAAGATAGCTTTGGAACCAAGCGAGACAATATCCACCGTTAGACGAATCTTTGAAATGAGATTAACATAACAAGATATACACTCTGGTTAGGATGAACCGTAACCGAACCGTGTATAAAGACATTGTTCATGGACGGTTAGCCGAGACTAGCCGATTGAACCATAAGCTTAATCATTTTCATAAACACTTAAGACTTTTAAGTTTGAAACACAACCATAGGTTATAATGTGATCAATCATATCTATATAGTGTTTATAGAGATTTATTCAAATGCTAATTATCTCACATAAATAATTTTATGTGCATCTGAAAATATTTGACAGGGCAAGTATGTGTACTCTACCTTGTCATGACTATTTTTATCATGGTACATGTACTAGGGTATGTGTAACCTTAAGACAAAAACAAGTTCGGATCTTACAAAACTTTTTTTGGTTTGCGTACCGAGTATGGATATCACAACGGTTTCAAAACCAACAGTTATTTTTTCGTATGCATACTAGGTATACTTACCAATCCAGGTTCACGAGTTCCGGTATTTTGTGGTATGGATACCGGGTATGCGTACAACTAAGTCATTGTCGACATATAGCTACTCTCGAATGACGTGTACTGATTACTTGTACTACGGTTCCGGACCTATAACAGTTTTCACCAGTATGTGAAATGGTATGCATATAGTCTTGTATCTATATTTACAGTAGTTCTATATTTCTCTCTAAATCAATTCGAAACATTCCCAAATAACATCAATGACACATATCACTGTTCTAGGAAATTTTCGAATGATAATCTTGAATTACGATTTAGATTATGAACAATAAATTTCTCTTAACCGAAATTCATCAAGTATGAACAAATGTTCATTAAGCTGAGTCATATATATTTCGAGAACTAATTACCAAGATAAACTTGACTCGAAATTCTTGATATGCTTGCGATAGTCTAATTAGTCATGTGACAACGTCTCATAGATAGAAAGATGAATATAACTTGAGAAATAGGTGGTTCGGTCTTCACTTACCTTTTGTTGAAGAAGTTCTCCAAAAGCTTCGACTGATCTCCGACTTCAAACGGTAGAACGCGGTGATATCTGATTCTCAACTACATACTTCTATCCTAATCCAAGACTTAACTAATTATAGACTAGAAATCAAGATATAGTTTTGATCAACTAAATTTTACAACAAGCTTGATATAGAAACACTTGTGAGTTCGACCGATCAATGCTCTAACATTTTGCTTCAAGTTTTCGACGGAAGATGAGGTTCTTCGTGTTCGATTGGCAGGAGTAGTGCATCTAAAACCAGGTATGATTCATCTTTGTACATGGATACTGGAATTCAATCCTAAAAATCAAAAGCAAACGCTCGCTCAGGTTTAGTTAGATTGTATAATTTAGGGTTTGAATATTTTAGGAAGAAAACATTATTTGAAATTGCAAACCCTGTCGGCACTTGAATGAAAGTAGATGACGTTACTTTGTCTCAGCAGTTTGGATAGTTTTCCCACGTATTGGTTGAAGTTAATTTAGCAGATACTTTACATGAAGTAATGATGGTTGAGAGATGATTTTGCATCCATGGTACCAATATCATATTACCGATATTTTGCAAACATTATCATGTTATAGGCCATGATCTGGAAGACTGTAAAAAAAGAATTAGAAATAATGCTTCTTTGGCTCCTGCCATAGATAACTGATCAGAAAAGAAAACATGGTTTCGTCCCTACAGATCCTCCACCTCGAGGCATTAAGTATGTCGCGAGTAATGTAGTTAGGGACATAAGCGTTTTAGTTACTACATAAGCTAATATGGGTAATAATGGTAGTGGATCAAAGCCCTAGTCATGGTGACAACAGAGATATTTATGCTAATGTGAGTTCAAGTGACTTGGGATGGTGGATCAAATTGCTATCGCAACTGTGAATAAAGTGATTGAGGAAATAATAGAGAAGATAACGAATGAATCCCCTGCTGATGCTAACCCCGGTAGTAGTGTTCCTAATGATGTTAGGAAATTGTCGGAAAATGTTAGTATCCGCCCTTCTTCAGGTATTGAAAATGTTACTAGTCCTGGTTGTACTGACGCTAATTCCGTGACTCATGTTTCCTTGAAAGGAACTCGTTAGGCAGATTTATTTGAGGAAGAAGAAACTTATTCACAAAGAGCAAGAAACAGAGAATGGTTCTCCTCCCAGAAGTTACGGAGGATAAGGATCATAATGACTATCCAATATTTCCATCATTGCTAATGCTAGAGAACATGATGATTGAAGATACGCCTTCTCATCCATTGGATATTTTTCAACTTGTTTTGCGCAAGAAGAAACCAAAACAGGGTATTAACATGAAAGCTCATGAATGTTTTTTCCGGATGAAATGCTTTACATGAGTTGGTTGTTGTAAATACTCGCTATTCCATCTGTTCTTTTTTTTTCTGCTTCTTTCTTCTCTTTAACGGAGGTTCAGTCATATGTCTCCCTCTATTTCTGTTTTCTTTTTCCTTTTATAAATAAATTCTCCTTGGGAGTTTGTCGAGAAAAAAAAATGTAGCCATATTTGAAGAGTATTTAAATGAAAAAACATATACAAGGTTATTATTTCCTCTTTGATCGGATCAAGAAGAAACTTTGGGATTGCCGAATTACAAACGACATAAATATATAAAACAACGGAACCATCATAATATTTTTTAACTCTTTCGAGAAAAACTGTGGAAATGGATTATTTACTGATTTGGGTCTGATAGATCATATCCTTTAAGTAAATGTAGATTCTATTCTAGAGCCGTATGCAATGCGCAGAAAATGCATGTATGGTTCTTCAATTCGTTTTTTTTCTTTTCTTTTCTTTTTCTATCATTAAGACTAAGGAAGCATTCATTATGTTATACAATCAGAGCAATTCCAACGGGAGGTGGTTGAGGGTGGAGTTCAGTCAACGGGAGGAGTCAAGGATGGAGTTGAATTCCAAGGGTGTTTGGCATGGGTGGAATTGGAACTCATGGGAGTTGAAACTCCTTCATTCAGTGGAAAATCAAATGACACCTCCCTCCATGGAATTTGGAACTCCATCCTTCCAACTCCTCCCATTGACCATTTTGACATTTTACTTTCTTATTTATTTAACCAATAATTAATTTCATATACTTATAAATTTACTATGATAATTTAAATGTAATTATATTTTATTTTAGAATTTACAATATTTTTTAATTAATAATATTTAATACTTTAATAATATTTTGTTTTTCGCATATTCAAAAATGGAAAAAAACTATATTTTCTTATTATTTGAAAGCATTAGTACTGTTGATAAATTGTTAAATTTAAAATTCAAAATAATAGTTTTGTTTAAAATACCAAAACTGACTATTATTTAATATTATATTTACTTAAATTAATAATTTAACTAAATTTTCAATTCAAATATAAAATTATTTCAGCTAAAATTATATTTACATAAATAATTAATTATTATTGTTGATAAATTATTTTTTTCATTAAAAAATAGTAGTTTTATTTAAACAACTCCAAGACTGACTATTATTAATATTATGTTTACTTAAAATAATAATTTAAATAAATTTTTCACTTCTAAAATGACATTAATATTATACTAAATTATATTAATATTATATTATATTTATGTCATATTTAGTTAATATTATATTTAAAATTAATTTAAATAATACTCCCTCCGTCCTAAATTAAGAGCCCGCTTTGACTTTGTCAAGATATTAAGGAAATCCTATAAAATATCATGACTAGCCCTTGACTAGCCTATTTAATGTTATTTTATTACCAAAACTAAATTATTAGCTTAAATTTGATAGTATTATTATTTTAGGAAATATTTTAAGTAAATAAAAGCAAATTTATATTGCTTTTATAATGGAATCCAGAATTTAAGAAATATTTTTTCCTCCTTTTGATTTTGGTTTCCTACACTAAAACTTTAGAGTCTTTGGAATTTTTATTTGAGAGGGAAAAAAAATTGAAAATTGAAATTGTAGATTATTTCCTCTTTAGATATACTCCTCTTTAGATATACTCGACCATGGAAATTTGAGATTTTGTCATAAATTTTTTTGTTCCTTTAATTTCCCATGTATATAGCCATGTTTCAAAAAAAAAGAGATAAAAAGATTAATACAGATGAAAAGGTTATGTAAGAATAAGTAGAAGTTTTATTAGGAATTTTATAACTATCTATAAATGTTTTTATTTAAAAAAGGAATGATAATTAATACAAAGATATTGAGTAAGTTTTTTTCCTTATATATGGTGATATTATTTAAGATTTTGATATTAAAAATGATTTTATGATTATTAAAAATTTATAAAAGGGTATATTTGATAGTTTAAGGGAAAAGTATGTCTATAAACAGAGTGGACAGATAAAAAGGGACAAACCAAAGTAGAAATTAGGACAGATAAAAAAAGACAGAGGGAGTATTATATTTATATGAATAATATTATATTTATTTAATTACTAATATCGCATTTATTAATTTACTAGTCTTTTATGTGTTCTAAAATAGAGAAACAGAGAAGGAGATACAAAGTAGAGGGGAAGAAGAGAGATAGAAATTCTATTAATGTGTGTAGAATACAAAGGTTTAGGACTCTATTTATAGAGTTTACATACTTGGTGCCCAAGTAATAGGGTTCCACTAAAGTGGGCATCTACATAATAAACTGTCGTTTATAACACTCCTCCTAGATGACCACTGTATCTAAGCTAACTGCCTCGTTAAAACCTTGTCAGGAAAATCCGAAGGGACAAAACCTGATCGAAGGAAAAAGTGTAAAATTATGAAAAACTTATAACAGAGTTGGACATGTATATGTTGCCTCATTAAAACCTTGACAAGGAAAACTCAGTGGGACAAAACCTTGACGAAGGAAAAAGAGTACAACGTGATAGTCCAGTAAAATACCTTTTATGATGCTCCCCCTGATAAGTACTTCATTTAAGTCTTGGCTTGCAAATCTTCGAGTCGACACTTCCCAATTTCGATAAACGAATTTCTTGAATGCTGGAGACGGCAATGTTTTCGTGAGAAATCTGCCAGTTGATGAAGTATTCTTTTGCGTTAGTCTTCTAATAGTAGTGTTCTCGAGTCTTCATGTTTCTTTCAATACATTAAGTACTTGTGTCTTGGATTGCTAATTTCTTGGAGATGATTTGCAGAAATAGTTGATGTAGTTTCTTCAACTAAGTGCAAAGATATGAATACCTTATCATACGCGAACAAAAATCGTATTTGTGAGAAAGAAATCCAAATTCTTAGGAGATGATTAAGTTGATTTGGTTTAATCAAATGTGGGTATCCACTAAACAAACAAAATTGATAGAACTCCCCCTTGTATGACCATCATGTTGAATTAAATTGCCTCACTAAAACCTTGCCACTAAAACCCAATGGGGAAAAAATATGGACGAAGGAAAAAGAGCACAAATATCAACATTTAAAGAAATTTAAACATCAGATATGTTGCCTCGCTAAAACCTTGTCAGGAAAACCACATGGGACAAAACCTGAAACGAAGGGAAAAGAGTACAACTTTTGACGTATTTATCGATGCTAACCCGACTGTACGAGTTTTTCAAAAAATAAGCATCAAAAGAATAACTTTAGTCTATCTTAAATACGAGTTTATGCTAGCATAATTCTAATTGCATATTTAAGAAAGAAAGATAGAAATAAAATAGAATTTATGCCGCTAAAGCGTGGATTTTTTTGTCTTTAAGGACTCCTCAAGAGACCTATAACGTTGAAGTCATCAACTAATTAATCCGGATTTTGGTTTCGTACCAAATTTCTAAAACCACATAGAGGATTGTTCATTCAACTCCGACATAATCAAGTCGATGGCTGCTCGAATATGTTCCCAACCACATTTCTTGTGTAAATGCTATACGAGTCCTTCAAGGAGTACCGCGCTAAAAAGCATCATACATGAAGAACAAAAATTTATTGAATCAATCCTTGGGTCTGAGAAAAACAATAGACCCTCAAATCGTTTTTACAACGAACATATTTATCATATAACGCATTATGACTACACCAACCTGTAAGTAATACTGCTTCAAAAAAAAAAAAAAAAAAACCTGTAATTAATAGGCTTGCAATTTTAAGGTGTTAAGTCTTTGATCCAAAATCGGCGTTAATTGAGAAAATAATCCAACTTAATTGGATTGTATGCCAATCAATCACGTATGTCGATATTCCTCTGCAGAGGGGTTCACAACCACCATTTTTATTATTTCAGTAGCTACACCAAATGAATATTCGACAAAATTTAATTAACTATGATCCCACACAATTCTCAAACACAATTCATAGAATTATCGGGTACCGAGTGCATGCAGGCATTATAATCTCCGATCTTCCGGTGAGGACATATGAACCGAGAATGTGGATCTTTTTGATAGACTCTATTTCAGCACTATCTGTAGCATATATAAAAAATGCTACATGATTACTAGATGTGATTGGATTTTCCTTTTCAAACGACATTATTAAGCTTATGGGAAAGCTAATTGAGATATTCTCACGCCTATTCAATGACAGCCTTTTGCGATTTGATCATGATGGGCGAGACATGATATAACCTTTTAAGTTAATTAATGTCAACTTCTAATAACATAGAGTCTCCCCTGATTCTGGCGGAAATTGTTATATCATATACGAAAATAAACTTCATAGAAAATTATCCGATTAAATCAAGGACATATACTCCTAATATATTATGGATTTTAAGAATAATACCAGTTGGACTGTAGATAATGACTTCGAAGCCATAAAAAAAATTATCCTTAAAAATTGTAGGCTACTTGACATACAAATATAACATCAACCATGGATTTTAATGGTTACAACCAAAAGCATTAAAAAAATGCTAATAAATCTCCAAAAAATAAAAAAATTGTGACCTTTACGGACAACAAGATAATGATTCAGAATGAGATTTTGGACACTTCTTTTTCAAAAGAAATTAACTTTAAGATCAATTTAGTCACTACAAGGACTAATAATATAGGCTAACAAGCCGGGTGCGCACCCATTGATCTTTAAGGTCCTTAAAATATTCCAACTACAAGTGGAACAAATCCGAACTTTGGAGATTATAATCGAGAAAGAAAAAAAAAATTGCTCAATATCTTTCAAGAATGTAGCAGTTTTTATTCACTGGTATTTTCAACTAGTTTAAACCATAATAACGATATTGAAAAATCCAATTCCAATTGGTTTAAATGATTCTTTTTAAGAAAATAAAGAAATCATCGTCGTTATCGACTTTGAAAAAAAAATCCATTATGTGGCCGAAAAATGCACTTTTCATTGGCAAAAATTAAGAATCTATGCCAATTTATTTGCTCATCTTATGGAAACGATGTAGAAAATTAATACCAATTGATTTATACGATTTATCAAACTATCGTATCGACAAGATAAAAAGATATTGTCGTTTAGTCATCCCGAAGGGAAAATTCTCGTTGTGGTTGATGGATGGTTTCTTATAAATAACATGTACGAATCACATGATCCTATCCCGATGAACAAGATACCAATAATTGGTCGGAGGTTTTTCAACCATGCACGTGATTGGTTACCATAAAGGTTAAATTCCAATAATATCAATTTTGGTGATTAAAGTTTCATTAGAGGAATAGGTTATTTTTTCTTTCTCCATAAAAAAGAGTAGAGAAGAAAGGGAATCAAAATTATTTGAAAAAATTGATCACCGTACCATTGAAAATAAAAAAATTCGGATGGTAAAGAAAATATAAAAAATATCAAGATTGAATACTTAAATATAAGTTATGTACCGATTTTTTCTTTTGCTGTCAATCGTACCCTTAACTTTTCAATCTTCCCTCGTATGGGTTCCATGCTGTATCAAAGGAGTTCACATGTAGCTTGGTTTGGTATGGCAATAGCCATAAAACAGAACATACATAGTTACATGCATAAAAAAACCAAAAAAAAAATGAAGTTAGTGGTCATTATATCATATAATAATAACTTAACTAAGAGACAAAAAGCAAAAAGTATGTAAAACAAATCTTCAAAACAATAGAAATTGTTCACGGGGTATGCTCTTTCCTTTTTTTTTTTTCTTTTTTCTTTAAAGCTCGTTTGAGTTTAACAACGTATCTGTTTCGATGAAGAGCGAACGTGCTGATGACGTGTTGTAAAATATAGAAACAGAGAAGGAAATACAAAGGTAATTGATAGAAATTCTATTAATGTGCGTAGAATACAAAGGTTTAGGATTCTATTTATAGAGTTTACATACTTGGTGCCCAAGTAATAGGGTTCCACTAAAGTGGGCTCTACATAATAAACTGTCGTTTATAACATTATGTAGTTATTTATTAAAATATACATTATTAATGAAAATTAAATTAAAAATTATTTAAAAATACTTTTTTTAAAGAAATTCAGAAATAAATTTACCAGCAAATAATATATTAATAAATAAATATTTTGAAGAAATAAACATTTTAAAAAGGAGAATGACGTAATTACCAGTTTCATCAATAATTATGCCAAACACATAAATTTAGAAGGATGGAATTCAATTTCTAGGTAGTTTGAATTCTAGGTAGTTGGAAATCCCTAGAATTCAAACTCATTCCATGCCAAACGCAGCCTAAAGGCAAAAAGTTTAGCGGGAAAAAAAGTTTAATGAAAGATTTACATAAGATTATTTGAGAAAGAGATGTAAAGAACGTGTGAGTTGAAATGAGGTCAAGGTATGGATATGTGTAGGAGTTTAAATTATAGCCTTCGGCATGCAATGTTCACACAATCATAACATGGCCGACCCATTTGTTGTTTGACCTCTAGTTCAAAAATTGAAATTTCTGCTTATTTCTTTATCCCATTTGGAACTGTCCTAATTCCCTCAAATTATAAAATTTCTCAATTTTAGTGGGAGTTATAGGAATTTTCCAAATTCTCTCAAATTATAAAATTTCTCAATTTTAGGGTTTTACCACTAAGAGAGATCTTAAGGGATTTAAAAAAAATTCTTCCACGACTATTGCATGTTTTTGAGAGAATTTAGAAAATTCCTATGAATCCCACACCACTAACACGGATTATAAGGCTTTAGGAAACTATCTTATGACTAACAAGTGATTTGTCCACTCTCCTATTAGATGATGTAGTGGTCCGATTTAGTTATCTCGAGAATTTTGCCACTGTGCTAGTTTGTAAGGATTTCTCATTTATTGTTTCGATTGCATTTACTTCATTGAGTCACATGTATACATTGAGTCATAGTCCTGTCTATAAAAGGACTAAGTCCTGTAACTCTCTTTTTAACTTTGTTCAATCAATACAATCACAGTTCTAACATGGTATCAGACACCAAAAGAGAATTCTGACTTCTCTCTCTGATCCTGCAATTCACCATTAAACCTGCAACTTTTTTTTTCAATGACAAGAACTACACAGACTCATCAAGCATCTTCCGCTGTATCACGTCAACAATCTACTCATCAGGAGCATAATCATGATTTGTTTCCACCTTTACAATCCCCAACTAAATCACAACATGTGATATCCTCTCAGCCATCTACTTCTTCTCTTCCACCACCGCAACCACCACCATCTTCATCTAATTTTAATTCTTCACCACTCACATCTCATGTTCACCTACTGTTTCACAAATATCTCCATCTTTTCTTCAACATACACCGATTCAATTTCTGTCTTATACTACAGCTTTTCACAATTTTTTACAATAATACAGATATTTTCAACAACCAATACGTAATCATGTTTCATATCAACAATCACAACCTCAACAACAACCTCCACAACAACAATCTCTTTTTCAATTTCAACAACAAACGTACAATCCTTTTATGTTTCAAAGCAAATTTAGCATTCCTTTTCCTAATATTGCTAATTTCGTTTCTGAGAAATTGAATAGTTCGAATTATCTTGTATGGAAAGATCAGATGGCTTCTATCTTGATTTGTACTAATATTTATGGTTTTGTTGATGGATCCATTCCTTTAGAACAACCTATGATTCTGATCAACAACACTCAGGTTTCGAATCATAATTATCTTGAGTGGTTTTAGTTCGATAAGTTTGTGGGATCATGTATTAATGCTTCTGTGGATAAGTATTTATCATCATAACTTTTTGGCAAGCTATCTGCAAGGGAGAAATGGCTACATCTTGCAAAGCTCTTTACTGAACAATTCTTTGCAAGGAAATCGATGCTACGATCTCAATTACATTCTATCAAGAATGGTTCGTCTATGATAAGTGAGTTTTTACATCAACTCAAGACTATATCTAATTCACTTGCAGAAATAGGTGAACCTGTACCAGATACAGACCTAGTCATGTATGCTCTCAAAGGCTTAGGAAGGGAATATATTCACTTTGTGGTAAGTGTTCAACGTCGAGAGCCTCCTCTTCCTTTCTCTGAATTAAGGTCTCGATTGATCAGTCATGAGCAATTCCTAAAGGAACAAGAAACTTAATCCTTCGCTTCTTTTGTTTCTGATCTAACAAACTCAACCTTTTATGTCAAAAAGAAACATTCATCTTATAATTCTTCTTTTCGTAAACCTATTATGCCACCTAGTTTCAACTATTTCAACAACTGATCTTCGTCTTCTACTTCTCCATTTAATGCTTCATTATCACAAGATGGTTTTAAGAAGACTGAGTTCAATACAACTCAGAAACAAGTTGTTGATACTCCTACTCTTTGTCAAATTTGTCTCAAGATTGGTCATCTTTCTAATAGATGCAGATTAAGATATATGAATTCCAAGAATATCGGTCCTCCAACTTAAGGATTTTCTTGGTCTTGATCTCAATGCGAGCGAATCCGATCCTACTCCTTGGTTTGACTATAATTTCCAACTTCCTTCTAATTTTGAATCTGGTGGTTTTGGGGACATAGTACATCCGGTTCCGTATGGATGCAGCATTCTCGGTGCATCTAGTCATATGACAAATGACTGACTTTGTTGAATCGGCCTTCTTCATATTCTGGTCAGGATCAAGTAATGATAGGAGATGGTAAGCTTCTTCCTATATCTTTACAAGGTTCTTCTGTTTTATCTACTTCAAGTAATGACTTTACTCTATATAAAGTTTTATATGTTCCGCATCTTCAGCACAACTTGTTATCTGTTGCTAAGTTCACAAAAGATAATCATTGTGCTTTTATCTTTTATCCATGGGGTTATGAAATAAAGTCATTGAGGAACAACCATATTCTGGCTAAAGGCAAAGTGCAGGATGGCTTATACCCTATCAAGACTACTGCTACTTCACATGTTGCTCTCTCCTCAGTTGTGGCTTCTCCAACATTGTGGCACTCAAGATTAGGTCATCCTGCTCCAAAAATACTTCAAAAACTTGATGATGCTGCTGCTGCTATCAAGTTATCTAGTAAAATTGTTACTTCAGTTTGTGGTTCTTGTCAGTTAGGCATAAATTAGTGTCTTCCCTTTCAGTCTACTGGTTTTGTGTCTACCACTCCTTTTGTACTTGTTTATTGTGATATCTGGGGACCAGCACCTGTGCAATCTCATCTTGGTTTAGGTATTATATATTTTTTCTAGACGATTGCACCAAATTCAGTTGGATTTATCCTATGAAAAATAAATCAGATTGCACTCAATGTTTCAAAGTCTTTAAGTCTCTTGTTGAGAATCTATTTGATGTCAAAATTATACACTTTCAGTGTGATGGAGCACTTGAGTTGACTAAAGGCCCTTTCAGAGAGTTTATTGATTCATGTGGGATTGATTTAAGAATATCTTGTCCTTATCTTCATCAACAAAATTGCTCTGCAGAGAGGAAACATAGACACATTACAAAGGTTGGAAATACTTTATCCTTCAATGCTTCTATGTCAAAAAGGTTTTGGTTTGACTCATTCTTAATTGCTGTGTTTCTTACCCATTAAAGTTTTGGATTACAAATCTCCTTATGAGACACTTTATCATGCTCAACCTGATTACTATATTCTCAGAGTTTATGCTTGTCTATGTTATCCAAATCTAGTGCAATATAGAAAGGATAAACTTAGCCCAAAATCCACAACTTGTGTGTTTTTAGGTTATAGTATCCATCATAAAGGATACAAATGCATGGATTTACAAACCTAAAGGATTTATGTTACTACTCATGTGGTCTTTGATGAGAACAACTTTCCTTTTGCTTCTAGTATTATTACTTCTCCTTCTATAACATCTTCATCGATTCAATTCCTTTCGACACTACTTCTACTGAGGCTTCTCTTGACATAACTGCTATAATACCACTTTCTCCATCAGCTGAGTCATGTCCTATTTTACCAAAGGATAATTCTTCCAAGGATTCTAGTTCTTCTTCAACCGCTCCTTCTCTTCATTCAGGAATGCAAACAAGGTCCAAGTCAGGTATTCATCTACCAAAACCTCTTTCTAAGGACTTTGTAGCTAATTGTGCTCTTAAGCATCTAGTTCATTTTGCTCTTCTTAGTAAAGAAGCTTCTTCTTCTGATCCAAAAACTTTTAAAGAAGCAATCAAGAAACCTTTTTGGATCAAAGAAATGCATAATGATTATGAGGCTTTACATAATAACAATACCTTTGTTCATGTTCCTTACGATCCTTCTATGGATTTACTTGGTTGTAAATGGGTATTCAAGACCAAGCTCAATGTAGATGGTGCTGTTGAGAGACATAAAGCTAGGTTGGTAGCTAAGGGATATCATCAAGTTGATGGAATAGATTGTGAAGAAACTTTTAGTCTAGTTGTCAAGGCTACTACTATTAGATGTGCACTAAGTCTTGCTTTATCTCAAAACAGGTCCGTTAGATAATTAGATGTTAGCAATGCTTTTTTACATGTGCATTTATCTGAAACTATCTATGTGGAACAACCACCTGGTTTTGTTGATCCTCAACATCCTAATCATGTTTGCTTGCTCCAAAAATCTCTTTATGGTCTCAAGCAAGAACCTAGGGGCCTAGTATGAGGGGTTCAGTCAATATATTCTTACTTATGGTTTCTCTAATTCTCGTTTGTGATACCTCCATGTTTATCTACCAAAAAGGGGATGCTAGGATGATCCTTCTAGTTTATGTTGATGACATTATTTTAGTGGGTTCTTCGATGATCTACTTAACTCCTTCATTACTTCTCTCAAGTCTGATTTTGCTATGAAGGACTTAGGACCTTTGCATTATTTATTAGGTATTGAGGCTACCTATGATTCTAAAGCTAAGAAGTTATTGTTAACTCAAAACAAATATTTTGTGGATCTCTTGAAAAAGCATGATATGGTGGGATGTAAACCATGCAAAACTCCAGTTGCTCAAGGGCAAAGGGCTTCAGTCTGTGATGGCACAGCTTTATCTGACATTGCATCTTATAGGAGTTTAGTGGGTGGTCTTCAATATCTAACTCTTACCAGACCTGACATTAGTTTTGCAGTTAACTATGTCAGTCAGTTTTTGCATTGCCCTACAGATATTAATCTTCATCTAGCTAAGAGAATTTTAAGATATGTAAAAGGTTCTCTTGGTCAAGGACTTACTCTTAGCCCTGGTAATTATTCTGAGTTACAAGCCTATAGTGACAGTGACACTGGGTGTCCATATACTGAAAATCTACTGGTATTATGTTTTTATTGGTGGTGTAGTTACCTAAAATCGAGAGAGGCTAGAAGTGGGATTATAGGGTTTACGAAAGTGAGTTACTGGGAGGTTGAGCACGAATAGTCTCTGCCTGAGACCATGCACGATAGCTAGTTCAAAGGTGATAGGGTGTAGAATACATCCTATTTACTATCTATTGTTTATGCTTTCTTTGCTATTTTTCTTCTAAATTATGTATTTTATGCTTGTTTTGAGTTTAATAGCTACTATGGAGTCGCACGGACGAAAAGAAGAAGAAATCATCCAATTTGAGCCAAAAGGGCAAAATTGTCATTTTAGGGGCGAACACTATCTGGAGCCCAGCCAAGGTTAAGGGGCAACTCTCTTTTGGAGGAGTACTAAAGCCAGGACCGCAGAGGTTAAGGGGGTTTCAAGTAGGATGGCCCTTATCTAATAAGAAGGGTGGTCCTTATCAACGGGGTGCAAATATCCACCCAAATACTTATACCCTAAATGTCGAGAAGATATTATCTTCTCTTCTTTCTTTCATATGATAGTAGCCGCTGCTATTGAAGCTCAGAGAGAAATAGATCGAGATTAATGGCAGAGAAATTGAGAAATGATGATATTGATGGGTTCTAGTTATTGTTCAAACAACAGATGAAAGAGGATGAAATTAGGGTTTCGATTTGAATCTGCAACCGAAGAACAGATGAAGGAAATCAGTGATGGTGGTATCTGAGATGGGTAATTTTACAAAGGGATTTCCGTCTGAGTCCAATTGATAGCAGGGGTTCGAAGGAAGGTGGTGGTAGCAGGTGAATAAGCTGCAGAGAATGAGTCTGTAATTGAAGCAGTATGAAGATCGAGTAGATGGATTGAACGGATGGGTTTAATTGATGAACTCTTGTTGCTGGTGTAATGGTGTTCTTGAAGCTCAGAAGAAATTAGGGTTTGATGTCACGTCTGCGAAGGAGAAGAAGTAGAGAAGAAATGAGGTTAAGGGGATCTGTGGAAATCGAACTCAGGGATGATGAGGTCGGTCTGCAAGAAGAAACTCACAGATATGTGAATTTGGTTAAGATAGAACCAAGAGAAGTAAATCTTCTTTGTGAGGCTCGAGATTGAGAGAAGATGATAGTTAAGATTGCTATGGATGATGTGAAATAAGAGAAATTGATAAGGAAGGGTTAAGGTTCGTTGTTGATGGTTCTGAGAATCCGATGCTGCTTCCATGGTGATGGGTTAAACTCTGGCGATGTTGATGGTCTTTGTTGTGAGGTGATTGAGACCCAGAGAAGTAAATCGATGTTGCTGTTGCAATCGATTCAGGGAAATGGAAATGAAGAAATAAGCAGAAGAAATTATGAAGAATCGGTGATTGGAATGGTTTACAGGGTCGTGGTTGGATTCATTGAAGATGCAGCTGAACAAGGTATTGGAAGATGTCTGAAGCAGCAATTGTGAATGGATGAGGGGTATGAAGTAAAGTGTTGAAGTCAATAGATGTATGCTTAGGAAGCGTGTAGGAATTGAAGGGAGAACTGACCTGAATTTGGCATGTGCAAGTCTAGCAAACAAACGAAACTCGCCGGTTTTCCCCATCGCCGAGTCAACTCAGCGATGACCGATCCAGTAGCCGATCCAACTCGTTTGAGTAAGACAATCGATTAGACTAATCAGGCCGACTGGCCGACTGCGGTAGCTAACTCATCATCCGCCTTGGACCGTTAACCGGCGGTTTGACTCTTTTGACCGTTAGTCCTAACGGTGGACTGACAGAATATTCCGTCGAATATACCCGTGACGCCAGAATTGGTGACCCATGACTATTAACCGAATTCGGCCATAATACCAATTTTTACGACCAAAATTACAGAATTTTGTGTGGATTCTTCTCATGGGTGTGAAGAGTTAAATTTGGAAATTGGATGAAAATTTGTGGAGAATTCTCTAGAATCATCTACACTCATGGGTTTGTGGAATTGGGCTAAAATTTGGAAAGAGAAGATGGAAGAGTTGAGAAAGGCTTGGATTTGGAAATTGAATTGCTAAAGGAAAAGGATTCTATTCCTTGGAAGATTTGGAGAATATTGAAGCCTATAAATAGAGAAGTTTTACATCTTTTGACACACCTTTTTACACACACAACAATTCTCTCTTCTTTATTCTTTGTGAGAACTCCTTAACATGAGTAGCTAATTTTATTATTGATTGAGGATGAATTCATAGTTCTTAACATGTTTTGAGTTTTGTTTTAAATCTACTTTGAAGTTTTTCACATGATTATCGTTTGTTTTTACTAATAGGAATGTTTATACATTCATGATTGATTGATAGATTGTTTGGGTGGCCAACTAAATTGATTTGTTAATTGATCTAAAGCTAGTGAAAGTTAGGGGATAAGTAATCGTTTCTTGACTCTTACATAAGTAGCAAACACGAGACCTTGCGGAGGGATTCCGTGGAGCGATTGTGTGTAAAAACAACGCTAGAAAGTGGACCAAGCTTAATCGAGTTTAACTACTAGTACTAAACCTAAATTCATAGATCTTAATGCATTCGGGGAATTACATCTTGTAAGCGAACCTCGCTGGGTGGTTCTTTTGAATAGAATCGATAACTAAGCGGACTTGTTACTCGGTGAAATAAGGGATTTTGGGGCTAGCTAAGCGGACCTGCTATCTACAGTTGCAGTGATAATGTGACTTATAACAAGTAGAAAAGAACATAACTTGATTCATTGTTTTGCAACGAAGAAGGATTCCTTGGTCTTGTCTCTCTTATTGATTTCAACTTTATCTTTTAATTGCTTTGTTTACTTTCTTTTTGCTTTATACATCCCCCTTTTGTGACAATTTTTACAACTAGAATCTCTTGCTCCTCGTGGGAACGAACTTGACTTCCATTATATTATTTTTAATTGAGTGGAAATAAGATATTAATTTGATTGCACCTACGACACGCATCAAATTTTGGGCGCCGTCAGGGTGCAATGAGCGATTTTAGTTGTTTTTATTTTTCTTTTGGTTTATTCTTGCTTTGTTAGATTCTATATCGTATCTAACTTGGTTTCTGAGCATCTTATTTCAGGTATCGGTTTTCCATGTATGGTGGACAAGAGCAAGCATATTACAACAATCAATACGGTTTTCAACCTCAACATTATGGAAACTTCCAACCATCCTTAGGATACAATCAAAACCAATCTTTTGGCTATGATCAAATTCCTCGTAACCTTATGGATATTCTCATACATATCAACAACCGTATGACGGGTATGTAAGTGGACAATCACAAGGATGGGAGGATAGTTTTGTTTATGATCGAAATTCTCTAGTTTTGAGATAAGATGCCATGATTGGGGATCTTCAACAAAAGTTGCAAGAATCACTACAAGACCAAAGCAACCCTATGTTTGGGAGGAACCACGCGAGACGGCATTGCTAAAGAATGAAGAGACATGGATCAATA
Source organism: Papaver armeniacum (assembly GCA_023531295.1). Classification (NCBI taxonomy): domain Eukaryota; kingdom Viridiplantae; phylum Streptophyta; class Magnoliopsida; order Ranunculales; family Papaveraceae; genus Papaver; species Papaver armeniacum. The sequence continues at coordinate 313,280 of JAJJWW010009025.1, forward strand.
CAAGGAGGATAGGGATAAAGAAGAATTTTGCTATCAAAGCAATAACTATTCTAATGTGCCTATGGTGTGTAGTAAATATTTGATCGATGATTATGTTGGAAAAGGCCAACCTTTGGATACTTTTGATGACAATAGTGTAGCTTACTCGAGCCTTGATCTTAATAATGATCAAACACCTATTCAAAAGGTAGAGCTTGAGGAAGATGCAATTAGTGATTGGAAAAAAATTCCTTAGGGAAAGATATGAGTCCGCGGAAGTGTATGAGCGTTGCAACAATGAGGAAGTTATTCCAACTCCGGATCATAATAACGATCCTTCACCTATTCAAAAGGAGGAGAATGGGTGTGACTTACCTATTGTTATAAACGGTATAACACCCTCACAAGAAGATCTTACAATTTATACCGACGAGAATCACTTTAGTGAATGGCCCGAATGATGAGAATGTTGAAGAGATGATGCTAGAGGATGAAACCACATTGATTGATTTCGTGGAAGACCCAATTGAACTTGCCAATGATTTTAATGATGCCGAGACTTTGGTTAAGGTAGGAAATACCGACGATTGGTTGCAAGATTCGATAGAGGACCACGATATACAAGAGGTAAGTAATTCATATGAATTCTCTAAGGATGAAGAGGATTTCGCAAAACAAGAGATTGCAAGGTTTGTCTAACCCTTTGCATATTGATTCTTCTCCTTTACCTCGTATTGGTTTGAATGTATGTGCTTCGAAAGTATTTTTGGATGATTTTGTTTCTAAATATCCACCATTGGAAACACTTGATGCTAACACTATGCAGGTTTGCCAAAAAGAATACATGGAAGTTCCCAAATTCTATGTTCTTTATACACTTCCGAGTGTGGACGAGAATAAGTGTGGGGGAAATTTCTATCGAGCAATAATTTCACTATTGTTTTCTTGTGCTAATATTTGTATGGAGTTATTGTTTTCAAAACAGGTATTATGGGTGGATCCTCAAATTTTCAGATTGTTAGTATATGGGGAATGAATCTTGCAAGAGCTAAGTCACCGTCGACTTTAAAACAAGCGCTTAATGGGAGGCAACCCATAGGTTTTGTATTTCTTATCCTTTTGCTTTTTGTTATTTCTTTTTCTTGTTCCTTATCATGTTAAAATTTCCCACCTTAACTTTACTAGGACGATTCAATTACATTGAGGACGATTCAATTACATTGAGTATCAATTATCATAAAATCCTTTTTGGTGAGGCAGAAGTCGAGGCGAAATGCTTATTGATCGTTTCTCGAACACGCGTTCTCTCATTATGGTGTGGTTATTTCTCACTCCACATTTAAGAATGAGAATATGTTCTTTAGTATTTCTAACTTCTTATTACTAGCATGCAGAAACTCTATGTCCTCATAACTCTTTGGATGCTTGGGACGCTTGAACGCTTTGAAGTTGTGAGTTTTTAGTTTGATTTGCTCGAGGACTAGCAAAGTCTAAGTGTGGGGGAATTTGATAGGGTGTAGAATACATCCTATTTACTATCTATTGTTTATGCTTTCTTTGCTATTTTTCTTCTAAATTATGTATTTTATGCTTGTTTTGAGTTTTATAGCTACTATGGAGTCGCACGGACGAAAAGAAGAAGAAATCATCCAATTTGAGCCAAAAGGGCAAAATTGTCATTTCAGGGGCGAACACTATCTGGAGCCAGCCAAGGTTAAGGGGCAACTCTCTTTTGGAGGAGTACTAAAGCCAGGCCCGCAGAGGTTAAGGGGGTTTCCAAGTAGGATGGCCCTTATCTAATAAGAAGGGTGGTCCTTATCACTGGGGTGCAAATATCCACCCAAATACTTATACCCTAAATGTCGAGAAGATATTATCTTCTCCTCTTTCTTTCATCCGATAGTAGTCGCTGCTATTGAAGCTCGAGAGAAATAGATCGAGATTAATGGCGAGAAATTGAGAAACGATGATATTGATGGGTTCTAGTTATTGTTCAAACAACAGATGAAAGAGGATGAAATTAGGGTTTCGATTTGAATCTGCAACCGAAGAACAGATGAAGGAAATCAGTGATGGTGGTATCTCGAGATGGGTAATTTTACAAAGGGATTTCGTCCAGTCCAATTGATAGCGAGGGGGTTCGAAGGAAGGTGGTGGTAGCGGTGAATAAGCTGCAGAGAATGAGTCCAGTAATTGAAGCAAGATGAAGATCGAGTAGATGGATTGAACGGATGGGTTTAATTGATGAACTCTTGTTCTGGTGTAATGGTGTTCTTGAAGCTCCAGAAGAAATTAGGGTTTGATGTCACGTCTGCAACAGAGAAGAAGTAGAGAAGAAATGAGGTTAAGGGGATCCGTGGAAATCGAACTCAGGGATGATGAGGTCGGTCTGCAAGAAGAAACTCACAGATATGTGAATTTGGTTAAGATAGAACCAAGAGAAGTAAATCTCTTTGTGAGGCTCGAGATTCAGAGAAGATGATAGTTGAGTCATTTGCTATGGATGATGTGAAATAAGAGAAATTGATAAGGAAGGGTTAAGGTTAGATTGTTGATGGTTCTGAGAATCCGATGCTTCTTCCATGGTGATGGGTTCGACTCTCTGGCGATGTTGATGGCTGCTGTTGTGAGGTGATTGAGACCCAGAGAAGTAAATCGATGCTGCTGTTGCAATCGATTCAGGGAAATGGAAATGAAGAAATAAGCGTAAGAAATTATGAAGAATCGTGTGATTGGAATGGTTTACGGTGGTCGCGGGTTGGATTCATTGAAGATGCAATTGAACAAGGTATTGGAAGATGTCTGAAGCAGCAATTGTGAATGGATGAGTGGTATGAAGTAAAGTGTTGAACTCAATAGATGTATGCCTAGGAACTGTGTAGGAATTGAAAGAGAACGGCCTGAATTTGGCCTGTGCAAGTCTAGCAAACAAACGAAACTCTACTTCGGGTTTTCAGTGATGGCGAGTCAACTCGGCTGGCGATGACCGATCCAACTCATTTGAGTAAGACAATCCAGTTAGACTAATCAATTGACTCGCTGACCTGTGAGCTAACTCATCATCTGCCTTGACCGTTGACCCACGGTTTGACTCTTTTTAACCGTTAGTCCTAATGGTGGGTAGCGAAATATTCCGTCGAATATACCGTGACGGGCGAGAACCAGTGACCACGGCGACTATTCCGCCATAATACCATATTTTTCCCGCGACCAAAATTAAGACTTTTGTGCGGATTCTTCTCATGGGTGTGAAGACTTAAATTTGGAAATTGGATGAAAATTTGTGGAGAATTATCTAGAATCATCTAAACTCATGGGTTTGTGGAATTGGGCTAAAATTTGGAAAGAGAAGATGGAAGAGTTGAGAAAGGCTTGGATTTGGAAATTGAATTGCTAAAGGAAAATGATTCTATTCCTTGGAAGATTTGGAGAATATTGAAGCCTATAAATAGAGAAGTTTTCTACATCTTTTGACACACCTTTTTACACACACAACAATTCTCTCTTCTTTATTCTTTGTGTGAACTCCTTAATATGAGTAGCTAATTTTATTATTGATTGAGGATGAATTCCTAGTTCTTAACATGTTTTGAGTTTTGTTTTAAATCTACTTTGAAGTTTTTCACATGATTATCGTTTGTTTTTACTAATAGGAATGTTTATACATTCATGATTGATTGATAGATTGTTTGGGTGGCCAACTAAATTGATTTGTTAATTGATCTAAATCTAGTGAAAGTTAGGGGATAAGTAATCGTTTTCTGACTCTTACATAAGTAGCAAACACGAGACCTTGCGGAGGGATTCCGTGGAGCGATTGTGTGTAAAAACAACGCTAGAAAGTGGACCAAGCGAACCGAGTTTAACTACAAGTACTAAACCTAATTTCATAGATCTTAACGCATTCGGGGAATTACATCTTGTAAGCGAACCTCGAGGTGGTTCTTTTTGAATAGAATCTGATAACTAAGCGGACTTGTTACTCGGTGAAATAAGGGATTTTGGGGCTAGCTAAGCGGACCTGCTATCCTACGGTTGGTGATAATCATGACTTATAACAAGTAGAAAAGAACATAACTTGATTCATTGTTTTGCAACGAAGAAGGATTCCTTGGTCTTGTCTCTCTTATTGATTTCAACTTTATCTTTTAATTGCTTTGTTTATTTTCTTTTGCTTTATACATCCCCCCTTTTGTGACAATTTTTACAATTAGAATCTCTTGCTCCTCGTGGGAACGAACTTGACTTCCATTATATTATTTTAATTGAGTGGAAATAAGATATTAATTTGATTGCACCTACGACACGCATCAAATTTTGGCGCCGTTGTCTTGGGAGCAATGTGACGATTTTAGTTGTTTTTATTTTTCTTTTGGTTTATTCTTGCTTTGTTAGATTCTATACCGTATCTAACTTGGTTTACGAGCATCTTATTTAGGAGTATCGGTTTTCCATGTATGGTGGACAAGAGCAAGCATATTACAACAATCAATACGGTTTTCAACCTCAACATTATGGCAACTTCCAACCATCCTTAGGATACAATCAAAACCAATCTTTGGCTATGATCAAATTCCTCTGAGAACCTTATGGATATTCTCATACATATCAACAACCGTATGACGGGTATGTAAGTGGACAATCACAAGGATGGGAGGATAGTTTTGTTTATGATCAGAAATTCTCTAGTTTTGCAGATAAGATGCCATGATTGGGGATCTTCAACAAAAGTTGCAAGAATCACTACAAGACCAGCAACCCTATGTTTGGGAGGAACCACGTCGAGACGGCATTGCTAAAGAATGAAGAGACATGGATCAATACAAGGAGGATAGGGATAAAGAAGAATTTTGCTATCAAAGCAATAACTATTCTAATGTGCCTATGGTGTGTAGTGAATATTTGATCGATGATTATGTTGGAAAAGGCCAACCTTTGGATACTTTTGATGACAATAGTGTAGCTTACTCTAGCCTTGATCTTAATAATGATCAAACACCTATTCAAAAGGTAGAGCTTGAGGAAGATGCAATTAGTGATTGGAAAAAATTCCTTAGGGAAAGATATGAGTCCGCGGAAGTGTATGAGCGTTGCAACAATGAGGAAGTTATTCCAACTCCGGATCATAATAACGATCCTTAACCTATTCAAAAGGAGGAGATTGGGTGTGACTTACCTATTGTTATAAACGGTGTAACACCCTCACAAGAAGATCTTACAATTTATACCGACGAGAATCACTTTAGTGAATGGCCCGATGATGAGAATGTTGAAGAGATGATGCTAGAGGATGAAACCACATTGATTGATTTTGAAGACCCAATTGAACTTGCCAATGATTTTAATGATGCCGAGACTTTGGTTAAGGTAGGAAATACCGACGATTGGTTGCAAGATTCGATAGAGGACACACGATATACAAGAGGTAAGTAATTCATATGAATTCTCTAAGGATGAAGAGGATTTCAAAACAAGAGATTGCAAGGTTTGTCTAACCCTTTGCATATTGATTCTTCTCCTTTACCTCGTATTGGTTTGAATGTATGTGCTTTGAAAGTATTTTTGGATGATTTTGTTTTAAATATCCACCATTGGAAACACTTGATGCTAACACTATGCAGGTTTGCCAAAAAGAATACATGGAAGTTCCCAAATTCTATGTTCTTTATACACTTCGAGTGTGGACGAGAATAAGTGGGGGAAATTTAATCGAGCAATAATTTCACTATTGTTTTCTTGTGCTAATATTTGTATGGAGTTATTGTTTTCAAAACAGTATTATGGGTGGATCCTCAAATTTTCAGATTGTTAGTATATGGGGAATGAATCTTGCAAGAGCTAAGTCGGGCCGTCGACTTTAAAACAAGCGCTTAATGGGAGGCAACCCATAGGTTTTGTATTTCTTATCCTTTTGCTTTTTTGTTATTTCTTTTTCTTGTTCCTTATCATGTTAAAATTTCCCACACTTAACTTTACTAGACGATTCAATTACATTGAGGGCAGTTCAATTACATTGAGTATCAATTATCATAAAATCCTTTTTGGTGAGGCGTAAGTCGAGGCGAAATGCTTATTGATCGCCGAACACGCGTTCTCTCATTATGGTGTGGTTATTTCTCACTCCACATTTAAGAATGAGAATATGTTCTTTAGTATTTCTAACTTCTTATTACTAGCATGCAGAAACTCTATGTCCTCATAACTCTTTGGATGCTTGGGACGCTTGAACGCTTTGAAGTTGTGAGTTTTTAGTTTGATTTGCTCGAGGACTAGCAAAGTCTAAAGTGTGGGGGAATTTGATAGGGTGTAGAATACATCCTATTTACTATCTATTGTTTATGCTTTCTTCGTTATTTTTCTTGTAAATTATGTATTTTATGCTTGTTTTGAGTTTTATAGCTACTATGGAGTCGCACGGACGAAAGAAGAAGAAATCATCCAATTTGAGCCAAAAGGAAAAATTGTCATTCAGGCGAACACTATCTGGAGCCCACCAAGGTTAAGGGGCAACTCTTTTGGAGGAGTACTAAAGCCAGGCCATGCAGAGGTTAAGGGGTTTCCCAGTAGGATGGCCTTATCTAATAAGAAGGGTGGTCCTTATCACCGGTGCAAATATCCACCCAAATACTTATACCTAAATGTCGTAGAAGATATTATCTTCTTTCTTTCTTTCATCTCGATAGTAGCATTATTGAAGCTCGAGAGAAATAGATGAGATTAATGCGAGAGGGTGAGAAATGATGATATTGATGGGTTCTAAGTTATTGATCAAACAACGGATGAAAGAGGACAAATTAGGGTTTCGATTTGAATCTGCAAGAAAAAACAGGATGAAATCAGTGATGGTGGTATCGAGATGGGTAATTTTACAAAGGGATTTCCGTCGAGTCCAATTGATAAGCAGGGGTTCGGGGAAGGAAGGTGGTGGTGGCAGTGAATAAGCTGCCAGGAGAATGAGTCCGTAATTGAAGCGGTATGAAGATCGAGTACAAAGATGGATTGAGCGGATGGGTTTAATTGATGAACTCTTATTCTTTGGTGTAATGTGTTCTTGAAGCTCAGAAGAAATTAGGTTTGATGTCGCGTCCCGAGAGAAGAAGTAGAGAAGAAATGAGGTGAAGGGATCTGTGGAAATCGTTTCAGGGATGATGAGGCTCTGGCGATGCAGAAAAACTCATGATATGTGAATTTGGTTGATAGAATCCAAGAGAAGTAAATCTTTGTGCAGGCCTTAGATTCAAGAGAAGATGATAGTTGAGCTGTTTTATGGATGATGGGAAATAAGAGAAATTGATAAGGAAGGTTAAGGTTCTGTTGACGGTTCGAGAACTGGTCCGTGGCAGTGATGGGTTGACTCCTCTGACGATGTTGATGGCCATTTGTGAGGATTGAGGACCCGGAGAAATAAATCGATGTTGCTGTTGCAATCGATTAAAGGAAATGGAAATGAAGAAATAAAGGTATGAAATTATGAAGAACCCAAGATTGGAATGGTTTACAGTGGTCGTGGTTGGATTCATTGAAGATGCAGACTAAACAAGGTATTGGAAGATGTCTGAAGCAGCAATTGTGAATGGATGAGTGGTATGAAGTAAAGTGTTGAACTCAATAGATGTATGCCTAGGAACTGTGTAGGAATTGAAGCAGAGAACGGCCTGAATTTGGCCTGTGCAAGTCTAGCAAACAAACGAAACTCGGCAGGTTTTACAGATCGGCGAGTCAACTCGGCGATGACCGATCCATGAGCCGATCCAACTCGAGCTGAGTAAGACAATCCGAGTTAGAATAATCGCTGACTCGCTGCCGACTCGTAGCTAACTCATCATCCGCCTTGACCGTTGACTAGCGGTTTGACTCTTTTGACCGTTAGTCCTAACGGTGGACTGGACGAATATTCAGTCGAATATACCGTGACGGCTGTAGAATCGAGTGACCAGCGACGACTATTCCTAGAATTCGGCCATAATACCAGACTTTCCGACGACCAAAATTATGAGAATTTGTGTGGATTCTTCATGGGTGTGAAAGACTTAAATTTGGAAATTGGATGAAAATTTGTGGAGAATTCTCTAATCATCTAAACTCATGGTTTTTGTGGAATTGGGCTAAAATTTGGAAAGAGAAGATGGAAGAGTTGAGAAAGGCTTGGATTTGGAAATTGAATTGCTAAAGGAAAAGGATTCTATTCCTTGGAAGATTTGGAGAATATCAAGCCCATAAATGAGAAGTTTTCACATCTTTTGATACAC